>CM039676.1:423008774-423569958 GCA_022496015.1 Hordeum marinum
AATAAAGAGGCTTGTTATTATTATGTTGTTGGATCAATTATTACCTTAGTTGCGATTTGGATCGCATTCGTTGTTGCATTTAAATGTTTTAGCTAGATAGTTGTATGTTGTTTTATGAGAACAAGTGTGTATGAACTTTATGTATGAACATGTATTAATTTAGTCTTTTCGGTATTGTGTAATGAAGATGAACCGGCAATGCATGTACGATGACCGATGCCCTCCCCAGTTCGTTAATGGCGTGCATAGTTTTTTGCATGCGGCTGAGGCAAACAAGCGGGATGGTTTTATGTGTTGTACATGTGGTGTGTGAAAGAATGATAAGACTTACTCTAGATCAAAACACATTCACGTCCACCTATTTACGTCCAGTGTCATATCCGGCTATAATTGTTGGACAAAGCATGGAGAAAGAGTGGTTTTAATGGAAGAGAATGAAGCAGGAGAGAATGATGACAACTATTTAGGGTTTCCTGAATATGATGGTACTACAATGGGGGAAGAGAATGACGAAGAAGAAGCTGAGGCCTCTGATGAACCCACCGATGATCTTGGTCGGGCCATTGCTGATGCAAAGAGAAACTGCAAAAGTGAAAAAGGAGAAGTTGAAGTTACAACGCATGTTAGAGGATCACAAAAAAAGGTTGTACCCAAATTGCGAAGATAACAACACAAAGCTCGGTACCACACTGGAATTGCTGCAATGGAAGGCAGAGAATGGTGTATCTCACAAGGGATTTGAAAAGTTGCTAAAAATAATAAAGAATAAGCTTCCAAAGGATAACGAATTGCCCAACAGTACGTACGAAGCAAAGAAGGTTGTCTGCGATCTAGGATTAGAGGTGCAGAAGATACATACATGCCCTAATGACTACATCCTCTATCGCGGTGAGTACGATAATATGAATGCATGCCTGGTATGCGGTGCATTGCGATATAAGATCGGTCGCGATGACCCTGGTGACACTACTAGGGAAAACCTTATACATAGAGGTATAGCAGTAGCGCTAGTTAGAACGGAGCGCTACTACTAAATAGTAGTAGCGCATGTCAATAGACAACGCTATAGCTATTGTTGTAGCAGTAGCGTGTCTGCACGTAACAGCTCTACTACTATAATTCCCACACTGTTGCTGGTAGGCTAGGAATAGTAGTAGCGATGCTTCAGAAAGAATGCTACCGCTAAGTGCCTTGTAGTAGCACATTTCCTGTATAGAGCGCTACTTCTAATAAAATTAATTAAAATGGAAAATAAGTAGAAAAGTAAATGAAAATGAAATAAGTAGAAAAAGGAGAAATGAAATAAAATAAAATATAAAGATAAACAAAAGAAAAATAAAAATAAAGGAGAAAGGAATAGCAGTAGCGCTTGTTGCCACAAAGCGATGTAGTTACTATAGCAGTAGCGCGTTTTATAAGCCCATGCATAGCTACATTCCTTAGATAAAAATAAAAGAAAAAGGAAAATAAATAACTACTTCCTATACAAGTAGCGCGTTTTGGTAGAAAGCTCTATAGCTAACTTAGCTATAGCTCTTTTTGCGAAACCGGCGCTACTTCTATTTTGACTTAACCCTGCACAGGCTCAAAATTTTGATAAGTCCTTTCCCCTAATTCCCCATCAATCTCCTCCATCACCGCCTGTCCCTCGCCGCCCCTGCACCCTCGTCGCCGTCGTTCCCTCACCGACCCTGCCCCACCGGAGCCGCGCGCCATGGTCGCCACCGGAGCCGTGCGCCCTTGACGCCCCTGCCTCCCTCGCCACCACTGCTTCCCTCGTTCGCTCCTCACCGCCACTGCCTCCATCGCTCCCAACAGAGATGCGCGCCCTCGCCACCGCTGCCTTCGTCGCTGAGCACCTCCCCGCCACCGTCTCTCCCCTCTCTGTAAAACCCCACCCCTCCTCTCTCTATCTCTTCCTTGTTCTTCCTGCCATGTTTTTAGTAGTAGTAGTAGATGTTAATTAGTAGTAGGGTTCATAGATAATTTTAGTAGTAGTAGTAGATGTTATTTAGTAGTAGTCGTGGTACGAGTTAACTAGGGCAGTAGGGTTAATAGTAGAAGTTTTTTAGTTAGGGTAATAATAGATGTTAAGTAGTAGATAATGTAGATGTTAATTAGTTTAGTAGGGTTTAGTTTTTGAATTGAGTTTGTTTAACTAGATGTTAATTAGGGCAGTAGGGTTTAGTTTTTGAATTGAGTTTGAGAGAGCATGAGATTTGTGTAGATTTTCTTGAGGTGTCAAGCACTAGGAGATGCAAATTTGTTGTTTGCAGGGAATGATTCCAAGTGGCCTTTTGTTGTTTGCTGGGAATGATTCTGAGTGGCCTATGTTTTGCCATAATGTTGATTCATTTCTGTTCTGGCAAATTTCAGGCGCTCTATTTGTCTAGTTTGTAGCAAAGGTCATGCCAAAATTTTCTGTGAATTTCGGGATGACTTGTGCTACAAACTAGGACATATCGAGTGCACGGGATTTACCGCAACAGGAATAATCAACATTCCTGCAAAACAATGGCCTTTTTGAATGTCATTATTCATTTTATTAGGTCTAGAATTAATTGACTAGATTTAATCGTAGGAAACATGGCTAGCAACGATGAAGGACAGGGTTCTGATGATTGCAACGTCTACGTGGCGGCGGACGCCTATTTGAACCTTCTCGATGAGCAACGGTTGTTGCAGGGCCCACCTATCAAATCCGAGACTGAGACCGACATCGAGACCGACGCCGAGACCGACGTTGAGACTGACACCGGCACCGAGACTGACACCGGCGCCGAGACCACCATCGATACCGGCACCGAGACTGGCGAAGCCGGTATAGAACCGAAAAGAAAGAGGCAACGACGCCCAAACCAGCTCATCACTATTAGACGATTGGTGGTCACGGAGGTGAACGACGTGAATTTTGAGCCAAAACAGCCTGCAAAAGCGCGCGCGTGCTACGACAATCAAATAGGCTGCATCCTACGGGCAACCGCCACCATCAATGATGCGAAACTAATGAAGATACCAGATATGAAGCATTCCCTCCTAATGAAGCTGCACCAGGTGTTCTTGTTCCCAGGACGGGATGAAAACAAATATAAAACTCTAGATAAAGACCCGACAATGAAGAAGATAGACAGACGCGCCATGGGCAAGTTTAGCGGAGCGTTGTTCGCCTGGAAAGTAAGGGTGAAAGCAAGGATCATCGACTAAAAGGAACCCTACTCCGAGATTACATAATGGATAATCTGACAATTACGGAAGAGCAGTTTGAAATATTCAAGGCAGATTGCGTTGCCGAAGCTGCCAAAGAAAAGTCAGAGTACATGTAGGGGTTTCAAGAGAGGAACATGGGGTGCCACCACCTTGGAAGCCATGGTTACGCGGGGAAGAGGTCCAAATGTGCCAAGGAGGACGCGGAACGTGAAAGTCTAGGCATCCCAGACCTCTTGGTGGAGTTCACCGTCCCGCAGGAGGGTGACGTCCTCAGGGCCCGGTAGCACTGGGACCCAGTTAAGAAGTTTTCGAGACAGACGCGGTCACGACGGAGTTCATGAGACTGCTGGTATTTTTTAATTTACCCCCTAATTTTAGCTTCTGATCAATTGGACTGCACGTTTAGTCATATTTGTAAACGATCCTTGTTCCTTTTGTAGAGAGAGCAACACAGGATCGAGGCCGAAAGCGACTCACCGTCTAAGGCGTTGGCGAGGCCCAAGTGGGACACCCCATTCAACCGGGCCTTGAACGTATTGAAAGGACTCCCGGTGGACACTCGGTTGTCATATGCACGCATGTACGACGTCGAAGATGGCGCCATGTGGAATAAGTACTACCGTGAGACCACGGAGGAGAGAAAGGAAATACAGAGGTTAAATGAAGAGAACATAGACAAGAAGGTTACGGTTGCGGTTGATAAGAAATCAGTTGAGATAGTCGCAACAGCGGTAGCTACCGCAAAACAGGAGATTGCAGCTTCATCTGGTGTCTTGGTTCCGGCTGTCGTCAATTGGACCAGGCAATTTCCAAATAAAGAGGCAGCAGACTTTCCCCTTTCCAACTTCTTCGGGAGCAGCTCGACTAGCGTTGCACCAGGACCTGCTCCCGCACCTGCTCCTGCACCAGCCCCTGCACGTGCTCTTGCACCGGCTCCCGCACCTGTTCATAGAAGCCCATCCTTCGTCTCAGACGTGCTCGGCAGTGCTTCGTCTTTGGCTGAGCTTGACACCCTCACGTTACCTGTCACACTGGCCCTCTTCAATAAATGTATAATCTCCTGTTTTTGTTTCCTTTCAGATGTCTCATGTCACAGACATGTCTTTGCAGGCCGATGTAACCCCGTGCACCATATTGTACACCATCAATGGCCAGAAGGTGGATGTGAGGAAGGCAATGATAGTGAAGCCGAAGGAACAATTGATCCACAGCCGGCCGATCCCCTCTGACGTCTTCAAGGTTTCCGTCGCAAGTGTCAAATGGGGCCATGAGAATTTGGCTCCTCCGGTACTAGGGGGAGACGACGACAAGACCTCGCGGCGGCTTGGCAATTGCAAGAGGTGGGTCCTTTTGTGACCAAAGAGTCTGCTTCGTCTGGAGGCGGCCGGGAGCACACCCATGACAACGCTGCCTCAACAAGGTATGAACATCAACACCCCACCTACCCAATTAGCATCGCCTGTCATGCCGGGTGATAGCGGACGGGGTGAGGAAGAGGCTCATAAGTCACTGATGACGTCACCGCCGTCAAAGAAGCAATGCATGATATCGATGCCATCGATGAGGATGACAATGACACTTTACAATATCTTAATACTGACGCCTATGATGATGGAGGATTGACGTCTACTACATAACCTTCTTCTTGTAGACTTGTGTTGGGCCTCAGAGCGCAGAGTTTTGTAGGACAGCGACAATTTTCACTCAAGTGGATGACCTAAGGTTTATCAATCCGTGGGAGGTGTAGGATGGAAATTGTCTCTCCCAAACAACCCTGCAATCAAATACAAGTAATCTCTTGTGTCCCCAACACACCCAATACAATGGTAAATTGTATAGGTGCACTAGTTCGGCGAAGAGATGGTGATACAAGTGCAATATGGATGGTAGATATAGGTTTTTGTAATCTGAAAATATAAAAACATCATGGTAAAAAATAGTAAAAAGCGAGCAAAACGTTGTATAAATGCTTGGAAACAAGGCCTAGGCTCCATACTTCCCCTAGTGCAATTTCTCTCAACAATATTGACATAGTTTAATCATATGTAAATACCTCTCATGCGACAAAGAGTTCACTCCAAAGTCACAAATAGTGGAGAACTAACAAAGAAATTATTGTAGGGTACAAAACCACCTCAAAGTTATCTTTTCTGATCAATCTTATGAGCTATCCCTATAGGTGTCACGAACAACCCTAGAGTTCATACTAAAATAACACCTTAAGATACACATCAACCAAAACCCTAATGTCACCTAGATACCCAAATTTCACCACAAGTACCCATGGGCTTGATTATACGATATGCATCACATAATTTCAGATTCATCATGTTTAATCCAACTGAAAGAACTTCAAAGAGTGCCCCAAAGGTTCTACTGGAAAGTCAAGACAAAAACATGTGCCAACCCATATGCATAGATTCCCATGGTCACGGAACCCGCAAGTTGATCACCAAAACATACATCAAGTGGATCAATAGAACATCCCATTTTCACCACGGATATCCCATCGCAAGACATACATCAAGTGTTCTCAAATCCTTAAAGACTCAATCCGAAAGAAAACTTCAAAGGGAAAACTCAATTCATCACAACAAGATAGAGAGGGGAAAACTCCATATGATTCATACATATCAATAAAGCTCACGGTACATCAAGATCATGCCATCTTAAAAACACAAGAGAGAGAGAGAGAGATCGAACACATAGCTACTCATACGTACCCTCATCCCCGAGGGTGAACTACTACCTCCTCGTCATGGAGACCGCCAGGATGATGAAGATGGCCTCCGGTGATGGTTTCCCCCTCCGGTAGGGTGTCGGAACGGGCCCCTGATTTGTTATTCGTGGCTCTGGAGGCTTGCGGCAGCGGAACTCCCGATCTATGTTTCTTTCTGGGGTTTTAGTATTTATAGGAATTTTTGGCGTCGGTCCGACATCCAGAAGGTTCCCGAGGAAGTCACAAGCCAAGGGCGCACCCTAGGGGGGGTGCCCTATGGCTTGTGGCTTCCTCGGCCTTCCTCTCTGGTGATTCTTCGCTCCAGTATTTTTTATATTTTCCAAAAATATTCTCCATAATTTTTTAGCTCATTCCGAGAACTTTTATTTCTATACAAAAACAACACCTCGGTAGTTCAACTGAAAACAATGTCAGTCCGGGTTAGTTCTTATAAAACCACACCAAAATCATATACAATTATTGTAAACATGGCATGAATACTTCATAAATTATAGATACATTGGAGACGTATTAGCATCCCCAAGCTTAATTCCTGCTCGTCCTCGAGTAGGTAAATGATAAAAGAAATAATTTACGAAGTGTGAATGCTACCTAACATATTTATCAATGCAATCTTCTTATTGTGGCAAGAATTTTAAGATCCATAAGACTCAAAACAAAACCTTAATGTTGACATAAAAACAATATTATTTCAAGCATTCTAACAAAGCAATTGTGTCTCTTCAAAATAACATGGCAAAATAAAGTTATCCCTACAAAATCATATGGTCTGGCTATGCTCCATCGTCCCCACACAAAGTATTTATATCATGCACAACCCCAATGACAAGTCAAGCAATTGTTTCACACCTTTTATGTTCTCAAACCTTTTCAACTCTTACGCAATACATGAGTGTGAGCCATGGATATAGCACTATAGGTGGAATAGAATATGGTGGAGGTTGTGAAGAATAGGAGAAGATAGTCTCACATCAACTAGGCTTATCAATGGGCTATGGAGATGACCATTAATAGATATCAATGTGAGTGAGTAGGGATTACCATGCAACGGATGCACTAGAGCTAGAATTGTATGAAAGCTCAAAAATAAACTAAGTGGGTGTGCATACAACTCGCTTGCTCACGAAGACCTAGGGCAATATGAGGAAGCCTATCATTGGAATATACAAGCCAAGTTCTATAATGGAAAATTCCTACTAGTGTATGAAAGTGACAATATAGGAGACTCTCTATATAAAAAACATGGTGCTACTTTGAAGCACACGTGTGGTAAAGGATAGTAGCATTACCCCTTGTCTCTTTTCTCACACATTTTTTATTTCCCCTTTTTTCATTTTTTTGTGGGCATCTTTGGCCTCTTTTTTTGGGCTTCTCTGCTCTCTTTTTTTGTAAAGTCCCGAGAATCATCCCAACTTGTTAGGGAATCCTAGCTTCCATCATCCTTTCCTCACACGAGACGATGCTCTAATAATGATGATCATCACACTTTTATTTACTTACAACTCAAGAATTACAACTCGATACTCAAAATATGACTCTATATGAATGCCTCCGGTGGTGTACCGTGATGTGCAATGATCTAGCATAGCAAATGACATCAAAAAATAGAGAAGCCATGAAAACATTATGCTAGCTATCATACGATCATGCAAAGCAATATGAAAATGATGATGCGTGTCATAAACGAAATGGTGGAAGTTGCTTGGCAATATATCTCGAATGGCTATGCAAATGCCATAATAGGTAGGTATGGTGGCTGTTTTGATAAAAATATATGGTGGCTGTTTTGAGGAAGGTGGGTTTGATGTACCGATGAAAGTTGGGCGTCTATTAGTTATCAAACAAAGCATTAGACGCATGCTCCTATGGGATAGGTTGGTAGGATTTAACCATCATGCACTCCCGACCCTCACACAAAGGATGACAATCAATAAACAAATCATGCTCTGACTTCGTTACATAACGGTTCACCATACGTGCATGCTACGGGAATCACAAACTTCAACACAAGTATATCTTACAATTCAAAACAACTCACTAGCATGAATTTAATATCACCATCTTTATATCTCAAAACTTTATGCAAGGAATCAAATTTATCATAGTATTCAATGCACTTCATAAGAATGTTTTTATTATATCCCTCTAGGATGCCCATTATATTAGGACTATTCATAACCTAAGCAAGTTACCACGTTGTTTTAGAGACTCTCAAAATAATATAATTGACGCATGAGAGTTCAACAATTTCTATAAAATGAAACCGCCGCCGTGCTCTACAAAGATATAAGTGAAGCACTAGAGCAAAAGACAAAACTACTCCAAAACATATAAGTGAAGATCAATGAGTAGTCAATCAATTAAGTAGCTATGTCAGGGATTTCTCTCTATCTCTCAATAAAGATTTTAAGATATTAGTATTTTATCTAAACAACAAGCAAAACACAAATAGCACTCCAAGAATAGCACATATCATGTGAACGAATAAAAATTTAGGCTCAACATAGGCTAACCGAAAATTGTTGATGAAGAGAGGTGGGATGCGTAGCATCCCAAGCTTAGAGGCTTGAGACTTCTTGAAATATTTACTTGTGATGCCTTGGTAATCCTAATATTGAGCTTTTGTATCTCGTTCAATCCTCTCATATCCCAGTTTCACCTATTCTAAAAAGCTTCATCCACACAAAACTCGGAAAGAACTCGTGAGATAGGTTAGTACACATAATAATAAATCAACTCTTTATGTAATGCCAATACAAGTTTAACAATAATTTTAAAACATTAGTTACTGTATACTATCATTTCCACAATTTATATTTACTAATATAGGCTATGGAAACTATAGGATAAGTAGATAACAAAACTATGACAACAATCTGTCCAAACAGAACAGTCTGTAGAAATTTATGAAAACAGTGTACTTCTGTAACTCAAAAAATTATGAAACTTTAGGACATGCTATAAAATTTATATCACAACACTTTTTCAAAATTTCAGTAGCTTTCCATGTTCCAGTAAGATATGAAAATTGAAACACTATAGAAGAAGTTTCTGTTTTTACCCAGCACATATCAAAACATGCAATGCAAGCATCCTAAGGCAATTCTTGGAACTTTTTTTTACTGGAAAACAACATTATAAATAAAACCTAACATATATAAAAAAAATAAAATTATGGTCCAAGAAAACATCATATTATTTGACGAATAAAAATATAGCTCCAAGTGAGATATACCGATAGTGTTGAAGACGAAAGAGCGGATACCTTCCTGGGCATCCCCAAGCTTAGACGCTTGAGTCTTCCTTGAATATTACCTTGGGGTTGCCTTGGTAATCCCCAATATTAGGTTCTTGTCACTTCTTATTCTTCTCATATCAGTGACTCACCCAAAACTTGAAAACTTCAATTACACAAAACTTAACGGAACTTCGTGAGAACGGTTAGTGTAATAAATAAAGATCATTCACTTAGGTACTGTCAACACAAGATTCATAAATGTTCCCACATGATACCTTCTGTATTATATAATTCCCCAATTTATATTACTCAATATAAGCTATGGAAACACTTGAAACAAGCAAACTATGCATGCAAAACAGAATCTGTCAAAAACAGAACAATCTGTAAAGATCTGAATGATCAACATACTTCCCTGACTCTAAATATTCATCAAAATTAGGAAAACTCAATTAATGTACGTATAAAGTTTGTGTAAAAATTGCAGAATTTTTTGACACTCCAGTAAAACCATATAATTCATATACTGGAGGCAAAAGTTTCAGTTTTTGCACAGAATCAAACAAGCAAGTATCCACACTATCCCAAAGGCTTTACATGGCACTTTATTGAAATAAAATACACAAAACATGATTAATATAGTAAATTAATCATGTTAAAACATAAAAACATAAATTTAAAGTGTTGGTTTGTCTCCCAACAAGCGCTTTCCTTTAATGTCTTTTAGTTTGGCATGATGATTTCAATGATGCTCACACAGGAATAATTATTGAAACATGCAAAAGAGCATCATGAATCTCATGAAAAGCACATTTAAGTCTAACCCACTTCCTATGCATAGGGATTTTATGATCAAACAATTTATGGGATCAAGAATCATCTAGCATAGGAAGGGAAAACAAGCATATCTTCAAGAATTTGAACACATAGAGAGGAAACTTGATATTATTGTAATTCCTACAAGCATATGTTCCTCCCTCATAATAATTTTCCATAGCATCATGAAGGAATTCCACAATATAACCAGCACATAAAGCATTCTTTTCATTATCTTCAAGCATAGAGATTTTGTCACTCTCCCCGTAGGCAATTTTCTTCTCATTGATAATAGTGGGAGCAAACTCAACAAAATAACTATCATGAGATACTTGATTAACATAACCACTTTGAATATTAAAATCATGATGACAGGTTTCATGGTTGTCATTACTCTTTATAGCATACGTGTCATCACAATAATCATCATAGATAGGAGGCATGTCATAATCATAATAGTTTTTCTCATCAAAACTTGGGGGACAAAAAATATCATCCTTATCAAATATAGAATCCCCAAGCTTGTGGCTTTGCATATCATTAGGATCATGAATATTCAGAGAATTCATATTAACAATATTTAAATCATTCTCATCATCTAAATATTTAGTGCCAAACATTTTAATAACTTCTTCTTCTAACACTTCAGCACAATTTTCCTTTCCATCATTTTCACGGAAGACATCCAAAAGATGAAGCATATGAGGCAACCTCAATTCCATTTTTGTAGTTTTCTTTTATAAAACCAAACTAGTGAAAAATAAGAAACTAAAAGATTTAATTGCAATATCTAAAGATATACCTTCAAGCACTCACCTCCCCGGCAATGGCGCCACAAAAGCGCTTGATGTCTACTACACAACCTTCTTCTTGTAGACTCGTGTTGGGCCTCCAAGCGCAAAGTTTTTTTAGGACAACAACAATTATCCCTCAAGTGGATGACCTAAGATTTATCAATATGTGGGAGGTGTAGGATGAATATGGTCTCTCTCAAACAACCCTGCAATCAAATACAAGTAATCTCTTGTGTCCCCAACACACCCAATACAATGGCAAATTGTATAGGTGCACTAGTTCGGCGAAGAGATGGTGATACAAGTATAATATGGATGGTATATATATAGGTTTTTGTAATATGAAAATATAAAAACAGAAAGGTAACAAATATTAAACAGCGAGAAAAACGTTTTATAAATGCTTGGAAACAAGGCCTTGGGTCCATACTTTCACTGGTGCAATTTCTCTCAACAATATTGACATAGTTGAATCATATGTAAATACCTCTCATGCGACAAAGCGTTCACTCTAAAGTCACAAATAGCAGAGAACTAACGAAGAAATTATTGTAGGGTACGAAACCACCTCAAAGTTATCTTTTACGATGAATCTTATGAGCTATACCTATAAGTGTCACGAACAGCCCTAGAGTTCGTACTAAAATAACACCTTAAGATACACATCAACAAAAACCCTAATGTCACCTAGATACTCAAATGTCACCACAAGTACCCATGGGCTTGATTATATGATATGCATCACATAATTTAAGATTCATCATGTTCAATCCAACACAAAGAACTTCAAAGAGTGCCCCAAAGTTTCTACCGGAAAGTCAAGACAAAAACATGTGCCAACCCCTATGCATAGAATCCCATGATCACGGAACCCGCAAATTGATCACCAAAACATACATCAAGTGGATCAATAGAACATCCCATTATCACCATGGATATCCCATCGCAAGACATACATAGTGTGTTCTCAAATCCTTAAAGACTCAATCCGATAAGAAATCTTCAAAGGGAAAACTCAATTCATTACAACAAGGTAGAGAGAGGGAAACTCCATATGATTCATATATATCAATAAAGCTCGTGGTGCATCAAGATCGTGCCATCTCAAGAACACGAGAGAGAGAGAGAGACCAAACACATAGCTTCTGGTACATAACATCAGCCCCGAGGGTGAACTACTCCCTCCTCGTCATGGAGACCGCCAGGATGATGAAGATGGCCTCTGGTGATGGTTTCCCCCTCCGACAGGGTGCCTGAACGAGCTCCCGATTGGTTTTTCGTGGCTCTAGAGGCTTGCGGCGGTGGAACTCCCAATCTAGGTTTCCTTTTGGGGTTTTTAGTATTTATAGGAAATTTTGGCGTTTGTCCCACATCTAGAAGGTTCCCAAGGAAGTCACAAGCCAGGCGGACGCGCCCTAGCGGGGTGCCCCTGTGGCTTGTGGCTTCCTCGGCCTTCCTCTCTGGTGACTCTTCGCTCCAGTATTTTTTATATTTTCCAAAAATATTCTCCATAAATTTTCAGCTCATTCTGAGAACTTTTATGTCTTCTAAAAAACAACACCACGGTAGTTGTGCTGAAAACAGCGTCAGTCCGGGTTAGTTCTAATAAAATCATACAAAAATCATATAGAATAATTGAAAACAATGCATGAATACTTCATAAATTATAGATACATTGGGGACGTATCAAGGATTGATGGCTCAGCAGTATGAGTACTTAGGGTTTGAGCGTCATGAGTCGGTGCCTGAATTGCCGCCTCCAAAGGCTAAACGTATTATAAACGGCCTTCCAGTAGCAAAGAAGCATAGGAAGAGAGAGAGAGAGAGGAAACACAACAAAGCAGCTTCTATGATCCAGCCACCTTCACAGCCTCTAGTTCAAGACCGTATACCTGTCAAGGGTGCGACAAAATACTGTATCCCCGGTAAACCAATCCTACCTAAGGCAGTGGTAGAGGCCATATGCGGCGATCGCAGGAGACTTCATGACGATGTGATGCGAAGTGAGAAAAGCTTGATCACCTTGCCAAATCCAGGATACCCGTTATACGTGGTTAACGTGCCGCGACAAAGGTTGTACGTTGACATATTCCCCGCGGAAAAAATTCTTCCTTCGATTCGATTACATCTCCGATATGTTTCACTCGAAAAAGTTGGATTTTATGTTTGTCCGCCTTTTTTCCTTGTACATTAACTACATCATCAGGTTTGAGAAGATACCTTATATCTGTGTCGCTGACCCGTACTTCATGCATGAGAGCTTCTTGGCAGTCTGCGAAAAGCACCGTGAATGCGCGAGTAACTAGATCGCCAATTTCATGGTTGACAATAAGGACAAGGAGACGATTCTCGTGCCTTATCATCCCATGTAAGTCATCCACACGGATATCCTTCCTTCGATTCAATCATTTCATTTGCACGCATGGAGGCTAATTTGAGGTGTACTTATTTTGCGCAGCGATGGGCGCGTCGTCCTCATCATCCTTTACCCCCGAGTCCCCCACTCTCTTTACTTGGACTCGTCGAAGAACATGAAGAAAAAGGATTACACCCACATCAAGTCTGTTCTAGACAGTGCTATCTTTACGTACGGCATACGGGGTGGAGAGATCACACTCAGGAAGACAAGAAACCGCGCTCCCTGCTTCGGCCATAAGACTGACTTCTGCTGCATCCAGCAACCGAGTGGTACTATTAGTGATGGATTCTATGTCCTCCACCACATGCTAGAGTACAGACGGGATCAATAGAACCTTCACATCCAGCATGAACTTGCCAAATCATCATGAAGGAGGCCCTCAAAAAAACAGGGATGTTCTACGAAGAAGGGCAAATGTCGTGGAAAGACGTCCAAACAAGCGTAGCCACTCAGCGTCTCGACCTGAAGCCTTTCACTGCGCTCGGTGACTATCTCCCTGACTTGGATGGATGTCATGACATATTGGAGTGATTGACGATATATGACAATGTGTCCATTTAGTCCATACTTTCTCTATGACGAAACTTTGAGTTATGCACGACGGAACTTTATTTGTGATGTAATTAAACCGTCCTCCTCAACTAGTGAAGATCACTCTAGTTAGGGCATTTTGGGTACGATGAACTTTTTTATTTATGCTTATGATATGTTGCTTCTATTTTTGCCAAGTCTGTCTCTTTTTGTTGCTCAACTATATATGTTGCATATCATCAACTCATGTGACAATGCAGGTGCATAGATCCTCGATGATGAAGAAGTGCTACGCCAGGAGTATACGACGAGTGGCTGGAGTGCCAGGCCCAGGTGTACCGGTTTCTGGTTTCCGAGCGACAACTAGTAGTTAGTTTATGTTCACGCTAGTGCGAGAGGGATACGAATCTTGATTATGATGTGACGACATGATTTGTGTTGGATGATATGATGACACTATTATGTGTATGATATGATGAGCATATTGCATGTTTATGAAACCTGTACAGAAACATCACAAATACGTAGCAAAACAAAAAGATATGAGAAGATATAGTAGTAGCGCTCTTTAGCACTGGACAGGAAAATGTTGCTGCTAAAGGACTTAGCAGTAGTGCTAGTATGGAAAACAGTTCTACTAAGTAGGTTTAGCAATAGCGCATTTCAAACCGCGTTATTGATAACCGTTAGTTGTAGTGCCGTATCAGTAGCGCGGGTACCCGCGCTACTCCTGTGCTACCGATACACCAAATACTCGCAATATTGGTAGGGTTTTCCCTAGTAGTGTGATGATGTTGAGGGCAAGCACCCCAGGAAGAGGATTCCTGCCAAGGTGATGTGGTATGCTCCTATAATACCACTGTTGAAACGTTTGTTCCAAAAAAAAGAGCATGCCAAGTCATTGTGATGTCACAAAGAAGATCGTAAGAAAGACGAGAAGTTGAGAGTACCCGCTGATGGGTCGAAGTGGAGAAAAATTAAGAGAGAGTGGCCCGACTTTGCAGATGACCCAAGGAACTTATGGTTTGGTTTAAGTTCAAATGGCATTGATCCTTTTGGGGAGCAGAGCTACAAGCATAGCACATGTCCTGTGACTCTATGTATCTATAACCTTACTCCTTGGTTGTGCATGAAGCGGAAGTTCATTATGATGCCAGTGCTCATCCAAGGCCTTAAGCAACCTGGCAACACAATGATGTGTACATAAGGCCATTTGTTGACGAACTTTTACAGCTGTGGAATAAAAAAGGTTTGTGTGTGTGGGATGAGCACAAACAATAGTAATTTGACCTATGAGCATTGTTATTTGTAACCATCAATGATTGGCCTCCTCTTAGTAACCTTTCAGGACAGACAATCAAGGGATACCATGCATGCACACACTGTTTAGATGAGACTCAAAGTATATATTTGGAAAAATGCAAGAAGAATGTGAACGTGGTACATCGTCGATTTCTTCCGACCAAGCATGCCTTAAGAAAGAAAGGCAAGCATTTCAAAGGTGACGCAGATCACTGAAAGAACCCTGCCCTCTATACTGGTGATGATATACTTGATATGGTCAAGGATTTACAAGTAATATTTGGAAAGGTCCTTGGCTGACAATCTGTTCTGATTAACGCTGACGGACACGTGCCCATGTGGAAGAAGAAATCTATATTTTGAGAGCTACAATATTGGAAAGTCATAGAGGTCCCCTCTACAATCAACATGATGCACGTCACGAAGAATTCTTCCATGAACCTGCTAGGCTTCCTGGGTGTGTATGGGAATACAAAAGGTACACCGAAGGCACGGTGTGACAAACAACGTATGAACACAAAAGACGACATGCATCCAAAGTAGTATGAAGGTCCTGCCAGCTACACTCCTATAAAGCAGAGAAGGAAATATTTTTTGAATGCCTACTTAGTATGAAGGCCCCGTCTGGCTTCTCGTCGAACATAAAGGGAATAGTAAATATGGCAGAGAAAAAATATTCCAAAACCTAACGTCTAACGTCTAACGTCTAAGGTTACTAAGAGGTTTGTGTGTGTGCGATGAGCACAACCAATAGTAATTTGACCTATGAGCATTGTTGTTTGTAACCATCAATGATTCACCTCCTCTTAGTAACCTTTCAGGACAGACAAACAAGGGATACCATGCATGCACACACTGTTTAGATTAGACTCAAAGTATATATTTGGACAAATTCAAGAAGAATGTGAATGTGGTACATCGTCAATTTCTTCCAACCAAGCATGCCTTAAGAAAGAAAGTCAAGCATTTCAAAGGTGACGCAGATCACTGAAAGAACCCTGCCCTCCATACTGGTGATGATATACTTGATATGGTCAAGGATTTACAAGTAATATTTGGAAAGGTCCTTGGCTGACAATCTGTTCTGATTAACGCTGACGGACACGTGCCCATGTGGAAGAAGAAATCTATATTTTGAGAGCTACAATATTGGAAAGTCATAGAGGTCCCCTCTACAATGAACATGATGCACGTCACGAAGAATTCTTCCATGAACCTGCTAGGCTTCCTGGGTGTGTATGGGAAGACAAAAGATACACCGGAGGCACGACGGGACGAACAACGTATGAACGCAAAAGACGACATGCATCCAAAGTAGTATGAAGGTCCTGCCAGCTACACTCCTACAAAGCAGAGAAGGAAATATTTTTTGAATGCCTACTTAGTATGAAGGCCCCGTCTGGCTTCTCGTCAAACATAAAGGGAATAGTAAATATGGAAGAGAAAAAATATTCCAAAACCTAACGTCTAATGTCTGCCACGTGATCATGACACAATTGCTTCCGGTTGCGTTGAGGTGGCTTCTACCAGAAAATGTTTGATTAGGCATTGTGAAGCTATGTTCATTCCTCAATGCAATTTCCTAGAAGGTAATCGATCTGAAATCCTACCAAGCTTACAGAATGATTTGGTCCAATGTCTTGTCAGTTTCGAGTTGGTGTTCCCACCATCCTTCTTCAATATAATGATGCACGCCCTAGTTCACCTAGTCAAACATATTGCCATTCTAGTTCCTTTATTTCTACACAATATGTTTTCCTTTTAGAGGTTCATGGGAGCCTTAAAGAAATATGTTCGTAACCATGCTAGGCCAGAAGGAAGCATCTCCAAGGGCCATGAAACAGAGGAGGTTACTGAGTTTTGTGTTGACTCTATCCCGACCTTAAGCCGATTGGTGTTCTTCAATAATATGTAGGGACATGCATTCTTGGGCGCAAGCACACTACATTGTTCTACAAAATTCTACCTTGGTGACCGTGTATATCGAGAAACACATGGATATTATACGGTCCAAGAACCGGAGCATCTTGACCCCTGGATTAAACGTACACACATTGAGGCTTTCGGTGGTTGGTTGCAAACACATCTCATGAATGATGACAATGTTGAAGAGGAGCTTAACTTGTTGGCCAAGAGACCATCTTAGAATATATTGACTTTCTAAGGGTACGAGATAATGGGAATACATTTTACACAATCGCCCAAGATAAAAAGAGCACCAACCAAAACAGTGGTGTCCGCTTTGACGATGCGGCAAACACCAATAGTGAAAAGTACACATATTATGGTAACATAGAGGAGATATGGGAACTTCACTATGGAGGTGATTTGAAGGTCCCTTTGTTTCGGTGCAAATGGGTAAATCTGATTGGAGGAGGGGTAATGGTAGACCCGCAGTACGGAATGATAACAGTGGGTCTCAACAATCTTGGGTACACAGAGGAACCATTTGTCCTAGCCAATGATGTGGCAAAAGTTTTGTATGTGAAGGACATGTCTACCAAACCAAGAAATATAAAATATAAAAAAGTGGATACATCATACGATGAGCCAAAGTGCCACATAGTTCTTTCAGGGAAAAGAAACATCGTGAGAGTGAAGGACAAGACAGACATGTCAAAAGATTATGAAAAGTTTGATGAAATTCCTCCCTTCACAGTGAAGACTGACCCAATCATCCTGTTAAATTATGATGATTGTCCATGGTTACGGCACAACAATCATGGGACACACACGAATAAAAATATTTATACCCCAAGATCCCACTCTGGGATATGATTGGCTTCATCGTCATCACTTTTCTTCTCTAGTGAGTAGCCAACATGGTCCAGTTTGTACACGAAGTGCATCTAGTTTTTCTTGTAACCCTCTCAACTTTTTAGCACATACTTTGTGGGTGAAATGATAATACCATGCCAAGTTTCTACCTTTTCAAAGTTCATCTGTAGTGCTTTTTAGTTTCAGGGTCATTTAGCTCAAAAAATCATTAAATGCATGAAAAATTGCAAATCAAGTTAGGAATGGTTGAAATTTTAAGATGTGGCTTATAATGGTGCATATTGAATGCACAAAAAAATCTGTAGTTGAAATAAGTTAAAAAAATGAAATGCCTTTGTAACACATGAGTTTTCGTCCAAAACCCTCATACTTTGAAGGAGGTGTTCTAGTTTGTACACGAAGTGCATCCAGTTTTTGCCATAACCCTCTCAACATTTTAACAAATGCTATGTGGGTGAAATGATGATACCATGACAAGTTTCAACCTTTTCAAAGTTCATTTGTAGTGCTTTTTAATTCCATGGTCACTTAGCTCAAAAAATCATTAAGTGCACGAAAAATAGCAAATGAAGTTATAAAGGGTTGAAATTTCAAGATGTGGCTTAGAATGGTGCATATTGAATGTCAAAAAGTCTGAAGTTGAAATATGTTTAAAAATGAAATGACTTTGTAACAGGCGAGTTTTCGTCTGAAACCCTCATACATCGAAGGAGATGGTCCAGTTTGTACACGAAGTGCATCCCATTTTTGTCGTAACCCTCTCAACTTTTTAGCACATGCTATGTGGGTGAAATGATGATACCATGCCAAGTTTCAACCCTTTCAGAGTTCATTATTAGTGCTTTTTAATTTCAGGGTCATTTAGCTCCAAAAAATCACTAAATGCATGAAAAATAGCAAACGAACTTAGAAAGGGTTGAAATTTGAAGATATGGCTTAGAATGGTGCATATTGAATGCACAAAAAGTTTGGAGTTGAAATAAGTTAAAAACATGAAATGACTTTGTAACATATGAGTTTTCATCCGAAACCCTCATACCTCGAAGGAGATGGTCCAATTTGTACAAGAAGTGCATCCAGTTTTTGTCGTAACCCTCTCAACTTTTTAGCACATGCTATGTGGGTGAAATGATGATATCATACCAAGTTTCAACCTTTTTAGAGTTCATTTATAGATATTTTGATTAAAACAAATGAAGGAACAAAACTAAAAGAGTTAAATAGAATATGGTTTTGATTAAAACACCTATTTAAAATATCCTAAAAACTCCCAAATTTAACAAAATGATATATCATACTAACATTAAACAACACCAAAAATAATCACTCAAAAATCTATTTTTAAACTAAATTTATTCACAAACTAGTGATTCACACAAATTTCAAAAGAATTCAAATTTAAACTATTTGAAAACTACTCGCACTAACAGAAATTTTGTAATTAAAAAACTATAAATACTCTAACAATTATTACAAATCTAAAAAAAATTAGTAAAAAAAGGAAATAGACCTTTAGTGACTAAATGTCCCTTCCCGCGCCGTCGAAAAGGCCTCTTCAGTCCCGGTTCGTGGCACCAATCGGGACTAAAGGTACCGGCCTATTTAACCACCCTTCGTCTCCAAATCTTTCCCATTTTGTGCGCTTTGATGACGCCACCAGGCTGCCCTGCACGCGCCCACAACGTCACTGTCTGGCCGCTCTACCCCACACGCGCCATCAACATCGTCGTCCGAGCCCGCGCCGGCGCCGCCATGCTGCCAGTCACCGCAACTCATATGCACGCGCCTGCCATATCTCCTCCACGCGCCGTCCGGCTGCCCGAGCCCGCACCGGCACCGCTCCTCCTCTCATTCGGCGTCCTCCTCCATTTCCGGTGCCTCTCCTCCGTCTCCAGCATCCTCCCCGCCTCCCTCCACCCCGACGATCCCGACCGGTGATCTAGCCTCTCTCCTCCTTATAATTTTGTTCATTTTTTTCATCTTTAGATGCTTAATGTATGTATATATGTATGTATGTAAGTTGTAGATGCTTAGTATGTAGATGTATACAATGTATGTATGTATGTATGTAGATGAACGGTGGAATTTGGATGCATATATGTGTATCAATTTAAATGGATGAATAGAAATGTGTTAGGTACATGGATGAATAGAAATGTTAGAGGGATATGTTGACAGAAATGTTAGATGGATATGTATGATGAATATGTAGACGGATAGATGTTATATTAATGTATGTTAGAATGATGAATGAAAAGAAATGTTGGATATATGGATGTTAAATGGATGAATAGAAGTGTATTTCATTTTAAGTATATTTCATATTTAACTGCACTTCAATGTAGTGTATGTACTGTTTCATGTTAAGTTTATTAAATAGTTGCAGAATTTGTTCCCGACGTCGATGATGCCTGGCCCGCATCCTCGACATCGTCGACTCGGTGGCAACACCCTGCTTGAGAGGCGTGATACGTCTCCAACGTATTTATAATTTATGAAGTATTCATGATGTTATTTTATCATTCTTGGATGTTTTACAATCATTTTATAGAAACTTTATTTCATTTTTTGGGACTAACCTATTGACCCAGTGCCTGGTGCTAGTTGTTGTTTTTGCTTGTTTTTTACATCGTAGGAAATCAATATCAAACGGAGTCCAAACACCACGAAACTTTTTGGAGATTTTTTTTGGACCATAAGGAACCCAATGAGCCAGAGCTGCACTTAGGGGGTGCCTCAAGGGGGGCACAACCCACCAGGGCGCGCTAGGGCCCCCTAGCGCGCCCAGGTGGCTTGTGCCCACCTCGGTGGCCTCCCGCACCCCCTCTTTGGACTATAAATTTCCAAATATTCCAAAACCCTTCAGGTTAACCTAGATCAGAAGTTCCCCCTCCGCAAGGCTCTGTAGCCACCAAAAACCAATCTAGACCCCATTCCGACACCCTGCCGGAGGGGGGAATCATCTCCGTTGGACATCTTCATCATCCCGGCGCCCACCATGATGAGGAGGGTGTAGTCCACCCTCGGAGCTGAGGGTTTGTACCAGTAGCTATGTGTTTAATCTCTCTCTCTCTCTCTCGTGATCTATATCATGCGCTTGGTTAATATAGATGGATCATATGCTGTCTCTCCCCTCTATACTCTTATTGTGATGAATTGAATCTTTACCCTTTGAAGTTTGTTATGTCGGATTGAATGTTCAGATTTGGGAAGACATGATGTAGGTCTCGTTGTATGAATACTTGAGGTGACATTGGGGTATCTTATTGGTTCACTTGATATAAGTTATGTCACTCAACTTGCAAATTCCCCCGGTGATATTGGGGTAATCTATGCATAGGGGTTGATGCACGTTTTTATTATCTTTTCTCCGATAGAAACTTTGGGGACCCTTTGTAGTTCTTTGTGTGGATTGAGTATTATGAATATGAATTTGCTTTGGTGTTATTTTAGTACGAACTCTTGATTAGATCGATCGGAAAGAATAGCTTGCGTTATTTTAGTACGAACTCTAGGATAGATCAAACAGAAAGAATAGCTTTGAGGTGATTTCGTACCCTACAAACAATTTCGATCTTATGTTCTCCACTAATAGGAACTCGAGAGTGATTCTTTATTGCACTTTTAGGGATAATCATATGGTCCAACTATGGTACCACTGTTGAGAAATTGCACTTGCGAAAGTACGGACCCTAGGCCTTGTTTTCAAGCATTGCAATACCATTTTTAAGCCCATTTACTATTTGCTACCTTTCTGTTTTCATTTATTCAAATAATAAAAATATATTTCTACCATCCATATTACACTTTTTTTCTCCATCTCTTCGCCGAACTAGTGCACCTATACAATTTGCCATTGTATTGGGTGTGTTGGGGATACAAGAGATTTCTTGTATTTGGTTGCAGGGTCGTTTGAGAGATACCATCTTCATCCTACACCTCTCAAGAATTGATAAACCTTAGGTCATCAACTTGAGGGAAAATTGCTACTGTCCTACAAAACTCTGCGCTTGGAGGCACAACACGTGTCTACAAGAATAAAGTTTCATAGTAGACATCATGGCGCCATGTCCATGACTGGGCTCCACCGGGCTGGCACTAGGAGGTACTGCCGTGTGAGGAATCAGGGTACCATCATTGACCCATAGGTTCTTCGGTGGCGGTCGCGTGGACCACTATCGGTGCAGAGGGAGCCAGCCCCCGCGAAGGTGGTGCGTCACCGTGTCAGGGAGGAGGACGAGCACGTCCGATGCTACATGGCTGCGTTGGACGCCATGTTCTCCAATTCCTGGAAGGTTCTTCAGGGATCTCACCTAAGCTATGATCCTGTCATGGTTTATTCTCTTTAGGTGTCCACCGCCTGCGCCGTGAGACGTCAACTAGATCTGTATTAGTTATATTATATAATAATATTCGAGATGTATTAGTGATAATATTCGATGATGTATTATTGATATTATATAATAATATTCAAGATGTATTAGTGATATTATTCGATAATGTATTAGTGATATTATATGATCATATTGTTGCATTGCCTTGTATTGATTTGCATATCTCCGGTTCTACTTATTGTATGCATTCTAATTGTTTTATATTTGTTCTAGACTAGGTAAGCTATGGACGGTAGAGAAAGAAACCATGATCAAGAGAGTGCCATGTACGACCTGATACGCTCCGGGAACGAAGATTATGAAGTAGATGACGGCTCACAATACCTTAACCCATCCAGTGAGGGAATTGAGGAAGAACAACCAAGAGACAAAGGGGGACCAGCTGATGATGGCAAAGAAATGTTTCTCCATTTAACAAAGTCCGGCGAGGTATTAATTTTCCCCGTGGTGATCATCAAATTTATTCATTGATTTGTATACATATTAACAATCTTTCTTCATTTAGCCCTCCGTATAGAGCAAATCTTCTACAAGGGTTAAACGAGGCCTGGCAAAAAAGTTGAAAGAAGGCATAAAGTACAATATCGATCAAATCAGAGCAGATGGCGAACCGATTGCTCCTAAACAGAATGCAGACAACTTTATATGTCAATGCGGAGTTAACATTAGGGACCAAATCTCGATCACCTTTCAAGAATGGAATCAGCCAAAAGGTCCCGAAGTTTCTTTTGTCAGCGAAAGAGCAAAAAATCTTCTTTGGGAGGCGCTCATGGAATGTTTCACCCTACCAGAGGGTGTCACAGATCTCCAACGGGAGAAAGTCAAAAAGTGTGCCCTTAAGAAGATGGCCACACAATTCCAGTGTTGGAAGAAAATATTATGGAACAATTACGTGAAAGACGGAAATAAGACTACAGAATTCAAAGGAGAACATGTGAAGTTAAAAGATGACTGGGACAGATTTCTGAAGTTCAAGGAATCAGAAGCAGCTAAGGAACGGTCGAGAGTAAACAAGATAAATGCCGACAAAAAAATCGTGGCACCATCATCTGGGGCCAGTCGGCTACAAGTCTGGGTTTCCTAAGTGGGATAAATCCGAGAGAAACATGAAGGCTGTAGGGGTCACTCCACAAACAAAGACTTGGCCGAAGAGGTGCAGGACTTGGTTTTATGCACATGGGTGAAAGTTGGACCCAAATATAGGGGGGGTTCTTGAACAGGCAACTCTTAAAGAAGCCACAGACGAGTTATTTAAAGCAATGGAAGAAGCTCAAACGGGTGTGTACCAGCCTGAGAGAGAGAACGACGAGCTTTCACGCATCCTCAAGAATCCTGAACACCCGGGACAAACACAAGGCAAAGGCATGGTTACATGGCTTCTAGGTTTGCGGAGTGGAACGACACTTACAGAAGCCATGATAGAAAGAAGAAAAATGAAGTAGATCGGATTCAGGACTTGGAATGCAAATATAACATGCAGCAGGAGCAAATCAACTAACTTAGGCAGCAAGGCGCGTCTCAGCAGCAGTAGCAACCAGATCCAGCATTGGATGGTACCTTTCCATCATCTATGCCAAAAAGCAGTGTGGGTTCCACGGGGGTCCCGGTCGATGATGCACCGCTGGCTCGCTACCCCATGGATGATATCCTAGACTCGACACCTTGTAAGCAACACATGAAATTGAAGAACATATCCATGAAGGTGGCGCACGGCTTTGCTTTAACGAATGCACCTGGAGCACTCCTCCACGACAATCCGATTCCACCTAGCTATGCCCGTGTCAGGATGGATGAAGTTCTGACGGGATGTGAATCACTAGATCTTGACTACCATGGAGGTAAAGGGGAGTAGACACTCGGAGAAGCCATACGTGGTATCATTGTGTGGAAAATGGAATGCATCATGTTTCCAAACTCGGTGCCAACACCACCGAATCCTACTCCAAGTGCGCCGTGTCAGCAGACTCCAACCCAATCTGAGGCGGAGCGTTGGGTGAGTTCGCCATATCGATCTCCACCATGCCAGCCGAATCCATCCCACCCCGAGACGAGCCTAGCATGAGTCTGCGATATCGATCTCCACTGAGTCCAAAGCGGAGGAGAGCACCAAAGAAGAAACGCGAACCTCTTGTCAAAAACAAGTTAGCTTACGAGAAGACTGACAAGGAAACTGATGAACAAGTGGCTGCCGATTTGCAGGCTTGTTTTGGACCGAAACTGGCCCTGGCGCCTGCTACCTCTTAAGCTTGCGGTTGTTTTCCCTTGAAGAGGAAAGGGTGATTCAGCGAAGTAGATAAGTATTTCCCTCAGTTGTTGAGAACCAAGGTATCAATCCATAAGGAGGAACAAGCAAGTCACCAATCGTTGCACCTACACAAACAATCAAACTCTTGCACCCAACGCTATAAGGGGTTGTCAATCCGTTCACGGTTATTTGCAAGGATTAGATCTGAAAGAGATAGATGTAAACGAGTGCGGAAAGTAAACAATAAATAAATTGCAGCAAGGCATAGATCTAAAAATATATGATGGAAAATAGACTTGGGGGCCACAGGTTTCATTAGAGGCTACTCTCTTGAAGGCTAATATCATGGTGGGTAAACAAAGTACTTTCAAGCAATTGATAGAAAAGCGAATAATCATGTAGTTATCCAAGGCAATGATCATGCATATACGCATCACGTCCGTGTCAGGTAGACGGAAATGATTCTGCATCTACTACTATTACTCCACACATCGACCGACTCCTGCCCGCATCTAGAGAATTAAGTTAATGAAGAACAGAGTAACGCATTAAGAAAGATGACATGATGGAGAGGGATAAACTCAAGCAATATGATGAAAAACCATCTTGTTACCCTTGATGGAAACAATACAATACGTACCTCACTACCCCTACTATGTCACTGGGTGAGGACACCGCAAGATTGAACCCAAAGCCAAGCACTTCTCCCATTGCAAAAATTACCAATCTAGTTGGCCAAACCAAACCAATAACTCAAAGATACTTGAAAGGATAAGAAATTATGCATATAAGTAATTAAAGGAGATTCAAATAAGATTCATGGATAATCTGAACATAAACTCACAATTCATCGGATCTTGAAAAACACACCACAAAAGAGGATTACATCGGATAGATCTCCATGAAGATCATGAAGAACATGGTATTGAAGATCAAAGAGAGAGAAGAAACCATCTAGATACTAGCTAGGGACCCATAGGTCTATGGTGGACTACTCACGCATCATCGGAGGGGCAATGGAGTTGATGTAGATGCCCTTCGTGATCGAAACCTCCTCCGACAGATGATAGGAAAAGGATCCAAAATTGGATCTCTCGGGAACGGAGTCTTTCAGCAGTGGAAAAGTATTTGCGTGGCTCGTTCTGATGTTGGGGGAATATTTGGGTATTTATAGGTCAATAACTAGGGTTAGATGACCTACCAGGAGGCGACAAGCGTGCTAGGTGCGACCAGGGGGGCTTGCCTAGCAGGCTTATGGCGCCCTGGCTCCTACCCTGACGTGAACTCCACGCTTGGATGACTTGTTTCCTTCCAGAAAAATTCCTTTCCACGGGTTTTATTTCGTTTTGGATTCCGTTTAATATTCCATATCGGCAAAACTAAGAAACAAGGAAAAAACAGAAACTGACACTTGGCTCTAGATTAATAGGTTAGTCCCAAAAATAATATAAATTAGCATATTAATGCATATAAAACATCAAAAACAGATAATATAATAGCATGCCATCATAAAAAATAATAGATATGTTGGACACGTATCAGCATCCCCAAGCTTAATTCCAGCTCGTCCTCAAGTAGGATAAAAAACAGAATTTTTGATGTGGCGTGCTACCTAACATATTTATCCAAGTAATATTCTTTATTTTGGCATGAATATTCAGATCCGTAAGACTAAAAACAAAAGCTTAATATTGATATAGAAACAATAACATTTTAAGCATACTAGCAAAGCAATTGTATCTCTTCAAAATATAATGGCAAAAGAAAGTTATCCCTACAATATCATATGGTTTGGCTATGCTCCCTATTCCCCACACAAAGTATCTATATCATGCACAACCCCGATGAAAAGTCAAGCAATTGTTTTCTCACCTTTATTTCTCTTACACTTTTTCATGTCTCGCGCAATACATGAGCGCGAGCCATGGATATAGCATTGGAATAGAATTGTTGGGGAACGTCGCATGGGAAACAAAAAATTTCCTACGCACACGCAAACCTATCCATGGTGATGAGCATCTACGAGAGGGAGAGTGGATCTACGTACCCTTGTAGATCGCTAAGCGGGAAGCATTAACAAACGCGGTTGGTGTAGTCGAACATCTTCGCGATCCAAATCGCCGAGCGTCCCGCGATCTCATCACGATCCGTCCCGCGATCCAATCACGATCCGTCCCATGAACTCATCACAATCCGTCCCGTGATCTCATCACGATCCGTCTAATGATCTTGATCACGATCTATCCCACGAACTCATCACGATCCGTTCCGCGATCTCATCACGAACCGTCTCGCGATCTCGATCACGGTCCTTCCGATCTAGCGCCGAACGGACGGCACCTCCGCGTTCAGCACACGTGCAGCTTGATGATGATCTCCACCGTCTTGATCCAGCAAGAGGAGGTGGAGAGGAGAGAGAGTTCACCGGCAGCGTGACGGCGCTCCGGTGATGGTGGTGGAGCAATTCCGGAAGGGCTTCGCCTAAGCGCTGCAGAAAACCGATCTAGAGGAGAAACTATGCACTGGTGTAACGGGTAGCACGTGGCCGGAAATTCTGTCCAAAAACCACCCAATCCACTAGTATATATAGTAGGAGAGGAGAGGAGAGGCATCCAAGGCCTTTGGGTCGGCCGAAATAGGAGGTGGGAGCAATCCTACTTCACCTCCAATCCTAGTTGGAGTAGGATTGCCTCCTATTGGCTGATTTTCCACTTTTTGCTTTAGGACTTTCTCTCCTATGCCATGGGCCTTTGTGGCTGTTTTCCCAGCCCACTAAGGGCTGGTTATTATTCTTCCACAGCCCATGGACCTCTTGGGGTCGAAATACCCCTCCCGGAGGCCTCCCGGTACACTACCGGCACTCCCGGTACACTACCGATGAGCCCGAAACTTTTCCGGAAACCAAACTGGGACTTCCTATATATGAATATTTACCTCCGGACCATTCCGAAGCTCCTCGTGATGTCCGGGATCTCATCAGGGACTCCGAACAAACTTCGGTCACCACCATACATAACTCTACACTACCGAAACGTCACCGAACCTTAAGTGTGCAGGCCCTGCGGGTTCGAGAACTATGTAGACATGACCGAGACACCTCTACGGTCAATAACCAATGGAGGGACCTAGACGTCCACATTGGTTCCTACATATTCTACGAAGATCTTTATCGGTCGAACCTCTATGTCAAGGATTCAGTTAATCCCGTATAACGTTCCCTTTGTTCTTCGGTATGTTACTTGCCTGAGATTCGATCGTCGGTATCTCCATACCTAGTTCAACCTCGTTACCGGCAAGTCTTTTTACTCGTTCTGTAATACAAGATCCCGCAACTAACAATTAGTCACATTGCTTGCAAGGCTTATTGTGATGTTGCATTACCGAGTGGGCCCCGAGATACCTCTCTGTCACACGGAGTAACAAATCCCAGTCTCGATCCATGCCAACTCAACAGACACCATCGAAGATACCTGTAGAGCACCTTTATAGTCAGCCAGTTACATTGCGACGTTTGATACACACAAGGCACTCCTCCGATATCCGTGAGTTGCATGATCTCATGGTCATAGGAACATATACTTGACATGCAGAAAACAGTAGCAATAAACTGACACGATCATATGCTATGTTTGTAGTTTGGGTCTTATCCATCACATCATTCTCCTAATGATGTGATCTCGTTATCAAATGACATCTCATGTCCATGGCTAGGAAACCTTAACCATCCTTCGATCAACGAGCTAGTCCATTAGAGGCATACTAGGGACATGGTTTTGTCTATGTATCCACACATGCATTTAAGTCTCCGATCAATACAATTATAGCATGGATAATAAACGATTATCATGAACAAGGAAATATGATAATAACTAATTTATTATTGCCTCTAGGGCATATTTCCAACAGTCTCCCACTTGCACTAGAGTCAATAATCTAGTTCACATCACCATGTGATTCGCATTGTTATGAATCTAACACCCAATGAGTTTTGGGGCTCGATCATGCTTTGCATGTGAGAGAGGTCTTATAGTCAACGGGTCTGCGATATTCAGATCCGTGTGTACTTTGCAAATCTCTATGTCAAACCGTAAACACTGCTACCACACTCCACTTGGTACTATTTCCAAATGGCTGCTCCACTATACGTATCCAGATTGCTACTACTAGTCATCCGGATAGGTGTTAAAGCTTGCATCGACGTAACTCTTTACGACGAACTCTTTATCACCTCTATAATCAAGAAACATTTCCTTAGTCCTCTGGTTACTAAGGATAATTCCGACCGCTGTCCAGTGATCCACTCCTGGACCACTCTTGTACCCCTTGACAGACTCATGGCAAGGCACACATAGGTGCGGTACACAACATGGCATAATATAGAGCCTATGGCTAAGGCATAGGGGACGACATTCGTCCTTTCTCTTTCTTCTACCGTTGTCGAGCTTTGAGTCTCACTCAACTTCACACCTTACAAATCAGATGAGAACTATTTCTCTGGCTGATCCATTTTGAACTCTTTCAAAATCTTGTCAAGGTATGCACTCATTGAAAGTCTCATCAAGCATCTTGATCTATCTCTATAGATTTTGATGCTCAACAATTAGGTAGCTTTATCCAGGTCTTCCTTTGAAAAACACTTTTCAAACAACCTTTTATGCCTTCCAGAAATTCTACGTTATTTCCGATCAACAATATATCAACCACATATACTTATTAGAAACTCTACAGTGCTCCCACTCACTTTATTGCAAATACAAGTTTCTCGTAAACTTTGTATAAACTACAGAAACTTTGATCACCTCATCAAAGTGTATATTCCAACTCCGAGATGCTTGCTTCAGTCCATAGAAGGATCACTGAAGCTTGCTCATCTTTTAGCATCCTTAGGACTGACAAAACCTTCTGGTTGTATCACATACAACCTTTTCTTAAGTAAACCGTTAAGGAAACGATGTTTTGACATCCATCTTCCAGATTTCATAATTGAAAATGCAGAACCTGCTAACATAATTCCAACAGACTTTTAGCATCGCTACGAGTGAGAAAGCCTCATCGCAGTCAACTCCTTGAACTTGTCACAAACAACTTTGCAACAAGTCGAGCTTTACAAATGGTAACATTCACCATCAGTGTCTGTCTTCATTCTAAAGGTCCATTTGTACTCAACGACCTGCCGTCTAACGAGCAAGTCTACCAAAGTCTATACTTGGTTTTCATACATGGATCCTATCTCAGATTTCATGGCCTCTAACCATTCGTCGGAATCCGGGCCCATCATCGCTTCTCCATAGCTCGTAGGTTCATCGTTGTCCAACAACATGATCTCCAAGACAGAGTTGTTGTACCACTTAGGAGCAGTACACATCCTTGTCGACCCACGAAGTTCGATAGTAACTTGATCCTGAAGCTTCATGATCATCATCATTAACTTACTCTTCAACTAACGTAGGCTTCACAGAAACATCTTTCTGCGCTGCGCTACTCTCTGGTTGAACAAAGGCTTAACAACCTCATCAAGTTCTATCTTCCTCCCACTCAATTCTTTCGAGAGAAACATTTCCTCGAGAAAGGATCCATTTAAGCAACAAACACTTTGCGCTAGGATCTGAGATTGAAGGTTCACCCAACTGATCTTAGGGTATTCTATGAAGATGCATTTGTCCGCCTTGGGTTCGACCTCATTAGGTGAAAACATTTTCCACACAAGTGTCATAGCCCCAAATATTAAGAAATGACAGCTTAGGTTTCTATCAAACCATAATTCACATGGTGTCATCTCAACGGATTTAGATGGTGCCCTATTTAAAGTGAATGTAGTTGTCTCTAATGCATAACCCCAAAATTATAGTAGTAAAACGATAAGAGACATCATAGCACACACCATATCCAATAGAGCATAACTATGATGTTCGGACACACCATCACACTATGGTGTTCCAGGTGGCGTTTAGTTGTGAAACAAATTTCGCATTGTCTTAAGTTGTATGCCAAACTCGTGACTCAGATATTCACCTCCATGATCATATCGCAGTCATTTTTATCTTCTTGTCACGATGATCTTTAAACTTCACTCTGAATTTGCTTGAACCTTTCAAACGATTCAGACTTGTGTTTCATTAATTAAATATACACTATATCTACTCAAATCATCAGTGAAGGTAAGAAAATAACGATATCCACTGCATGCTACAAGACTCACTAGATTGCATACATCAACATGTATCATTTCCAATGAATCACTTGCCCGCTCCATCCAACGGGGTCCTTTAGTCATCTTGCCCAAGAGGCATGGTTCGCATGTCTCAACCGATTCGAAATCGAATGAGTCCAAATATCCATCACCATGGAGTTTCTTCATGCGCTTTATACCAATATGACATTTTGCGGCAGTGCCACAAGTATGTGGTACTATCATTATTTAACTTTGTATCTTTTGACATCAATGTTATGAACATGTGTATTACTACGATCAAGATTTCAACAAACCATTCTCACTGGGTGCATGACCATTGAAGGTATTATTCATGTAACCAGAATAACTATTATTCTCTGACTTAAATGAATAACCGTATTGCAACAAACATGATCTAATCATGTTCATGCTCAACGCAAAACACCAAATAACATTTATTTAGGTTCGTCACTAATCCTGAAGGTAGAGAGAGCGTACGATGTTGATCACATCAACCTTGGAAACATTTCCAACAAACATCGTCACCTCACCCTTAGCTAGTTCTCCATTTATTCCGTAGCTTTTATTTTGAGTTACTAACATTTAGCAACCGAACCGGTATCCAATACCCAGGTGCTACTAGGAGTACTAGCAAGGTACACATCAATAACTCGTATATCAAATATACTTTTGTCGATGTTGCCAGCCTTCTTATCTACTAAGTATCTAGGGTTGTTCCGCTTCAGCGACCTCTCACCTCTTAATAGAAGCACTTAGTCTCGGGTTTGAGTTCAACTTTGGGTTGCTTCAGTGGAGCAGCAACTGACTTGCTATCCATGAAGTTTCCCTCCTTGCTCTTGCCCTTCTCGAAACTAGTGGTTTGATTAACCATCAACACTTGACGCTCCTTCTTGATTTCTACCTTCGCGGTGTCAAACATCGCGAACAGCTCAGGGATCAACATCTCTTTCCCTGGCATTTTATAGTTCATCACCAAGTTCTGGTAGCTCAGTGACAGTGACTTGGAGAACTACATCAATCACTATCTTATCTGGAAGATCAACTCCCACTCGATTCAAGCGATTGTAGTACCCAGACAGTCTGAGCACATGCTCAACGATTGAGCTATTCTCTTTTATCTTGCAGGCAAAGAATCTCGTTGGAGATATTATATCTCGCAACTCGGGCACGAGCCTGAGATCACAATCTCAGCTCTTAGAACATCTCATATGTTCCGTGACGTTCAAAACGTTTTGGAGCCTCAATTCTAAGCCGTAATGCATGACGCGCTAAACTATCAAGTAGTCATCGAAACGTGCCTGTCAGATGTTCACAACATCTACAGTCGACGCTAGATGGGGTGGCGCACCGAGCGGTGCATTAAGGACATAAGCCTTTTGTGCAGCAATGAGGACAATCCTTAGATCACGGACCCAGTCCGCAATTTTGCTACCAACATCTTTCAATTCTATTTCTCTAGGAACATATAAAAATACAAGGGAGCCACAACGCGAGCTAGTAATCTACAACATAATTTGCAAAGACACTTTGACTATGTTCATGATAATGAGTTCAATTAATCATATTACTTAAGAACTCCCACTCAAATTGACATCCCTTTGATCATTAGAGTGATACATGATCCAAATTCACCAACTCAAGTCCGATCATCACGTGAGTTGAGGTGGCTGCAATGGTGAACATCATCATGTTGATCATATCTACTATATGACTCATGTTCGACCTTTCGGTCTCTTGTGCTCCGAGGCCATGTCTGTACATGCTAGGCTCGTCAAGTTTAACCCGAGTGTTCTGCATGTGCAACACTGGCTTGCACCCGTTGTATGTGAACGTAGAGTCTATCACACCCGATCATCACGTGGTGTCTCAACACGACGAACTTTCTTAACGGTGCACACTCGGGGAGAACACAATTTATTTTGAAATTAAGTGAGGGATCACCTTATAATGCTACCGCCGTCCTAAGCAAAACAAGGTGCATAAAAAGGATTAACATCACATGCAAATCATAAGTGACATGATATGGCCATGAACTTGTGCTTTTGATCTCCATCTAGAAAGCACCGGCATGATCTCCATTGTCACCGGCACGACACCATGATCTCCATCATCTTGATATCCATAAACGTGTCGCCATCGGGGTTGTCACGCCCTACATGCTTCTACTACTATTGCTACCGTAGCGATAAAGTAAAGCATTACATAGCGCTTAATGATTGACAGGCAGGTCATACAATAATTAAAGACAACCCTATGGCTCCTACCGGTTGCCGTATTCAACGACATGCAAGTCGTGAAATTATATACATCACATGATCATATCATACATCACATATATCTCATCATGTAATTGGCCATATCACATCACAACATACCCTGTAAAAACAAGTTAGACGTCCTCTAATTGTTGTTGCATGTTTTACGTGGCTGCTATGGGTATCTAGCAAGAACGATTCTCACCTACGCATAAACCACAACGGTGATACATAGATTGCTTTTCAACCTTCTCAAGGACCGCCTTTGCCGAATCCGATCCAACTAAAGTGAGAGAAACTGTCACCCGCAAGCCATCTAGGCAACAAGTTGCGTCGAGGGAACCGGTCTCTCGTAAGCGTACGAGTAATGTTGGTCCGGGCCGCTTCATCTCACAATCCCGCTGAACCAAAATACGACCAAGGGAGGAAGAAATATAAGCATCAACGCCCTCAAACCTTTTGTGTTCTACTCGAGATCTCATCGAACCATCAACCTAGCTCATGATGCCACTGTTGGGGAACGTCGCATGGGAAACAAAAAATTTCCTACGCACACGCAAACCTATCCATGGTGATGAGCATCTACGAGAGGGAGAGTGGATCTACGTACCCTTGTAGATCGGTAAGCGGGAAGCGTTAAGAAACGCGGTTGGTGTAGTCGAACATCTTCGCGATCCAAATCGCCGAGCGTCCCGCGATCTCATCACGATCCGTCCCGCGATCCAATCACGATCCGTCCCATGAACTCATCACAATCCGTCCTGCGATCTCATCACGATCCGTGTCACGATCTTGATCACGATCTATCCCACGAACTCATCACGATCCGTTCCGCGATCTCATCACGAACCGTCTCGCGATCTCGATCACGGTCCTTCCGATCTAGCACCGAACGGACGGCACCTCCGCGTTCAGCACACGTGCATCTTGATGACGATCTCCACCATCTTGATCCAGCAAGAGGAGGTGGAGAGGAGAGAGAGTTCACCGGCAGCGTGACGGCGCTCCGGTGATGGTGGTGGAGCAATTCCGGCAGGGCTTCGCCTAAGCGCTGCAGAAAACCGATCTAGAGGAGAAACTATGCACCGGTGTAACGGGTAGCACGTGGCCGGAAATTCTGTCCAAAAACCACCCAATCCACTAGTATATATAGGAGGAGAGGATAGGAGAGTCATCCAAGGCCTTTGGGTCGGCCGAAATAGGAGGTGGGAGCAATCCTACTTCACCTCCAATCCTAGTTGGAGTAGGATTGCCTCCTATTGGCTGATTTTCCACTTTTTGCTTTAGGACATTCTCTCCTGTGCCTTGGGCCTTTGTGGCTGTTTTCCCAGCCCACTAAGGGCTGGTTATTATTCTCCCACAGCCCATGGACCTCTTGGGGTCGAAATACCCCTCCCGGAGGCCTCCCGGTACACTACCGGCACTCCCGGTACACTACCGATGAGCCCGAAACTTTTCCGGAAACCAAACTGGGACTTCCTATATATGAATATTTACCTCCGGACCATTCCGGAGCTCCTCGTGATGTCCGGGATCTCATCCGAGACTCCGAACAAACTTCGGTCACCACCATACATAACTCTACACTACCGAAACGTCACCGAACCTTAAGTGTGCAGACCCTGCGGGTTCGAGAACTATGTAGACATGACCGAGACACCTCTACGGTCAATAACTAATGGCGGGACCTAGACGTCCACATTGGTTCCTACATATTCTACGAAGATCTTTATCGGTCGAACCTCTATTTCAAGGATTCAGTTAATCCCGTATAACGTTCCCTTTGTTCTTCGGTATGTTACTTGCCTGAGATTCGATCGTCGGTATCTCCATACCTAGTTCAACCTCGTTATCGGAAAGTCTCTTTACTCGTTCTGTAATACAAGATCCCGCAACTAACAATTAGTCACATTGCTTGCAAGGCTTATTGTGATGTTGCATTACCGAGTGGGCCCCGAGATACCTCTCCGACACACGGAGGAACAAATCCCAGTCTCGATCCATGCCAACTCAACAGACACCATCGAAGATACATGTAGAGCACCTTTATAGTCAGCCAGTTACGTTGCGACGTTTGATACACACAAGGCACTCCTTCGATATCCGTGAGTTGCATGATCTCATGGTCATAGGAACATATACTTGACATGCAGAAAACAGTAGCAATAAACTCACACGATCATATGCTATGTTTGTAGTTTGGGTCTTATCCATCACATCATTCTCCTAATGATGTGATCCCATTATCAAATGACATCTCATGTCCATGGCTAGGAAACCTTAACCATCCTTTGATCAACGAGCTAGTCCATTAGAGGCATACTAGGGACATGGTTTTGTCTATGTATCCACACATGCATTTAAGTCTCCGATCAATACAATTATAGCATGGATAATAAACGATTAGCATGAACAAGGAAATATGATAATAACTAATTTATTATTGCCTCTAGGGCATATTTCCAACAAGAATATGGTGGAGGTTGTCAAGGAAAAGGAGAGGATAGTGTCACATCAACTAGGTGTATCAACGGGCTATGGAGATGCCCATCAATAGATATCAATGTGAGTGAGTAGGGATTGCCATGCAACGGATGAACTAGAGCTATAAGTGTATGAAAGCTTGAAAAGAAACTGAGTGGACGTGCATCATGAAGAAAAATTCCACTAGCTATATGAAAGTGACAAAATAGGAGATTCTCTATCATGAAGATCATGGTGCTACTTTGAAGCACAAGTGTGGAAAAAGGTAGTAGCAATGGCCCTTCTCTCTTTTCTCTCAATTTTCTATTTTTTTATATGGGAATCTAAGGCCTCTTTTATTCATTTTTTTGTTTGGGCTTCGCTGTCCTCTTTTATTTTTCATAAAGTCCAGAATCTCATCCCCACTGGTGAGGGAACCATAGCTTCCATCATCCTTTCCTCACATGGGACATTTTATAATAACGATAATCATCACACTTTCATTTACTTACAAGTCAAAAGAAAATTACAACTCAATACTTATGAAAAAATATGAATCTATATGCAATATGAAAGTGATGGTGCATGTCATTAAAGGAAATGGTGGAAGTTGCATGGCAATATATATATCTCGGAATGGCTATGGAAATGCCATAATTGGTAGGTATGATGGCTGTTTTGAGGAAATATATTTGGTGGCTGTTTTAAGGAAGGTATATGGTGGCTGTTTTGGGGAAAGTATATGGTGGCTGTTTTGAGGAAGGCGTATGGTGTACCGGCGAAAGTTGTGCAGTACTAGAAAGGCTAGCAAAAGTGGAAGGGTGAGAGTGCGTATAATCCATGGACTCAACATTAGTATTAAAGAACTCACATACTTATTGCTAAAGTCTATTAGTCATTGAAGCAAGGCATTAAACGTATGCTCCTAGGGGGGAGGTTGGTAGGAGTTAACCATCGCACGCCCCCAGCCCTCACACAAAGGCCGACAATCTATAAACAAATCATGCTCCGTCTTCCTTAGATAACTATTCACCATACGTGGATGCTACAGGAATCACAAACCTTTACACAAGTATTTTTACCAAATCACAATTTACTTCCTAATATGTCTCTTAACATTACCATCTTTATATCTCAAAACTTTATGCAAGGAATAAACTTCTCATAAATAGTCAATGCACTTAATATGGAAGTTTTTACCCCTCTTGGATGCCTATCATATTAGGACTAAATTCATAACCTAAACCAGTTACCATGCTGTTTTATAAAATCTCAAAATAATATAAGTGAGGTAAGAGAGTTCAAGTGTTTCTATAAGTACACAAACACCACCGTGCTCTAAAAGATATAAGTGAAGCACATAGAGCAAAATTGCCAAATTCAAAAGATATAAGTGAAGCATATAGAGTATTCTAATAAATTCACAATTCAGCGTGTCTCTCTCAAAATATGTTTTCAGAAAGGATGATTGTGTAAAACTAACAAGCAAAGACTCACATCATACAAGACGCTCCAAGCAAAACACATATCATGTGGTGAATAAAAATATAGCCTAAATTTACCCATGGATTGAAGACGAAAGAGGGGATGCCTTCCGGGGCATCCCCAAGATTAGACTCTTTGGCATCCTTGAATGTTACTTGGGGTTCCTTGGGCATCCCCAAGCTTAGCCTCTTGCCACTCCTTATTCCATAGTCCATCAAATCTTTACCCAAAACATGAAAACTTCACAACACAAAACTTAGCAGAAAACTCGTGAGATCCGTTAGTATAAGAAAATAAATCACCACTTTAGGTAATGTTTTGAACTAATTATTTATTTATATTGGTGTTATATATACTGTAATATAACTTCTCTGTGACTCATACCACATTTTACAACCCATAGATTCATCAAAATAGGCAAACAACTCAAAGAAAACAGAATATGTCAAAAACAGAACAATCTGTAGCAAACTGAAAACTTTGTATACTTATGTAACTCAAACAATTCTGAAAAATTAGGAAAACCTGGGACATTTATATATCAATATTTAATAATTTTTTATATCAAATATATGCTCTGAAAAAATTATAAAATTCCTGTACTGAGCGCAAAAGTTTCTGTTTTTCAGCAAGATCAAATCAACAACTACCATAGATTACCCCAAAGGTTTTACTTGGGTCAAACATTAATTAAAACACCAAAACACAATTACTACAAAATTAATAATGTGTTAAACATTAAAAAACAGAACCAAAAACAGAACACAAAAATAAAATTGGGTTGCCTCCTAACAAGCACTATTGTTTAACGCCCCTAGCTAGGCAAAACGCAATAGATCTAGGTATTGTCATCTTTGGTGAGAAACCCAAACTTGATCAAACCATCAAAAGATTTTATAACTAGATATATCATTTCCTTTATTTCCTTCCGAGTAGAATAGAAGAACTTAGATCATGAAAAGGACTTTGGCTAGTGATTTTAACATTCATAAACCCGTAATCGATATCATCGTATAAAACACGTATCCTATTTCTAACGGGTTCCCTAATCATTTTTCAAGCAAATAATCCTTATACCCTACAAAAATTCCCCTAGTAATCCAGTCAAATTCCCCTTGATACAAGGCTTGAGAGACTTCCGCACGGGGGGCTCTTCTCCTAAGATTTTCACTATAAGATTGATAGTCTCTACCTACTAGACTACACAAAGTTTCTTTATCATGGAGAATTTCTTCAATTGGAGGGCGTTCAATACCTTTATCATAGAAAGCAAAAATCTCCCTAGCCTCTTGTTTGATGAAATCAAACTCTTGCATAAGGATGATAGTAGCAATCTTCTTCGCCTTAGGGTGTTAATATTGGGAAGTTCATAAAATACTTTTTGCAAAGCGAGATGAAGGTGCACAAATTTTCTTTCCAATTTTTCAATGAACATGACAATAGCGTCTGCATAACTATTTATGCTAAGAAGAATAGACCTCTTACCCATAGGCATTACCCCCGTACAATCAAAGAACGCTTGAATAACACTCTTCCCAATAATATTCCCATCTCCTAGTTGAAAAGTTTTAGTTTTATAAATAGGAGGAGATTCAGTTTCATGTTCTAGACAGAAAGATTCAAACTTTTCTTCAAGATTAATACCAGCAATGCCCTCTAGATTTTCGGTGATAACCTCCCTTACTTGAGACATGGTGGCAAACACACAAGCAAACGAAAGGCAAACAAAAGGAGGACGAATAAGAAGGCAAATCTTTTTGGTATTTTCTGAAAATCATTTTAGAAGTGGGGGCGAGGAAAACAAGAGGCAAATGACAAATAAAGTAAATGCAAGAGATGAGTTTGTGATGGGTACTTGGTAGGCTTGATGTGTATCCTCCCCGTCAGCTGTGCCAGAAATCCTTCTTGCTACCTCTTGAGCTTGCGTTGGTTTTCCCTTGAAGAAGAGGAAATGGTGATGCAGAGAACTACATAAGTATTTCCCTTGGTTGTTGAGAACCAAGGTATCAATCCAGTAGGAGGAACAACCAAGTCACCAATGGTTGCACCTACACAAACAATCGAACTCTTGCACCCAACGCTATAAAGGGGTTATCAATCCCTTCATCGTTATTTGCAAGGATTGGATCTGAAAGAGATAGATGTAAACGAGTGCAGAATGTAAAAGATAAATAAATTCCAACAAGGTATAGATCTGAAAATATATGATGGAAAATAGACCTGGGGGCCATAGGTTTCGCTACAGGCTTCTATCTTGAAGGCAAATATCATGGTGGTAAACAAATTACTGTCAAGCAATTGATAGAAAAGCAAATAATCATGTAGTTATCCAAGGCAATGATCATGCATATAGGCATCACGTCTGTTTCAAGTAGACCGAAACCATTCTGCATCTACTACTATTACTAGACACATCGACCGACTCCTGCCTGAATCACGTCTGTTTCAAGTAGACCGAAACGATTCTGCATCTAGAGTATTAAGTTCATGAAGAACAGAGTAACGCATTAAGAAAGATGACATGATGGAGAGGGATAAACTCAAGCAATATGATGAAAAACCCATCTTGTTACTGTTGATGGCAACAATACAATGCGTGCCTTGCTACCCCTACTATGTCAGTAGGTGCGGACACCGCAAGATTGAACCCAAAACCAAGCACTTCTCCCATTGCAAGAATTACCAATCTAGTTGGCCAAACCAAACCAAAAACTCAAAGAGACTTGCAAGGATATGAAATCATGCATATAAGAAATCAGAGGAGATTCAAATAAGATTCATGGATAATCTGAACATAAACTCACAATTCATCGGATCTTGACAAACACACCACAAAAGAGGATTACATTGGATAGATCTCCATGAAGATCATGAAGAACATGGTATTGAAGATCAAAGAGAGAGAAGAAGTCTTCTAGCTACTAGCTATGGAACCGTAGGTCTATGGTGGACTACTCACGCATCATCGGAGGGGCAATAGAGTTGATGTAGATGCCCTTCGTGATAGAAACCCCCTCTGGCAGATTACCAGAAAAGGCTCCAAGATTGGATCTCTCGGGAACAGAGGCTTCTGACGGTGGAAAAGTATTTGCGTGGCTTGTTATGATGTTGGGGGAATATTTGGGCATTTATAGGCCGAGAATTAGGTTTAGGAGACCTTCCAGGAGGCGACAAGCCTGCTAGGCACGGCCAGGGGGCCCGCGCCTGGCAGGTTTGTGGCCCCTGGCTCCTCCCTTGACGTGCACTCCAAGCTTGGATGACTGGTTTCCTTCGAGAAAAATTCCTTCCGCGGGTTTTATTCTGTTTGGACTCTCTTTAATATTCCATATCTGCAAAACTCAAAAACAAGGAAAAAACAGAAACTGGCACTTGGCTCTAGATTAATAGGTTAGTCTCAAAAATAATACTCCCTTTGTCCTGAAATAAGTGACTCAACTTTATACTAACTCTAGTACAAAGTTAGTATAACATTGAGTCACTTATTTTGGAATGGAGGGAGTATAAAATAGCATATTAATGCATATAAAACATCCAAAACAGATAATATAATAGCATAAAAAATTATAGATACGTTGGAGACGTATCACCGCCAAAGGAGAAATACCTCAGAAAGTCGTACAACACTTTCTGGATGCAGCTAAACCGACGGAGAAAAGGGCGGTATCAGACTATGAATGATGTATTAGCAAGTCCTGTCATTCCCAAAAAAGCAGAAGTTGATCGGTAGTAGTAAATGCGGGAAAACTGTTCCCCAGCTTGGAGAACAGGCAGTGCAATCGATCACCCCTCTCAAGGTGAGTACCGATAGGGAGGTAATAAACGACGATGGTAGTAGAAGGCTAGAGAGTTCGGTATCACTGTTGAAGCACTCATAGGGTAGGAGGAAGCCCCCACGATGGATGAGAAGGACCTAGCATGGAAATTTGTTCCTGGGAAGCCTCTGGTGAGTCATGAAGAGGAGAAGCTTCTATCAACATAAATGTGCATGTTACATAAATGGTACCTGAAGGAAGTAAAGCGCGGGTGATAGAGCCTCATGGTGAAAATCAAGAGAGATCATTACATCCATAAAAATGATTTGTTGATTGAAAATGAAGATTTTTTTCAGTTATTCACTCAAAAAGCATTCAACAAATCTCTCGTCACTTGCTATTGTCTGTAAGTGATTTATTTCTATAATTTAAGTCTCTAACTCAGCTCATTCATTTCATGTAATTATCCTCACTATATTCATTTGTGTGGTATTATGCATAATGAAGATTTTTGAATTGATAAGAGATGGACTCTATGACATTGGGTTCATTGACCCAAATACCGTTAATGACCAAGTGTTAACTACTTACTCTAAAGACATAGAGAACATGTTGCTAAAGTTTTTCAAGGCCCTAAATACCAAACCAGATATAATTTTACCTTAGAAATTGATACGTCTCGATCGTATCCACTTTTCCAAACTGTTTTGTCCTTGTTTTGGACTCTAATTTGCATTATTTGAATGGAACTAATCCGGACTAACGTTGTTTTCAACAGAATTGCCTTGGAGTTATTTTTGTGCAGAAATAAAAGTCCTCGGATTGTCCTGAAAATTTATGGAGAATAATTTTGGATTTAATAAAAAATACTGGCGCAACAATCAACCAGAGGGGAGGGGCACCTGCAGGCCACAAGCCTGCTAGGCGCGACCACCCCCCTGGCCACGCCTAGCAGGCTTGTGGGGCCCCTATGGCTCCTCCGACCTCATCTCCAGCTACATATAACCCTATTCGTGAAAAAAACAGAGAGAAGAGTTCATCGCGTTTCATGATACGGAGTTGCCGCCACCTCCTGTTCTTCCTCGAGAGACCAGATCTGGAGTCCGTTTTGAGCTCCGAAGAGGGAAAATCGACACCATCATCATCACCAACCATCCTTCAACACCAATACCATGATGCTCTCCGCCGTTTGTGATTAATTCCATCATACGGTGATGGGTGGATGAGATCTATCATGTATTCGATTTAGTTTGTTAGATTTTGAGCCCTAGTATCCACTATGTTTTGAGATTGATGTTGCTATCACTTTGCTATGCTTAATGCTTGTCACTAGGCCCCGAGTGCCATGATTTGAGATCTGAACCTATTGTGTTTCCATGAATATATATATGTGTTCTTGATCCTATCTTGCAAGTTCTAGACACCTACTACGAGTAATGATCCACATCCCCTAGGGTGACAATAACTGTGATTCTTTCCGGTGATTACCCTAGTTTGAGGAGTTCATGTATTCACTAAGTGATAATGCTTTAGTCTTGTTCTCTATTAAAAGGTGGCCTTAATATCCCTTAGTTTCCAATATGACCCCGCTGCCACGGGAGGGTAGGACAAAAGATGTCATGCAAGTTCTTTTCCATAAGCACGTATGACTATATATGGAATACATGCCTACATTACATTGACTTATTGGAGCTAGTTCTATGTCACTCTATGTTATAACTATTGCATGATTAATACCATTCATCATAATTATCCATCACCAATCCATTTCCTACAAGCTTTCCGCATATTGAGCTTTGCTAAGTTACTTCTCTGTTGCTACTGTTACAATCACTACAAAACTGCTACCATTACTTTTGCTACCGTTACCGTTACTTCCATACTACTTTGCTACTGAATACTTTGCTGCAGATATTATGTCTTACACACAGGGTTAAATTGACAAATCAGCTGTGAATACTTGAGAATATTCTTTGGCTCCCCTTGTGTCAAATCAATAAATTTGGGTTGAATGCTCTACCCTCGAAAACTGTTGCGATCCCCAATACTTATGGGTAATCAAGATCTTTTTCTAGCGCCGTTGCCAGGGAGAATAGCTCTATTCTCTGAGTCAATTGGGATTTATATCTGTTGATCACTATGAAGAATCTGAAAGATCCAAAAACCAAGATCATCCCTCTACTGCGAGGGGAGGTAAGGAACTGCCATCTAGCTCTACACTTGATTCACCTTCTGTTATGAGTAAGTTTGCGACACCACCACCTACTAGTAATTCTAATATGTCACAAGTAATTGATGATGCCAATTCTGCTATGCATGATGCTTATGATGATACTTTGCTTGATAATACCTTGCCACTTGGTGAATTTCTTAATGAATAAATTGCTAGAGCCAATACTGGAACTTATGATACTTCTGAAACTAATGAAATTGTTGAAACTGAACACTTTGAGAAACCTGCTAGACCTAGCTCTCCTAGGTATGAATTGGTAGATATTCCTGAGGTTTATGTTCTGGAAGGAGAGGTAGCTACAGACTTTCTTGCTTGTAAGGATAGAGATGATCTTAAGAAATTACTGTGCAAGTGGAAAGAAAAATCTTTGAATTGTAGAATGAAATATGATCCCAGGTTTGCTACTTCACCTATGTTTGTTACTGATAAGGATTATGAATTCTCTGTTGATCCTGAGTTAATTACTTTGGTTGAATCTGATCCTTTCCATGGTTATGAATCTCAAACTGTTGTGGCACATCTCACTAAATTGAATGATATACCCACCCTATTTACTCATGAGGAAAAAAATTCATTATTACCATATCCTTAAGATGTTTCCTTTCCCATTAAAGGGTGGTGCTAAGATATGGTTTAATTATCTTGCTCCTGGTTGTGTGCGTAGTCCCAGGATATGATGTATCACTTTTCTGGAAAATATTTTGCTGCCCATAAGAAACAAGTTGCCTTGTAGGAAATATTTAACTTTCTGAAAATTGAAGAAGAGAGTCTCCCACAAGCTTAGGGGAGGCTTCTCCAATTACTAAATGCTTTGCCTGATCAACCTCTCAAGAAAAATGAAATACTTGATATCTTTTATAATGGACTAACCGATGTTTCTAGGGACCACCAAGATAGTTGTGCTGGTTGTGTTTTCAGGGAACAAACTGTTGAACACACTATAATACTATTGAATAATATATTGACCAATGATAATAATTGGACTATTGCCAAACCACCTCCTAAGCCAACTCTGAAGAAAAGAGGCATTCTATTTCTCAGTCCTGAAGATATGCAAGAGGCAAGGAAATCTATGAAAGAAAATGGTATTAAAGCTGAAGATGTTAAGAATCTACCACCTATTGAACAAATACATGATCTTGATAACCCAACATAGGTAGTAGAGGTAAATTCTCTTCGCAGATTTGATGAAAGCGATATTCCTTATAATAAGTCTGCTAGCCAATGCTTGGATGAGTTTGATAATTTTATTGTTAAGAAAGAAAAAAATTATGCTTATGTTAATAGACAATTAAAACATAATGCATTTAGGCTTGATCGCTTAGGTGATTATATGAGTCGAACTATCAATGATCTTAAACTGATTAGTAAACATGCTTCTATGGTAACTACTCAAGTACTTAAGGCACAGAATGATTTGCTTAATGAGATGAATAGTAAGAACAATGATCATTCTATTAAAGTTATGACTAGAGGTGGAAGAATGACCTAGGAACATTTGTATCCTGAGGGCCATCCGAAGAGAATTGAGCAAGATTCTCAAAGGAGTAATACTGATGCACCTAGTCGTTTCAATAATAGGAGGAATAGGGATGATGATAGAACCTTGCATGCTGCTAGTGAACCTGTTATTGATACACCTGAAAACCCAAATGGTATTTCTGTTTCTGATGGTGAGACACAATCTGGTGATGAACATGAGCCTAGTGATAATATTAATGACGATGTTCATGTTGATGCTCAACCTAGTAATGATAATGATGTGGAGACTGAAACTGTTGTGGATCTTGATAACCTACAACCTAAGAAAAAAATATATGACAAAAGATATTTTATTGCTAGGAAACATGGTAAAGAAAGAGAAGCATGGGTTCACAAACCCATGCCCTTTCCTCCTAAACCATACAAGAAAAAGGATGAAGAGGATTTTGAGCGCTTTGTTGAAATGCTTAGAACTGTCTTTTTGCATATGCGCTTGACTGATATTCTGAAAATGTCTCCTTATGCTAAGTATATGAAAGATATTGTGACTAAGATACCGGATGCTGAAATTTCCACCATGCTTGCTAATTATACTTTTAAGGGTGGAGTAACAAAGAAATTAGGAGATCTAGGAATACCAACTATAGCATGCTCTATTAAAGGGAATTATGTTAAAACTGCTTTATATGATTTGGGAGATGGTCTTAGTGTTATGCCTTTCTCTTTATATCATAGACTTGATGTCGGGGGGATTACCCCCGGGTAGGCTCAAGGAGATGATTCAACATTTTAAAGCATCGGGGAAGCCGCCCCGGTATGCCAAGACCAACAAGACAAACGAAGAAGCAAGCTGACAACACTGTAGCTGACGGCACTGTAGCTGGCCGACTCCACTTGGCCGACTCCCCCTGACGGCACTGTAGGTGGCCGGCTCCTCTTGGCCAGCTCCTCCTAACGACACTGTAGCAGCCGGCTCCTCCTGCAACACTATAGCTGGCCGACTCCCCCCGGCCGACGCTGTAGCTGGCCAGCTCCCCCTGGCCGACCACTGTGGCAAACGGGTTGCAGAGCCTGCCACCCTGCCACAGACGGGCACTATTGGCTAATAGTGCCCCGCTGTGCACCCTGATGCGTCACCTCGCTTGACGCCTTGCATAGTGTAGTTGGTGGGTGGGCCATCACCCACCATGCCCCACGCATGGCTTGGTTTGTAAGCTACCCCAAGTAGCTTACAGCCAACGCCATATCCCATGCCCTTCACACTATAAAAGGACACCGCGCACACTTGCATGGCAGGGGGGGCGGCTGGCTCACCTGGCTACTCGACCACAAGCATACATGCCCAAGCATTTGTACACACATTTACGAGGCTAGATGCCCATGGCATCGACCTCAGATACAGCTCTAGGAGCAACCCTGTAACATATATTCCACAAATATACAGACATGCAGGAGTAGGGGTGTTATCTCTCGGGAGAGCCCCGAACCTGGGTAAACCACCGCGTGCTATTCGCATACCCGTCCCGGATCCTCCACGACAGCCTTGCTCTCACCTCGATAAGCCACCCCATGGCATCTGCCGTCTCGCGTGACCCCCCGTGAGAAAACGACGACAGTTGGCGCCCACTGTGGGGCCTTCCGCGGCACCGGCCGGAGTTATGCTCCGGCCGGGGCCCTTTACCACCTCCCCTGGCCGCCCCGCGTCCGGGCGGAACTGCATGCTCGTGGGGCTTGCTCCGGCAGGTCCTACGGGCGGCGCGGCCGGCCTCTCCGATGGATGCCCTGGTTGCGGCCTCACGCTCGACGACGACGCGCTCGCCGGGCTATTCAGCAAACTCAGCCTTGCCGGCGAGGCGCCGGCCGACGAATACCCTAGCGGGGTGCTCGACTGCACCAATCCCCCGCATCCGTAGGCGCTCTTGCCAACGGCGACGCGATCGCCTCCCACGCCCGCGCGGGAGTAATGGTCACCACTTCCTCCACCGCTGCGGGCCGAGTGCGTGCGGCCGAGGCCGGCGCGGCTGCCGCCCGCGCCGGCACCTCCGACCCTCTCGCCGCCACCCTCCGGGGTCTCGGCACCCCCGTCACCACAACGGCGGACCCGACCGCCGCCAGAGCCGAGTTGGAGGCGGCCCGCCGCCGGCTGTTCGAAGATGCCAGTGCCCTCGTTGCCGAACGACGCCGGATGGAGGCCGCTCAGCGGGAGTACAACTCCGCGTACGGCCTCACCCCGGCAAGCCCTGAGCCCAGCCGGCACGGCGCCGTGCGGGAACGCGGCCGCGTGGTCGCCGAGATCCTAGGCGGCCGCCTCCCCATCTACGACAACCCCGCCGCCAACCTACACGGTGCCAAGGTTGCCTACGAGGACCTGTCAACCTTGGAGGGCGAGGAGCGGGCCACACGCGAGCAGCACATTAAGGACCTCATCGACACTGCCAACGCGCAGCAGGTCGCCCTCACTCCCGGAGGGGCTGTCTCCAAGTTCCCCCGTCCTGAGGGCGAAGGCTCTGGTGCTGTTGACCTTCGGCAGGCTCAGCATTCTAGCACCCCTCGTCCCTCCGGCCGGAACGCCCGGGGGAGCAACGCTCAGCGTCCCCCGTCGCGTGGGAACGAACAGCCGGCTGTGAATAGCCGGCACAACAATCGCCTGGCTGGCGGAAGTCGACGCAGCCGTGAACACACCCCGCCTCCATGACAGGAACCAGCGCGGTCCATCCCGTCGGTCGTCCGACCTGAGCTCGCGGCCCTGCTCGGGCCGTGCGTTCCCCACAGCGACAACGACGCCCGGCTCCGCCTCGACCGGCTGGCGCAGTCGGCTCTCCTCAAGGAGGAGGGCTCGATTGGCCTAGCCTGCTTCGGCCAGCGGATCCGCAACGAGCCATTTCCACCCGGTTTCACGCTTCCCCACGACACCCTGAAGTACATGGGGACCGCCAAGCCGGAGGACTAGCTGGTAGACTACACCACCGCCGTCGACATCGCCAGGGGGAACAAGCGCGTAGTCGTCCGCTACGTTCCCCTGATGCTGATTGGCTCTGCCCGCACCTGGCTGAACAGCATGGCCCCCGGCAGCGTCAACACCTGGACGGACTTCGAGGAAGCCTTCGTCCGCTACTTCACCGGCACCTACAAGCGACCCGCTCGCCCCCGCGAGCTCGCCATGTGCGTCCAGGGCCCGGACGATCCCCTCCGCGACTACCTCACGCGCTGGACTGAGCTCCGCAACTCCTGCGAGGGCGTGCACGAGGTGCAGGCCATCCAGTACTTCATCGAGGGATGTCGCGACGACACGCCCCTCAAGCACAAGCTCTTGTGCTCCGAGCCAACCTCCCTGGCGGACTTGATGTCCAAAGCGGACAAATACGCCACGGCCGACTCCTCCATGAGGATGAAAGCCAAGGCACCAACCAAGCCGGCTCCGGCTCCGGCCAAGCCCAACGGCAAGCGCAAGAACGACCAGCCCGATCCCCGATACGGGAGCCGGCTCGTCGCCTCCATCGAGGAGGAGCAGCCGGCTGGCCAGGCCTCCGGCAAGCCCCAACGCACCGGCAAGGCTGCCTGACAGCCCAAGCTGACTTTTGAGAAGCTGTTGGACCTCCCCTGTAGGAACCACTCCGGTGCCACACCAGCCACGCACACGCTTCGGCAGTGCAGCTTCTCACAGCGCCTGGCCCGGGGCGACGGCCTCCCGGCCCCTCCCGCGCCGCCAGCTCGTGGGCCAGCTCCGGCCCAGGCTCCGCCTCCGGCCCCCAGCCCTGGCGCGAAACAACGGCCGACTTCTGGACCAATACCCCGAGCCCGACGGCTGCTACGTCGTCTTCACGAGTGAAGAGACGGACAAGCATGCCCAACGCCGGCTCCATCGCGAGTGAAGAGATGGACAAGCACGCCCAACGCCGGCTCCATTCCTGTCGGCGTCTCCCTCGAGCGGCTGCTGAAACCCTCAATCAAGCCATCTCCCGAGTCGGAATCCATCTTCATACCGACGGGCGCGGCCGACTCTGCGGTTGCGCCGGCTGCCCTGCCGGCCCCATTGATCGCAGCCGCCTCGCCGGCCCCGACGCCACCCACCGCTCCAAACCAACCGGCCCCGCTGGCACTCGACACCGTCATGACGACGACCGACCTTCCCTCTGCCACTTCACTCACGGGGACTGACGAACCGGTCCCGGGGACTGACGTGCCGGCCCCGGTGGCTGGCGTGCTGGTCCCGGGGGCTGGCGTGCCGGCCCCGGGGGCTGCCGCAGCACCACCAGCGTTTTCCAACACTGCGTCGAGCCGGAGAGGGGGCTGGAGATCCTCCGCGACATCCGCAAAGGTGAGTGTGGGCATCATGCTGCCTCCAGGTCCTTGGTGGCCAAGGCGTTCCGCCACGGTTTCTACTGGCCGACTGCCCTGGAGGCAGCCAAGGACTTGGTCGACAAGTGCGAGGGCTGCCAACGCTTCCGTGCGCAAAGCCACCTACCGGCTACCGCCCTCCAAACCATCCCCCTCTCATGGCCTTTCGCCGTCTGGGGGAAGGATATGGTGGGGCCCTTCAAGACCGCCCGGGGCGGCATGACACACCTGTTGGTCGCCGTCGACAAGTTCACCAAGTGGATCGAGGCGCGACCCATCAAGAAGTTGGACGACCCCACTGCCGTCCGGTTCATCGAAGACATCACAGTTCGCTATGGCGTCCCCCATAGCATCATCACCGACAATGGCACGAACTTCGCAAGGGCGCACTGACGCGTTTCTGCTCACGACAGGGCATCCGGCTCGACCTGGCGTCCGTCGCCCACCCCCAGTCCAATGGCCAGGTCGAAAGGGCGAACGGCCTGATCCTGGCCCGCATCAAGCCCCGGCTAATCACACCGCTGGTCCGGTTGGCCGGCTGCTGGGTCGAGGAGCTGCCGGCCGTCCTATGGAGCCTCTAGAACACGCCCAACCGGTCAACCAGCTTCGCCCCGTTCTTTCTCGTTTACGGGTCCGAGGCGATCATCCCCACCGACATCGAGTTTGATTTGCCTCGGGTCACCCTGTACACCGAGAAGGTTGCAAGAGAGGCAAGGGAGGACGGCGTCGACCTCCTCGAAGAAGCCCGCGAGCTAGCTTTGAACCGGATGGCCATCTATCAGCAAAAGCTCCGGCACTACCACAGCAAGCGGATCCGGCCACTCTCCTTCCGCGAGGGGGACCTGGTGCTCAGGCGGGTTCAACGAATGGCCGGCCAGCACAAGCTGTCCTCCCCATGGGAGGGCCCATTCATCATCAGTCATGCTTTGCACAACAACGCCTACTACTTGATAGATGCCCAGAAGCCGCAGAAGCACAAGAGAGACGCGTCCGGCGAAGAAACGGAGCGCCCGTGGAACGCGGCGCTCCTCCGCCCCTTTTACTGCTAAAAAGCCAGTGTATGTACTCTGTACTTTTGCCCCTTCGGGCCCATGAATGCAATGGGGACCTCAAGCCGGCGCTTGAGGAACACCCCTTTTCGGTTTCTCCAAGTCTCTTCCTACCATCTAAGGCCCGGGCCCAACTCACGGCACCAAAGGCTCGCCCAGCTCCCCTTCGAGGCAGACGAATAAGTGTGAGCAAGCGGCCTTTCGCCTCCCTTGCCCTAACCAGCCACAGATCGGCCCCCGGTTGTCCGGCTGAAGGGACCGCGGGGTACGAAAGAGGTTCTCACACAAAGGTCCGCCAACGCGCGGTAGCCGGGCTAGCCCAACCATGCTACGTCACTCCCCGTGGCCGGTCTCTGCCGGCTCGACCTAGTCCTAGCCGGTTGACTCTAAGAGCCCGCTACCTTTTCCCTAAGGGTGAAGCCCTGTCCCTGCCCTAGACCGGCTCCCGGCTGGCCGGCAGGCGGGGCAGAAGCCGGAAGGAATCCTAGCGCACACGAACAAGTCAACAGGCAAAAGGCGAAAGTAGAGCCGGCACGCACTCCTTTCTACTTCTGATAACAAAACATCAATTAAACATGATAAAAGGCCCACGGCCGCAGGTTCATTACAATACGTCTTAAATACACCCCCAGTGGGTGGAATCCAGCACTAAAAATGAAATGCAGACGAAAATGTACAAGGAGGAGCGATCTTGAGCTGTCTCGCCTCCGGCGTTGGCACCTCCAGGGCCGGCTGCGTTCATGCCGACGACGCTGGACGCTCCCGGGGCGGCCGAGGTGGAGGTCCCCGCGTCATCAGCCAGCTCGGACAGAGCGTAGTCATCGGTGTCAGACCCATCGTCGACCATCTCGCACTCGCTCCCCTCCGGGTCATCGAGGGCACGGCCGTACGAGTCTTCCGGGATGGCCGCGCCGTCCGCACCACGCTCCAGGACGTACTCATCCCACGCGGCGAAGGACGCGAGCTCGCTCGCTCGCCTCTGCAGCTCGTCCGCCACCGCCGACAGCTCCGCTTCAGTGCCGGCACGCTAGGCCGTGACCAACCCTAGGTCAAGCCCAGGATACCACGACCTGGCAACGCGAAGCGCCATCTCCACGCCGGCGCGCGCCGCCGAGGCCCTCCAGGCCTTCACCCGCGCAGTCCCGGCTTCCAGCCACTGGGCAAGCCGGGTATAGGAGCCCGGATCCACAGCCCGGGCCAGAGGGCCCGGACCAGCACCGTACCGGCCTTCCGAAACCATGTCAGGGTGCGGATGACCATCTCCAGGCGCACCTCGGTGGCAACCCCCACATCCTACAGCGTCCAGGGGGCGCCTGGGTCGACGACCTCTCCCCGGGGCCGCCGGTCCTCACGATCGAACTCCACGGCCGCCTCGGCACTCTCTTGGGTACCGGGGAAGAGCCCTAGGAAAGGGTGAGGAAAAGGAGCAGGGGGCGCACAAAGAAATTAGGAAGAGGAAGGCCGGGTACTTACGACGTAGCATCCGGTCCACCTTGTGGCCCTGCTCTGCCAGGTTTGCCTCCCGGTCTGCCGCTTTCTGGCGGTAGTGCTCAGTCTCGTCCTGAGCCGCGAGTCTCTCCTTGAGCGCCGCCGTCAGTGCGGCGTCCTGGGCCTCCAACTTGTCGTGGAGCACCTTCTCCCGCTCCTTTGCCTTCCGGCGGAGCACCGCCTCCCGGTCCGCCAGTTCCCGGCTATGGGCCTCCTCGAGCTTCTTACGGTCCAGCCTCAGCCCCTCCGCCCTCTCGCGGAACTTCCGGCACTCCGCCGCCACGGTGTCCCGCTCCCCGGGAAGCCGGACTACCTGCCCCCGGAGGCCGACCGCCTCTTTGTGGGCGGCTGCACGGAGAAGATTTGATCAAGTTAGAAGGAAGGAATGACAAGGGAACCGACCCGCCTCCAGGGCAGCCGGCTTGGCCCTCGGGGGCTCTCCCCACCAAGGACGCAGGGACGCGTACCTTGCAGGTCTGTAGTCGCGGTAGCAAGGCGGCTCTCCGTCCCCCTGAACAACCCCAGCAGGGTGTTGTACGCCTCCGCCCAGTAGTCGTGGGCCGCCTGCAAAAAACAAAGAGGAAGATAGCGCTTTAGGCTCGACCTGCCTGCAGCCCAGCCGGCTCGAGCCTCGGGGGCTACACCCAGTGGGTGCGCTAGCACGCCCCCACTGGAAGAGAAGAAAGAGAAAGGAGAGATAGGGCGCTTACCGCAACCGCCCGCTCCAAGCTCACCAACCGCTCGCTGGCGGCCCGGGCGTCCTCCATCGCCTGGGCGCGGCAGGCCGTGAAGGACTCCACGACGGCGGCCACCGCGGTCCCAAGGGCGCTCCCCGGCTCCCTGGAGGCTGGGCTCCCGGCCTTCGCCCATAGCCGCTGGGGCCGGCCCCCGTCTGCGGGGCTTCCTTCATGGGAGATGACGATGGTGCCGGTCCCCGTCGCCGTCGTCGTTTCGGGGGTTGCCGACGACATGCTCGCCGCGGCCGCCCCCTCGGTGGTCGTGGCTCCCGTCGTGGATTCTCCACCACCGGCGCCCCCTGGCCGGCTCGCGTCCGGTGCCGGCATGTCAGGAGCCGGCACGCTAGAAGCTGGCGCCCCCGTGGTCGGTACCTCCGATGCCGGCACCCCCGTGGTCGGCGCCTCCTGCGTTGGCGCCTCCGAGTCCACCACCTCCACGCCCGGCGGCACGACGCTCGCCTTTGGTGGCGCGTCGTCCGACGCCAACGGCGCGTTGTTCCCAGCCAGCTGGGAGGCTTGGCGGCTCTTCTCCGCCAAGTCCTCCGCGGCCTCCCTGCCGTCTCCCGCGGGCCGTCGGCACCTTGGCGGCCCGACGACGTCTCCTCTAGGCCGTGGGGGAATGCCTCCCACATTTGGCCAGTGGCCTCCCCACTGGCCACCCCCGCCTTTGCCGCCACCTCCTCCCACCGGCGGCGCTCTTTCTCACGCAGCTCCCGCTCGACCCTGTCGAGGTCAAGCCACGCCTGGCGCTCCATGTCCTCGGCCATCGACGGTGGCGCCGCTTTCGTCGTCCCGCCGCCTGGCTCTCCGCCCAGCGAGCACGCCTCCATGATGGCAGCAGGGCAGTAGACAAGGAAGGGGGCAAAACCAGGATTCAAATCAACAAAAGATCAAGACTTACCCGACCATGACCGGCACCGCCCGCCTGGAGGGCCCGGTCGGGTTCCCCCTTTGCCTCTTGCTACCTCCGGCGCGGCTACCGCCCGGCTGCGCGGGAGCCGCACGCTTGGGCGCCGGCTTGGGGGCAGCCGGCCCCTTCCCCTTGTCCACCTCGGCCAGGTCGCTGGTGTCCCATGGCCGGCGCCCCCGCGGCACCGTGACCTCCCCCTCCGAGAGCTCCGTCGGGTCTTCTGCAGCAAGGGTCGGCTCCCGCTCAGCATCGTCGTCGGGCCAATCCCTTAACGGCGCCCGGAACGAAGACTCACCCGGTGGCTCGGCCTCGTCGTCGTCCTCCTCCGCCTCCTCGTCGTTGCCTGCCTCCACCCCGCCGGCTCGCTCGGTGGCGGCCGGCTCCATGTCGACGTCGTCCTCGACCTCTTCCGGGTCGGACTCCACCGAATCCGGCGCCGGCCTCGCGTAGTCCTGCAGAAGCGCGAACTTCTGCAGGCAAACCGGACGGCGCTGTTAGACCGAAGGGGGGATTCTGACCCGGCAGCCACAGGATGGGAGGCGGAGCTGGCTGTTCACCTACCCGTGATGCCGGATGACTCCGGTTGTAGGGGATCTTCCCCCACTGCCACTCCCCCTCCTTCATCTTCGCCGTCGACACGGTGTTGACCTTCCTCGCCACGTGAGTCGGCCTCAGCTCCTTGGTGGAGAGCCGGCAGGGGTCATGGCGCCCTCCCATCTGGCAAATAAGATGCGGTCGGCGTTGTAGCGGCAGCACCCGGCGCGCAATCATCGCCGCCAGCAAATCCATGGCCGTGAGCCCCTCTGTCCCGGTCAGCTCGCGGAGGCGGGCGCTGAGCCGGTCGGCCTTCTCGGGCGCCGAGGTCGGCATTGCCTGCCAGTTCTGCATGGCAACCGACGGGTGGTTGGCGAAGTCGGGGAGGTTGATGTAGTCCCCCTCTGGCTTGACGTTCTTCACATAGAAGAACACCCGCTGCCATCGCTTCACCGACTCGTGTAGCGTGAGTTTGGGGAAACCGGTCCCCTGACAAACCTGGATGGAGGTGCCCCCGCAGGCGGTCATCACCATCCTCTGGGTCGCCGGGTCCTTCACCGTCTGCCGCTTGAAGTAGAAGAGCCGACACCAGAAGTCGAGTCTGGGCTTGACTCCCAGATACCCCTCGCAGAGAACGACGAACGCCGCCAACTGTAGGACGGAGTTGGGGGCGAGATGGTGAGGCTGCAGGCCGAAGTTTGTTAGGAACCACCGGAAGAAGGCGCTCGCCGGCAGCCCCAATCCGCGGTGAAAATGGTCGGCGAAGACCACAACCTCGCCCGATCGCGGCGCTGGGGAGTTCTCCGCCCCCGGCGGGCGGACCTCCAGGTTCTCCGCCGTCGGGAGCTTGCGGCGCGCGCGGAGGTACTCGATGAAGGTGGCGTCGACATCGCTGCCATCCCAGGCGCCCTTGGTTACTACCTCCATGGCGGCGACGACGGACGATGGCAGCGCGGGGATCGACCGACGGGCTGTCCTCTTCACGGCGGCGGGCGGCGGCGCAAGCTCGCTGCCCGTCTCGAACTACCCTTTTCCCTTCTCGCTCTCTCTCTCTCGACGGGGGGGTGGCGGGGGGAGGAGCGAAGCGACGGAGGCGAGGAGGGAAAACAGGCTCTTCCCCCTTGCCTCCCTCCCTACTTATACCCCGCGCCGGCGACGGTAGTGGGGGCGCCCCTTGCGCACACGTCCCCCACGATCCCTGAGGCGCACGAGGCGGACATCATGGCGTCCCGAAATACCAAACGTCCGCCCACCGCGGGCGGAATCTTTGCGGGCGGTTCAAGGCCACGGTTGTGCGGGCCCCGCCTAGTCACTAGGCCCGAACCGTCGCTCGGCCCACCAGGCTGCTGCCCGCTCCGTCCTCCACGCAGCGCGGTTTCCCCGCCAGGTGGGGCGACACTGGCGGCGCGGGTGGCCCCGGACGACTGCGGAGCCAGGCCACCACGTGACGGCACCGCCCGGCTCCCCAAGCGCTTCCAGTGCTCGAACATTCTTCAAGCCGGCACGGTCCGCCGCATCCCGTCGGCGGGACCCCCGGCTTCGGGGACTACTGATGGGGGGATGATCCGCGGGTAGCCTCAAACACCCCTTATGCTTCGGGCCCGCCCATAGGGCAAATGGGCGGGCCGCCTTTGAGGAGCCGGCCCCACGACGCCCCGCCGGCTTCAACCCCCCCGGCACGGGCGCGCCGGCTGCTCCTTCACCAGCTGCGGTGTGCTGGCCGGCTAGGGCCTTGCCACCCGGCTCCGACACCAGCCGGCCGTGCATCGGATGCCCCTAACGGGCCCTTCGTGGTGACAGTGGGCACCGTCCCATCGGGGGTCGGTGCCCGCATGGCCACAGTGGCCCCTATCCCATCGGTGGTCAGCACCCGCATGGCCGCAGTGGCCTCTCGCCGCTGTTGGACGGCGACCAGGCCTCCAACAGTGGCGACCTGCCCCCAACCACTCCGCCATCTACTCCAGCATGGCTACAGGATAGCCGGCCGGTCGCTGACTTCGGCCAACCGCCGCAAGACGCCGCCGCTCGTGGCACCCCGTGCCGTGGCGTGACCGGGCTCGAGGCCCGCCCATGACAAGACCGAAGCTGGTGGCCCCCGCAGCCGGCCGTAGAGGCTGCCGGCTGGGTCCCCCCACGACCATTATATTCATATTGTAAGCCGGGGGGTTGGTCTATAAACCCCCCCGGGCCTCCCCCATGCAGAGGGGAGGGACAGGGACAGACGCCGGGCAAAGTAGAACGACGATAGCACCACCCACGTAGCATCCCCCACGAGGAACCTCTCGAGCCCGGGCGCTTAGCTCCCACCTCGGTTCATATAGCTCCAGGAGGACGATTGTAACCTTCACCTTGATCTCAACGAGACCAAGCAGGAGTAGGGGTTTAACCTCCCTCGGAGGGCCCCGAACCTGGGTACATCGCGCGTCATTCACCGCTTGTGCCTAACCCCGTTCTCGGAGTCCACCGGGGGTCCTTTCGGCCCCCTCAATTAGCCTACCCATGGCATCTGCTGTGACAAAACCACGACAGTTGGCGCCCACCGTGGGGCTAGCTGCTGCTGGTTTCGCGGCCCGGGCGGGATCATCTCCACCACCGTGGCGCCGGCTTCCTGATGTCCCCGCGTCCCCGCGTCGTCGCGCCATCCGCGTCCCCGTCGCCGCGCTGGCGTGATGCCCGCGGCGCCAACATCCCGACTTCCCCGCGTCGTCGTGCCATCCGCGTCCCCGTCGCCGCGCTGGCGCGATGCCCGCGGCGCCGGCATCCCGACTTCCCCGCGTCGTCGCGCTGTCCGCGTCCCCGTCGCCGTGCTGGAGCGATGCCCGCGGCGCCGGCCTCCCGACGTCCCCGCGTCGTCGCGCCGTCCGCGTCCCCTTTGCCGCGCTGGCGCGATGCCCGCCGGACCGGCCTCCCGACGTCCCCGCGTCGTCGCGCCGTCCGCGTCCCCTTTGCCGCGCTGGCGCGATGCCCGCGGCGCCGGCCTCCCGACGTCCCCGCGTTGTCGCGTCGTCCGCGTCCCCGTCGCCGCGCTGGCGCGATGCCCGTGGCACCGGCCTCCCGACGTCCCCGCGTCGTCGCTCCGTCCACCCCCGTTCACCCCGTCTGTTGCCCGCCACCCGCACCTCGGCCGTGCTGCTTTGTTTCCCCGGTCCAGTCCGGCGAGCGCATGTGGACAGGCCGGCCACCTCCATCCCTATGCGGACACCCGAGAGCCGAGGGGGTTCTCCCGTACAGGGATACACTCATGCCTGGCTAGCTAGCTAGCTAGCAGAGTTGACAAATTCAACTGCGTGCTGCCTGGCTTAGCTAGCTAGTTTGGCTTGTTGGCACGCAGTGGCCATTCTCATTGGCGTCGGCAACGCGAACCAAACCGCATGCGCAGGCCAGCCACCCCGGAAGGCTCCGGCTCCGCCTCGCCCATCTTCGCTCCGGCAGGCTCCACCTGCCGGCGCGCCCACCGCCGCCTCGTCCGGCCGGCCACGGGTCCCGCCGCCTCTGCCTGCCGGCGCTCCCGCGGCCGCCTCGTCCGGCCGGCCGCGGCCCACGCCGCCTCCTCCTGCCGGCGCCCCCGGCGGCCGCCTCGTCCGTACGGCCACGGCTCGCGCCGGCTCCACCCGCTTCGCCACGCCCTTATGAACGCCCCGGCCCGCGTCCGGCTCCTCTGCGATGTCGCCCCTCCTCCACGCCGTCTGGCTCTTCTGCAATGTCGCCCCGCAGCTGCCTCTGCATGCCGCACCCGTCGGGTCCTGCCATGGGCGCCTGCCTCGCGGACGGCCGCCGGCTCCCTCCCGCGTCGCTCCGGCCATGGCTCCTCCTGCCTCCCGGAGACCCCGTCCGCTCCCGTTGCCTTCCTCCTTACCGCCACCTCCGGGGGAGGGAGGCTCGACTCAAGTGCCCGCGCCGACGCCGACTCGCGCGTCCATGCCCCTCTGCCCACGGTTGCGCCCTCCCACGCGGAGGCCCCGCCTGCCGCCTCCCGGCTGCCCTCGCGAGCCAGCAGTCCGCGCCGGCTCAGGCCCCCGCCGCCTCCTGGCCGGCCTCGCGCACCGGCGTCCCTCGCGGGCTCCTGCCCCTACCGGCCTTGCCGCCTCCCGGCTGGCCGCGAGCGCCGGCTGCCCGCACCGGCTCCGGCCCCTACCACCTCGTCCGCCTCCCGGCTGGCCTCTGTGCGCCGCCTCCCGGCCTTCCGCGTGCGCCGGTCGCCCCTGCATCCTACGCGTCGGCTGGGCCACCGGCTGCCTGTTAGTGGGGAGCCGGTTAGTAAACAAAAAAAGGAGGTGGAGCCGGTTAAAAAAAAGAGAGAGAGAAGAAGAAGAAGGAAATACCTGCGTCTGCATACGCGCGTTCCACCTCGGACAGACGACTCGCGTCGCCGATCTGGCATGCCCGTCTACTTCGACACCGGGCCGGCCCTGGCTGCCCACCTATCCCACCGACTGGCCGGTCAAATTGGGCCGATTGGCACACCCATCGACCGCCACGGGCATGACGGCTACACCCAGCGGGTGCGCCGGCGAACTGCTGCGCCGGCTATCTTCAAACAACAAATGACCTCAGCGATGTCAAAAAAGCAATGCAGCTCCCCGCCCGGAGGCTCGGAGGCTACCCTTCGACAGTGCCCTCGCGCTCAACAGCCGGCGGACCGCGCATCCGCCCTCGGCAGCGCCCTCGCGCACACCAGCCGACGGACCTCGCGTCCGCCCTCGGTGGCACCCCATGCTCAACGGCCGGCGGACCCCGCGTCCGCCTTCTGCAGCACCCCTTGCTCACCATCCGGCGAACCCGCGACCTCCCTTGGCAGTGCCTCGCGCGCACTAGCCGGCGGACACCGCGTCTGCGCTCGACAGCGCCTCGTGCGCGTCGCCAGGACCGCGTCGACAACAAAACCGCCTTGCCGGCACCCAAAAGCAATGTGAGGTCTCCACCGGCACAATCCCGAGCGTCCCTCGAGGGCCACCTCGGCATTTATCTACAACTTTACCGTTAACCCCGGCGCCGGCTAGTCTCGGCCCGGGGCTGGCCGCTTGGCCCGATACGTTCGTTCCCACGGGACGGCTTAGTAGCGTGCACGGGACCAAAGGCCCACTCATCGTCTCAACTACAGACCGCACCGCGGTTGTCCGGCTAGCAAGAGCAAAAGCTGGAGGTCGCCACATGCGAAAGGCATCCGGGGAGAAAACGGCTTGGGCGACTTGGTCGTTTTCTTCTACGAGTTTCTGCTCGGTCAAGTCTGTTCCCAGAGTCCGAGTATTGTACACTCCATTCCGCGGCCCACTGTTCGTCTCAGCTACAGACCGGCTCCCGGCCGTCCGGCTAGTAAGAGCAAAAGCTAAAGAGCGGAGGGAACATGAAAAAGACTTAAGGGGGCTCAGGCGATACCGAGTCAACACCCTCGGCATAAAGCTCATGCACTACCAAAACCAAATATTTCATATATCTGTGCCGACTTAACCTTGTCTTTTGCACGATCGTCCATGAGGAGCCTCCTCACCCAATGGCTCGGAGGCTACCCTTCGGTAGGGCTCCGCGCCCATCAGCCGAAGGAACACGCGTCCGCCTTCGGCAGGGCTCCGCGCCCATCAGCCGGCGGACCACGCGTCCGGCTTCGGCAGGGCCCCGCGCCCATCAGCCGGCGGACCACGCGTCCGCCTTCGGCAGGGCCCCGCGCCCATCAGCCGGCGGACCCCACGTCCGCCTTCGGCAGGGCCCCGCGCCCATCAGCCGGCGGACCCCGCGTCCCCCTTCGGCAGGGCCCCGCGCCCATCAGCCGGCGGACCACGCGTCCGCCTTCGGCAGGGCCCCGCGCCCATCAGCCGGCGGACCGCGCGTCGGTCTTCGGCAAGGCTCCATGCCCATCAGCGGGCGGACCACGCGTCCGCCTTCGGGAGGGCTTCGCGCCCATCAACCGGCGGACCATGCGTCCGCCTTTGGCAGGGCTCCGTGCCCATCAGTCGGCGGACCCCGCGTCCGCCTTCGGCAGGGCCCCGCGACCATCAGCCGGCGGACCATGCGTCCGCCTTCGATAGGGCTCCGCGCCCATCAGCCGGCGGACCACGCGTCCGCCTTCGGCAGGGCCCCGCGCCCATCAGCCGGCGGACCCCGCGTCCGCCTTCGGCAGGGCCCCGCGCCCATCAGCCGGCGGACTCCGCGTCCCCCTTCGGCAGGGCCCCGCGCCCATCGGCCGGCGGACCACGCGTCCGCCTTCGGCAGGGCCCCGCGCCCATCAGCCGGCGGACCACGCGTCGGTCTTCGGCAAGGCTCCACGCCCATCAGCGGGCGGACCACGCGTCCGCCTTCGGCAGGGTCCCGCACCCATCAGCCGGCGGACCCCGCATCTGCCTTCGGCAGGGCCCCGCGCCCATCAGCCGCCGGACCATGCGTCCGCCTTTGACAGGGCTCCGCGCCCATCAGCCGACGGACCACGCGACCACGCGTGCGCCTTCGGGAGGGCCCCGCGCCCATCAGCCGGCGGACCACGCTTCCGCCTTCGGCAGGGCTCCGCACCCACCAGCCGGCGGACCACGTGTCCGCCTTCGGTAGGGCTCCCCGCTGATCAGCCGGCGGACCCCGCGTCCGCCTTCGGCAGGGCTCCGCGCCACCAGCCGGCGGACCCCGCGTCCCCCTTCGGCAGGGCGCCGCGCACGTCAGCCGACGGACCACGCATCTGCCTTCGGCAAGGCCCCACGCCCATCAGCCGGCGGACCACGCGTCCGCCTTCGGCAGGGCCCCGCGCCCATCAGCCGGCGGACCACGCGTCCGCCTTCCGTAGGGGCCCGCGCTCATCAGCCGGCAGACCCCGCGTCCGCCTTCGGCAGGGCCCCACGCCCATCAACCGGTGGACCAGGCGTCCACCTTCGGCAGGGCCCCGCGCCCATCAGCCGGCGGACCACGCTTCCGCCTTCGGCAGGGCTCCGCACCCACCAGCCGGCGGACCACGCGTCCGCCTTCGGTAGGGCTCCCCGCCGATCAGCCAGCGGACCCCGCGTCCGCCTTCGGCAGGGCTCCGCGCCACCAGCCGGCGGACCCCGCGTCCGCCTTCGACAGGGCGCCGCGCACGTCAGCCGGCGGACCACGCGTCTGCCTTCGGCAGGGCCCCGCGCCCATCAGCCGGCGGACCATGCGTCCGCCTTCAGTAGGGGCCCGTGCTCATCAGCCGGCGGACCCCGCGTCCGCCTTCGGCAGGGCCCCACGCCCATCAGCCGGCGGACCCCGCGTCCGCCTTCGGCAGGGCCCCACGCCCACGTCCGCGGGTACGACGACACAACGCGACCAGCACCACGGGTGGCCCTGTGGCTACAGTGGCCGCTGACGCACTACAGCGCGTGGCTATAGTCCAACCGTCCCGGTCTTTGACCTCGGCGAGCGCGACCGGGCATAGGAACAGTGCCGGCACGCCCTCGCCACTCGATTACTTACCCCGACATGGCTACAGCACGACCGGCTATACCGGAGACTTCGGCCGGCTGGCGCTAGACGATGCCCCCCCGGGCGCCCCGTACCGCGGCAGGTGGGCGAGGGCCAAACGCAGAGCTGGCTAGCAGGCCCCAACAGGAGATGGGACCGCTCGGCCGACGGACCCCACCAACGATGAGACGGCACGAATGGCGGGACCCTCTGGCCAGTCGGAGAGACTGCCAGTCGGGTCCCCACCTTTGTAGTTAGAACATATTATAAGAGCCGGGGGTTGGCCTATAAAACCCCCCGAGCCCCCCATGCAACGGGGGACTAACGGTCACCTTCACACACACACAACCCCTTCTAGCAATGGAGGAAGAGGAGTCAGCTGCCCCTTCTTGCTCATCTAGACACAGCTTCAGGAGCACCATTGTATCCATACCCATCCATCCAACTAAACCAAGCAGGACTAGGGGTATTACCTCCTCCGGAGGGCCCTAAACCTGGGTACATTGTGTGTCGTCACCGCTTGTGCCCAATCTTGCAGCCGGAACCCGTCGGCGCCCTTCGGCCCCAACCACCTACGATAAGCCACTCTATGGCATCTGTCGTGAGAAAACGACGACAAGCTCAGAGGTCTCCTTCCTGGTGGTGTCCTTGGTGACCAGGACTTTGGCCGGTTCGGGTGCCATGCCGTCGACGTAGTGGAAGACGTCGGCGCCCCACAGCTGCGGCATGATCTGCGTTCGCCATAGAACATAGTTGGTGCGGGAGAGCTTCTCCGGGACTCCACCGCTGAGCGTCGGCTGGAAGGAGGCGGAGGAAGACATGGCTGCTACGCACTTGTGGTGGAGATGGACTAGCTAGATTGATGGAAGAAGATTGCTCTATATACCATGTGCGATATGCGGGAAACGTCTTGCCTATCCTGACCAACGTGATGCGTGTTATATAGATGGGGTGCGAGCCCAGATACACGTACAAGGTTGTTGAGAGAGAATCTAGGAGTACATCTTGGAGGAGAAGAATACAAGAGATAAGAGGATAAAGATTACATGAGTATCCTGCCTTACTACTACTCCTTAACGTACATGCCAAGGGTGGCGCGGGCTGCACACACCATCATGTTTAACAGCAATAAGAGTAGATACTTGACTTGCATCTAGATTGAGAATGCAGTCAAGACGTTGATCATGGGAAGGAAGCCTTTTATTGAACTGAAAAATTTACCTTCATGGTTTACTGTTAAAGTGTTACAGGAAGAGTTTATAACGTTTCTCCTTCATACAATTTCCTATTATATCTGTTTAAAAAATATCAGATCTGATCTAGCAGGGTCAAGTAATCTTCAACTTTCTGTAGATGTATTGTAATAATTCCTTGTTAATGTATTGTTGTGTGAATCTTGTTTGCTAGACCAAATTGTTTCTTAGGAGTGGTGATAGCTAAACAGCCTCTCTAAACATATTTCTCCTGCGAAAAAAATCAAACTATGTTATTTTTATAACAATTAATGTCTTTGATAACAATTAATGCCTTTGACGAGACTTGTTGGGTGTGCAATAGATTTGCACAAAAGTGTTGACTGGCTGCTTATATGATTTGAATAATTTAATTATGTTTCACAAGATAAAATTCCAGCTTAAAATTTTGTTTACAATTATTTCAGACATATATATGTACATACAATAAAAAGACGTACTGATCAATAGAGCGAGTGGCAAGACTGGCAACTCCATTGTACTTGCAGCGCAGCCGTATCGATCAAAATATAATTTTTAGATAATGGGAGTGATCATCCTCTTGGCCTCTAGATCATGTGGTGCAGCCACTTTAATTTGTCAAAAAAATGTGGCGCAGCCATTTTTTTTTAAATGTGAAGCGCGGCTAACTGAAAACGCAGAACTGAAATACTTCCCCATTACAAATAATTAGAGGACGGCCCACCACTCCGGCCCCGTGGCAGTTGGCGATGGTGAGCGAAGGTGCAATAGAATTGGGCCCGACTCCCAAATCTGATGGTGGCTGCGGTGGTTGTCGGGTGCGAGGGGCTATTGGCTGTTGGGCAGGGGGTCATGGCGGTGGTCTGACTGGTATTTCTTGGGCCAAAGGCGGTAACACTATGCTAGGCTAAGGCCTTATTCCGGTTGTGGCCGGAGCAGACCGAAATAATGCTCGAGGTCATTCGCTTCCTTCCTAAAGGCGTCGTTGAGGTGGCATGCTTGCTTCTACATTTGAGATGAAAAATCCTAGAAAAAACTCAGATCATTCAGACGGACGAACGTTGACGACGTCGTTGCATCACTCAATACTGGAATTTCACTCTACGCCGAGTGGCACAAACACTCGGCGAAGGGTCAAATAAACTCGGCAAAGTCTTTGACGATAATTGTTCTCGGTAAAGGGTACTTTGGCGTACACCTCTGAGGAGAACCGAATTTTGCCGACAGCCATTCATCAGGTGTTGGGGAACGTCGCATGGAAAACAAAAATTTTCCTACGTTCACGCAAGACCTATCCATGGTGATCAGCATCTACGAGAGGGAGAGTGGATCTACATACCCTTGTAGATCGCTAAGCGGGAAGCGTTAAGAAACGCGGTTGGTGTAGTCAAACGTCTTCGCGATCCAAATCGCCGAGTGTACCACGATCTCATGACGATCCGTCCCGTGATCCAATCACGATCCGTCTCGTGAACTCATCACGATCCCTCCTAGGATCTCATCATGATCCGTCCCGTGAACTCAATCATGGTCCTTCTGATCTAGCGTCGAATGGACGACACCTCCGCGTTCAGCACACGTACAGTTCGATGAGGATCTCCGCCTTCTTGAGCCAGCAAGAGGGAGCGAACAGGTATAAGAGTTCTCCGGTAGCGTGATGGCTCCGCGACTATGGTGGTGGAGCAATTCTGGCAGGACTTCGCCTAAGCACTTCAGAAAACAGATCTAGAGGAGAAACTATGCACTAGAAGAACGGGTAGCACGTGGCTAAAAATAAACTCATGCAAAACCCTAAAACCTCTAGTATATATAAGAGGAAGGGAGGAGGAGCCTTGTCTTTCAAGGGGCCAGCCCTTGGTTCAGCCGAATCAAGGAGGAGAGGAGGACTCCTCCTCCAATCCTAGTAGGACTAGGATTCCTCCCTATTTTGCCTTTTTCCACCTTTTTCTCTTTGGGTTTTCTCTCCCAGTCGCATGGGCCTTGTGTGGGACTTCCACCAGCCCATTAAGGGCTGGTATTCACTCTCCCACAGCCCATGTAGCCCTTTGGGTCGAAATACCCGTCCCGATGGTCTCCCGGTACACTACCAACACTCCCGGTACACTACCGATGAGCCCGAAACTTTTCCGGCGACCAAAATAGGACTTCCTATATATCAATATTTACCTATAGAGCATTCCGGAGCTCCTCGTGATGTCTGGGATCTCATCCGGGACTCCGAACAACCTTCGGTAACCACCATACATAACTCTATACTACCGAAACGTCATCGAACGTTAAGTGTGCAGACCCTACGGGTTCAAGAACTATGTAGACATGACCGAGACACCTCTACGGTTAACAAACAATAGCGGGACCTAGATGCCCATATTGGTTCCTACATATTCTACGAATATCTTTATCGATTGAACCTCTATGTCAAGGATTCAGTTAATCCCGTATGACGTTCCCTTTTTTCTTCGATATGTTACTTGCCCCGAGATTCGATCGTCGATCTCTCCATACCTAGTTCAACCTTGTTACCTGCAAGTCTCTTTACTCGTTCCATAATACAAGATGTGGTGACTAACACTTAGTCACATTGCTTGCAAGGCTTGTTGTGATGTTGTATTACCGAGTGGGCCCTGAGATACCTCTCCGTCACACGGAGTAACAACTCCCAGTCTTGATCCATGCCAACCCAACAGACACCCTCGGAGATACCTGTGGAGTACCTTTATAGTCACCCAGCTACGTTGTGATGTTTGATACACAAAAGGAACTCCTCCGGAGTCAGTGAGTTGCACGATCTCATGGTCATAGGAACAGATACTTGACATGCAGAAATGGTAGCATTAAACTGACACGATCATATGCTACGTTTGTAGTTTGGGTCTTGTCCATCACTCCATTCTCCTAATGATGTGATCCCGTTATGAAATGACATCTCATGTCCATGGCTAGGAAACCTTAACCATCTTTGATCAACGAGCTAGTCTATTAGAGGCATACTAGGGACATGGTTTTTGTCTATGTATCCACACATGCATCTAAGTCTCCGATCAATACAATTATAGCATGGATAATAAACGATTATCACGAACAAGGAAATATGATAAGAACTAATTTATTATTTCCTCTAGGGCATATTTCCAATGTCAGGTACTCATAAAATAGTTTGCTGAGAACCACTAATGGAGGAGGAGCCCCTCAGGTCTTTTTCTGAGAGCTTACCTAGTACTCGGCAAACATATGCGTCGAGAACCAATACTCAGCTTGCCGGGAACAAGCAGCTCCTAGGAACTCCCAGTTACCGAGTACCTTTCTCAGTCTCTTGACAAAATGACAACCAAACTGCCAAAGCATGCCACATGTATTTTCTGCCAAGCGCAGTTCTCGGAAAAGGCACCTTTGCCATGCGTCTCTCTCGGCAAATATGGATTATCATACTGATTTCTACTTCTTTTCTCATGCAACCCTTTAGCAAAAACAATGATATAACAATAGTATCCACTTAGAAAAAGAATACTCAGGATCACATACATAACAATAAACTCAGAAAAGCATTATATATGGTCCACACAAGTTTCATATGAAGTCATAGAGTAGTTATTTAACATGATTGCCTTCTCACCAAACAGTGAAGTGTCCAATGCATATTTACATACGATCACATGATAAAAACAACACCATAATTAGGAAAAAATAAAATAGGATTACCAAGTTCTTCAATCCACACTCAACCCAATAATAAGCTGGATTGGACCATTGCCTAATTCATGATTTCTCTTCTCACGGAGCACCATTGCCTAATTCAATATATATTGAACGAATCGAAGGAGCTTCCTTTGTTACCCATCACTTGTTCATTGCATGCGGACCTTGAATCGTAGACTCCTGAACACTTACCTCTGTAGACTACATACCACTTCATATAGAAAGAAAGAGAGAGAAAATTCATGAAGGAATGCATGTTAAAAATAACACTTGATAAATAACACACTTAAGCATTCATCACTCATATACCCAAAAGCATCACAAGCGCTAATGTGGGTCCACATTAACAGCTACATAACTATATCAAGGTCAAACTATTTAGGTGGGCTACTCCGAGATGTAGTCGGTGAAGCCAGTGATCGTGGAGTCGGAGCATGTGGGGATATCCCCCACAGTAGTGGAGTAAGCATCATCAGAAATGATGGTCGATAGACAAAATGGCACCGGGTCGTCACTCTCCTTAGGTGGCAGGCCCTTTCTCTCCTTACTTCACAAATTCTTCTTGGCCAGATCCAAAAAGTACTTTAGTAGGATGACTTGAGGGTCACCTTAATCACTACAAGAAATATGCTATCTTGTGACCTTCTGTCGGTGACCTTGGAAAAAATGGTCGTAAATCTATGACCCTTTGAGGCAAATTGATCATAAGCTGTCCGGAGGGGTCCTAACCCTAAACACCAACGACCATTTTGGTTAGAAAGGTCATAATTTCCTTAATTGAAATGGTCATAAAGAGAACAACACCGGTCCACTGCCTTATTTCTAGCTGAAAGTGACCAATATAAATGGTCGTAAGCTATGACTTGGCACCACCTCATCAGTTTTGCCTATGTGTCATGTCCATATGCCAATTTTGGCCTACGTGTCATGTCCATGTGTCAATTTTTGCCCTAGGTTGTGAAGCAACTTATATCTCTCTTATTCTCAAAAAAACTTAAACAATTCTCATAAATTCTTTATATCATATCTTCATCAAATATGTCAAAAACCTTCCTTGCCTATTCTGTTCAGAACAACACTTTGTGAAGGAAGTGCTACTTATATATTCTTGATTGCCTTCAAAAAATTTGGGAACTCTTTCCTATCCAAATCATTGCTTCATGGCAAAATTCAGCTCCATTTGCCTAGTAAATCGTCCTTGGAAAGTTTCCAAAATATTCGTTCACCTAGAAGCTCTGTGAAGGAAGTACTAGCTATGCATATCATAACGAGTTGAATTTTTCCCAGATCTTCTATATGCCCAAATAATAGCTATCTACAAAATTTTAGCCTCGTCTAACAATCCATGTGAGCTCACCATCCAATCTTTGTTTCTAGTAATATTTTCAGTTTGTGAAGCAACTACATTTTATATTTCTTTATAATTGCTGAAACTTTACAAGTACATGACCATGATCACAGAACCTCCCTCCATCAAATTTTAGCTCATTTAATTTAGCCAATTTCCCTTAACATTTTTCCTAATATTCTCTTTAGTGGAGAGCATTGTGAAGAAAGTGCCATTTTTATTCATCTAAATAGTATGAAATTTTTACGGTGCCTTCATATGACCAAATTATCATCCTCCTACAAATTGCAGCTTAATCCAATCATCTATGTGAGCCCAGCTTCAATTTCTACTTTCTGTCTAGATTGGCACATTGCAATGAAAGTGCTATATAGACCCTTCGTGTTGCCCTCAAACATTTTGGACGATCTTCCATATCCAAATAATTGCCACATGCCAATATTCAGCTCAAACCATTCATTATTTTTAGCCTAGCTTCACCATTCATATTTCTGTCCAGTGTGGTACTTTGCAAAGGAAGTACCACCTAAGCTCATCCATTTGAGCTGAAACTTTGTGAAGACAGTCTTCTTAGTAGATGATCATCCTCAGCCAAAACTCACGTCCATTTTCCATGTGCATTTCCCGTATCGCTAATCAAACACTTGGCTGCTAATTCATGTTTGAGCATAGTTAGGTATCCTCGTGAGATTCTTCTACTACAATTTTCTTCCTAGCACATACCTGGGTAGTGTCCAGCCCACTAAACATGCCTATGCTGTCTAGAACACATGGCAATGCCACGGTCATGTGGTGACCACGCGTCGGGCATGCGAGTTTACGCGCTCTGGAGTTGGGTCCATCGACCACCGTCCAAACCTCGACGTATCGCCACCAAACCATGTATTTATGATTAAATAGATACTTACGTAACTAAAAATGATTTTTTGAAAAAATAAAGAGCAAACTATAAGGCAGTTGCAGTTCAAATTTGTCTCGGTTCGTGTTGAATCTATAGAGTTTTGTCTTTTTCACTAGACGTGGATCGAAAGCTTTTGACACCCAAATATTTTCTCAATTGTGCATTAAATATGGCCTAATATTTTATAAAAATTATTTTGTCCAATTTTGTAACAAATATTTGGTAGGTCCAAAACAAAAAAACTCATTTTGGGCACTCGAAAAAAGGAAAATGATTTTTTGCGCAAAGAAAATGAAAACTCCCTTTGGAAACATTGTTTGCCATTTCAACATGCACCCTTGTGCATAATATGAGATCATTTGAACAAACTATTCCATGAATGTGGCCATAAGATTGATCATTTGGCTTCAAAGCCATGAATCTTCACACATGATAGCTCATTTCCGAAAACACTTTTTTAAAATAATTACCGTATTATTAGTTTGTTATTTTTTCACGTAACTTGGTAACATATGATGACACAACGCGAAGGTTTTGCATTTTTTTATTATTTTTTCTGAATTATTTATGCCCGTTTCAAAATGCGGTCAAAACGGCGGGCATGACCGTTCATAGCTAGGGGTTGAATCTTGCCATAATTTTGTTGTATCTATGATTAAATAGATACTTCTTTACCTAGAAATGATTTTTGGGAAAAATAGAGACCAAGCTATGAGGCACCTCTAGTTCAAATTTGACCCGCTTCGAGCTGAATCTTCTGAGTTTTGTCTTTTTCATTAGAGGTGGATCGAAAGCTTTTGGCACCCAAATGTTTTGTAAATTGTGCATTAAATATGGCCTAATATTTTATAAAAATGATTTTGTCCAATTCTGTAACAAATATTTGGTAGGTCCTTCACAAAAAAACTCATTTTGGGCACTTGAAAAAAGGAAAATGATTTTTTTGTGCAAAGAAAATGAAAACTCCCTTTGGCAACATTATTTGCCATTTCAACATGCACCCTTGTGCACAATATGATATCATTTGAACAAACTATTCCATGGATGTGGCCATAAGATTGATCATTTGGCTACAAAGCCATGAATCTTCACACATGATAGCTCATTTCTGAGAACACTTTTTTAAAATAATTAGCGTATTACAAGTTTGTTATTTTTCCTGGTAACTTGGTCACGTATAATGACACAACGCGAATGTTTTGCAATTTTTTGATTGTTTTTGAATTATTTATGCCCATTTCAAAATGCGATCAAAACGGCAGGCCTGATCATTCATAGCTAGGGGTTGAATGTTGCCATAAGTTGTTTGGATCTTTGATTAAATAGATACTTATGTACCTAGAAACGATTTTTGGAAAAATAAAGATCAAACTACGAGGCAGTTGTAGTTCAAATTTGACCCGCTTCCAGCTAAATCGGCGGAACTTTGTCTTTTTCACGAGAGGTGGATCAAAACTTTTGACACCCAACCATTTGGTCAATTGTACATTAAATAGGACCTAATATTTTAGAAACTTGATCCAGACTAATTTTGCAACAAATATATTGTATGTCCTTCATGAAAACCTCATTTTGAACACTCGAAAAATAAAAAATGAAATTTCCAATGCAAAGAAGATGAAAACTCCATTTGAAAATATCGTTTGCCATTCAAATATGCACCCGTGTGTATGATAAGAGATCGTTTTATTGATTTTTTTTCATCTGAAAATATAGAAGAAAACAATAGGAAAAACATAATTGCATATGCTTTAATCCGATTGGTGGAGTTAGTTGTGATGCAGATCACTGACATGGCATCCATCCATCCATCCATCGATCTCTCCATCCTGCATCCATCCGTCCATCGATCCATTCATCACAGCAAACCCCATTCTCTCTCTCGCCCGAACCCTACCCAGACCCTTCCTCTCCCCGATCCAGATATAGTCGCTGCCCCCTCCTCCACTTGACTTGTCGCCATGGACCCAACCCACCCGACTCCCTCTCGGGCGCCTGCTCGCCGTTCGGCGCCAGTGATGGGTCTCCCTTGCCCTCTCCTATCGCACGCGGCCGCGGCCTCCTCTCGGCCTCCAAGGCCAAGCCTAGGGCAAGGGTGATGGCGAAGACCAAGGGGAAGGGGAAGGCCAGCCCCGACTCCCTCTTCGGCGGCTCGTCGCCGTCCGCCAACGTCGGGACTCCCTTTCCCTCTCCCGTCAAAGTCGGCCACGGCTTCCTCTCGCCCTCCTTATAGGCGAGGCCCAAGACCAGACCCCCCCCTTGCCGCGGCAGCCACGTCCATGCCGGACTCCGTGTCCACCGTCGGCGACCTGAGGGGTCTCACAGTGTCGAGCCTCAACTCGCTCAAGCGTCGCCTCGACGTGCTCCACGCCGACTCTGCTTGTGATCTCGAGGCCTCCCACTCCCGGATCTCCAAGCACATCAAGGTGACTCACCTCTCTCATCTCGTTTCGCCATCCATCCTTATCGTGTCGATCCGACGATCGTGAGTTGTCATGTGATGGATCCCCTGCCATGTTCATGTGTGCTCTTCAGAGAAGAATCGGTAGAAGTGTGCGATGGAGAAAGAAACGGCGCCAACAGCGGCGATGAGGGTGTGCCGGCGATCCAAGGAGAAGTACACACTGTCGCGCAACACGCCGTGGTCCTGTAGGCTCCACCCCTCCTTCTTCATCTTCCGCCGCCACGACAACCAGAAGAGGTCCCGACTCCGATCCCCACACTTCCGTCTTGAATCAGCTAGATCTGCCTGGTGATTGAGCATCGTGACAACACTGCAGGTACTACGAGCTCAAGGACGGCGACCCACCGTACGTCGCCAAGTTCTATGACTGCTGCGACGCTGAGGACCCCGACATCACCGGCTGCGCCACCGGATTCCACCTCTCCTACGACGACCCCGACAACTACTAGGACACTCGCTTGTTCCTCTGAAACAAATCCAGTGTCCTGTTACTTTGTACAGTTAGTAAAGCAAACACCTGGACTGTGTGTAGAAAGAAATCAGGGTTCACAATGAAACCCTGTCCTGTAATATCACTTGTGTTCGACACCCTGTAATACCAGGTTTCAGAATAAAATCAACAAAATAAATTCTGGCTGTAAGCAATCCTAGAATAATATGTTTGAACAAGTCTGAAACCTGCACAATAATATGTTTCTCCAGCAAATAAATTGTGCGTGTGTGTGCAGTATGGTGTGTTGACTAAAATGTTAAAATCCTTTCTTTAGTATTATCACTTGTGTTTGACAATTGACACCCTTTGCTCAGACTATATTCTGGCTATCAGAAATCATAGTTCAGTTTGAATAAACATGATGGATTGGATTCATATCTTAGAAAGAGATGTGGGTTTGTTTGTCTGAAGAATTTTGAACCATGTAGTACAATATTTCTCAAGTGAAAAGTCTAATGCCTATACATTGTTTGTCTAATTGAAGAAACCGTGCCTGCTCAATATAGTGCATCAAGGGAAAGAATCGAGTATTGCTTTGTGTGTGCACAGGTGTTCAACTTATAACTTTGGGCACCGGTTAATTCAGTTATTGTATTCCAGGAAATTATGTTAAGTGTCTGAACAAATATAAGCTATCTATGTCACACATAGAGATAGTAAATCTTCCTCTGATTACATTCTGTTTGTGTTGTTTGCATTCTTTCTTCAGCAACTAGTATCAATCATAACATAAGGACGGAGCAGAGATTACTAGATCAAGTTATAATTGATTGATTGATTGACGGCCATCGCCGCCGCTTGCTCTAGCTCTATATACACCAGCCACACGCACGCACGCACTCAAAATACCATGTGTCTATCAACTAATTACATTATTGATTGATTGATTGACTGACTGATTGACGATTACTTCAAAATGTTTTGTGTTGCCAAATACTAGCAAACCATTCATGTTATACGGGTTCAGATGCTGATTGTCGTGAACATTTCAGGTTCGAGAGCAGAGGCGAGAAGCAGTGGCAGCAACGCCGATCAGGATCCTAGCAGCCCGTGGTCGAAGCATTCCGCTACCGAGCAGCGATGGCGGCCCAAGATAACTGACATGCAAGATAATCATCAGATCGAAATTCCATACTGAATTTGCATTGTGTAGTGTGCCCAAGATAATAACTAGAATGCATTGTTTCATGGGAACTCTATTTACCTTACCTTACATGTACAGTGCACAAGATCAGTTTCCGTACTATTACAAATGTCTGTGAGGATCCTTTGTGCTACTAGTGTAATTTCATTCATGAATTCTACACATAGATTTTTCATCCTGCCATAAAATTGCTTTTGCCTGAATATGTGTGTCGTTGCTAGTCAGAAGTCAATTATTGCTGTTGTGTTCAGGATTCTATTTCTGTCATCTAAAATATGTGTTAATTTTGATACAGCCTAAAGAGCTATGTGAGCCCTCCTGGAAGGGGCTTCGGTTGGACCTCTGATTGAGCTCCCCATAGACTTTGACCCAAGGTAAACATGAATTTGCTTTTGTTGTTGCTGTAAATGTCCCTGTCTCTTTGAGAATATGGTCTGATCGACTGTTATTAACGTTGTCGTGTCCTCTCGCAGCTCAAGAACGTAGGTGAAAAGTTAAGGGACAAGAAGAAGAGGAAGAGGAGGTCCTGAACGTTTCTCGTTTACATCTTAGATACCACCACCGCTGCCTTGTACGAATTAAGCTGGTGCCATGCCACCCTTGTGTATCTGTTTTTGATTGTATGTGCGCTTGTTGGAGGTGCAGATGTGTATTTTCTCTTGCGAGTATTTGACTCGATGATTTCTTGATTTAATCACTTAATCGATAGATTTATTGATTTGTTGTTGTTCAAATGTGTAAACTGAAATCTGTGAATGAAAAAGACCAAATGTTCTACTTGACAAAATATTTTTTGGGCTCTAAAAAGGCTGAGGCCCAAGCTATACTGGATTGGAACATTGTGCATTTCCGAAAAACCAGAAAAGTAGGCCTAATGAAATGGTCTGCAAAAAGGCCATGGACCAGAAAATAAAAAAGGCCAAATTGTTGGGCTTGTCCCATGTGGCTGACCAAAATCAATATAAAAATACATTAAATGGGCTGAATTAATGGGCTCGGCCCATATAGAACACCGAATTGGACCGGGATGATTCTAATTTACGACCTTTTCATTTGGTCGTAATTCTGCCACGTCAGCTTGACACGGTGGATCTGACGTGGTGTGGGCAGAATTCTAACGACCAAAATGATTGGTCATAGAACCTATGACATTTTTTGGTCATAAATGTCTACATCCTTTTCAGAAGAAAGTTCCTTAATTTCCATTCTTGACCCTCAGCTTTTGACCATCAGTTTTTAGTCACAAAAAGGTCATAAATGAAAAACCATGACCATTCGGTGACCTATAGTGAAGGTCACAAGATAGCATATTTCTTGTAGTGAATGAACATCACCAAGGGGTCCTGACATGCGCGCTCCTCCTTACCATATAGTCACCCCGAACAGAAGCTGCATCATAAGAGCAAGCCAAAACCGGGAGATAGATAGGTGGTACCACCATTCAGCACACAATGCAAATTAATATAAGAATGAAATGTCAAAGCAAAATTCTAAGCAATTCATTACAAACCTACAAGGCTAAATTATTATGATCTATGTGCCGACTTTCAGTCCATCGAGGCTCTCTTCAGCAACTCTTACAAGTCTCATCTCTCGAATGGTTGTATATAGGATGGACACTCGTTCACTGGTATTTCGACTGTCAGCAATGGTCAAACTGGTGAGCCCATCGTGCGTTACCAAGGTATCACATGAAGAACTCGCACAGAATGACTGTCAACGTCAAAATTCAATTTCTCCCCTCAAGTAACATCTCTTACAGCTCTCATCTCTCAGGTGGTTGTATATATAGTCGACACTCTCGCAATAGTATTTTGGCTATCAATGATAGTCGCTTCTGCTTCTTCCCAAGTGCATTACCATGGTCTACCGCAAGGAGAAGAAAGCAAAGTGACTTCCATGCCAAAACTTGGGATCCTTCCTCCAAGAACATCGATCAATCACACATGGAGCCCCATCAGAGTGAAACTCAACCCTAAGACTAGAAGGCTCTCCTTCCATGAGTCAAGCTCATTTCACCATAACCATAACCCTTTCCATACATATATCATCTGTACTATGACATAATTAAAGAACTACATTGTTCAACAATACTAATATATAATTATGCAATACGTAAATCAACATTACATATTAAACAGTACTAGAATGAAGCACCACTACTAGGACATACTCTAATAATCATGAGAAACCATAACCCTTAAGGAACTCTGGGATCCTCATCTTCATACTCATACATATCCTACTATAATAGATCAAACATCAATGAAACTGATCACAATTTTATCCCATTCATCGCGAACCTATGGGGTCCGTCAAAAGGCCCTCTTAGCGTTGGTGACTGCCCTCTCGTCCACTACAACCTCCCTTTCCGCATTAGCGGCTACCCTCTCAATCGCAGTAGCCCCCGCGTCAGCGTTAGCGGTTGCCCTCTCGGCCGTAGTTGTTGTCGTCTCAGTGTATGTGGATGTCCCCTTGAGAGCCTTAGTCTCCCTAACAAAATATATCCATGTACCCATTTTTGTCCTTCGCTTGTGAAGACACAAACATAACCTAATATGAAGAAAAAACACGTTGGGCTTGGAATTGGAAAGTCAAACCTAGAAGGCTCGCATATTATGCATGTCGGTTGACTTCTAGTTCGACGAGACTCTCCTAAACAACTCTCATTGATCTCCTCATAGACCATGCGGTTCCCCAACTACAAAGGTGATCTAATGAATCCTTCTGATCTATATGGCAGAGATCTAATCCGAAGCTCCATGCCTCTTATAGAACACTGATTTTTTAGAGCAAAACAAACTCTACATGCTATTTCCTCACAAGGGGTGCAATTGTTCCAACAAAATTATTTGAGTTATTCAATGAAGAAACAAGTTTGTGGGGCGAGGACTTGGTGCGTAGTATTTTCTAGTCAATTGATGATCAATGAATTTTGAGTATTCCTCTAGCTATTACTTTGATGTAACATTATTTTTATGTGGGACATACTAAGAATGGTAACTTTACCGCTAAATCATATTATTATCTAGCTTGGGAGCCTCATGGTAGGAAGTTGGACCAAACTACTTTTTTAGTATCTCATCAAGAAATCTATTTGGAAATCGCAGAGGTTTATGAATGTACCAACAAAGATCAAAATCTTCACATGGAGGACGTTGAAGGGAGCTATTCCTTCTAAAGGGTCTTACCAAAACTGTCATATATCCTCCATTAGTTAGAGCCATTTGTGTGCCTCGGTTATGAAAGCATTGACCATGTTCTCTTTTCATAGGTTCGACGGGTAAGAGAGATCTAGTCTCACCTTGGTCTGGAAAGGGCAGTCTCTGACGCTTTCGTGTCGGACAGGTCTAGTGCGTTGTTGCTTAAAGTAAGGTTAGCTGTGAAACATGTTGGAACTGCCTTCCTTGTGGAGGTTGGATGGTGAGAACTTCGATCACAGAAAGGTATGTCTACTGGAAACAATGGCATGCTACACACTGTGAGCAAATTCAAATGCATATTCATCGTCTGCTCAGTTTATTTACCCCTATGCGTGAACAATGCCAAATCAAAGAAATGCCAACATGCTATTCTAAGACATGGATGGAAGAAACTTCCTAAGGATTACGTGATGTTAAATGTGGATGCATCATTATTTCTCGTCAAGGAATATGGAGCAACAAGTTGTGCACAAAAGTATGATCAAGGGAACTTTATTGTAGCAAGGAACTCTACTATCCCATATGTGGAGGAGGAAGATAAGGGCCCACGACTGAGGCCCATGCGTTGAGAGATGGTCTCTTGTTAGCATCTGAGGCAGGCTATACTAGATTAATTGTTCAATCCGACTATATATAGGTTGTGGAAACCATTATTGAGGGGGGCGATTCAATAGGTGTGGCGACAAACATATATGAGGAATGCACTTTTCTTTGTAGAGGTTTTGCTAATGTAAAGTTTGAACATTGTCTTAGAGAAGTGAAAAAGGTACGTTGCACACATTTTAGCTACCGGAGCAAAGGTCAATGTCTCACATCAGTAATCTCCAGGTTCTATTTTAGCGCAATTAGTTTATGATGCATGGAAGACCTTACAGGGCACAAGATTAAATCATCACGATCTCGAAAATAAGCCGGCGGAAGCTCACACTGGCCTGCAACTTGTCCCCACTAATAGTTTGTGTCCTCCTCAGGAAGAGAAGGCAGTGGTAACTTCTTAAAGATGGAATAAGGTTCTTCCCGCCCAGTCCATGTTCCTGCGGTGCGTCCAGAGCCATCGGACGTCGTGTGGAGGTTGTTGGGGAATGTTGCATGGGAAACAAAAAATATCCTATGCACATGCAAGATCTATCCATGGTGATGAGCATCTATGAGAGGGAGAGTGGATCTACATACCCTTGTAGATCGCTAAGCGGGAAGCGTTAAGAAACGTGGTTGGTGTAGTCGAACGTCTTCACGATCCAAATTGTCGAGCATCCGGCGATCTCATCACGATCCGTCCCGTGATCCAATCACGATCCGTCCCCCGAATTCATCATGATCCATCTTGCAATCTTGCTCATGGTCCTTCCGATCTAGCGCCGAACAGACGGCACCTCCGCGTTCAGCACACGTACAGCACGATGACGATCTCCGCCTTCTTGATCCAGCAAGAGGGAGCGAAGAGGTAGATGAGTTCTCCGGCAGCACGACAGTGTTGCGGCCATGGTGGTGGAGCTTGTTTGAAATATGCCCTAGAGGCCATAATAAATTAGTTATTATCATATTTCCTTGTTCATGATAATCGTTTATTATCCATGCTATAATTGTGTTGATCGGGAACTCACATACATGTGTGGATACATAGACAACACCATGGCCCTAGTATGCCTCTAATAGACTAGCTCATTGATCAAAGATGGCTATGGTTTCCTAGTCATGGACATGAGATGTCATTTGGTAATGGGATCACATCATTAGGAGAATCATGTGATGGACAAGACCCAAACTACAAACGTATCATATAATTGTGTTAGTTTATTGCTATTGTTTTCTGCATGTCAAGTATATGTTTCTATGACCATGAGTCATGCAACTCACGGACACCGGAAGAGTGCCTTGTGTGTATCAAACGTTGCAACGTAACTGGGTGACTACAAATGTGCTCTACAGGTATCTCCGAGGGTGTCTATTGGCTTGGCATGGATCAAGACTTGGATTTGTTACTCTGCGTGACGGAGAGATATCTCAGGGCCCACTCGGTAATACAACATCACAATAAGCCTTGCAAGCAATGTTACTAAGTGTTAGTCATGGTATCTTGTATTATGGAACGAGTAAAGAGACTTGCTGGTAACAAGGATGAACTAGGTATGGAGATAGTGACGATCGAATCTCGGGCAAGTAACATACCGAAGAACAAAGGGAACATCATACGGGATTAACTGAATACTTGACATAGAGGTTCAACCGATAAATATCTTCATATAATATGTAGGAACCAATATGGGCATCTAGGTCCCGCTATTAGTTATTTACCGTAGAGGTGTCTCGGTCATGTCTACATAGTTCTCGAACCCGCACGGTCTGCACACTTAAGGTTCGGTGATGTTTCAGTAGTATAGAGTTATGTATGGTGGTGACCGAAGGTTGTTTGGAGTTCTAGATGATATCCCGGACGTCACTAGGAGCTCCGGAATGGTCTGGAGGTAAAGATTGATATATAGGAAGTCCTCTTTTGGTCGCGGGAAAAGTTTCAGACTCATTGGTAGTGTACCGGGAGTGTCGGTAGTGTACCGGGAGACCATATGGAGGGGTATTTCGACCCAAGAGTCTACATGGGTTGTGGGAGGATGAATACTAGACCTTAGTGGGCTGGAGGAAGTCCCACAAAGGGCCCATGCGGCTAGGAAGAAAAAGCCCAAAAGGAAAACGGTGGAAAAAGGCAAAAGGGCTAAATTAGGAAGGAGTCCTAATCCTACTAGGAGTGTAGGAGGAGGACTCCTCCCTCCTGGTTCGGCCGACCCAAGGTCTAGCTCCTTGTGAGCCAAGCCTCCTCCTCCTATCCTCCTATATATACTAGAGGGTTTTAGGGTTTTGGCACTAGATATTCAGCTACGTGCTTCCCGTTCCTCTAGTGCATAGTTTCTCCTTTAGATCGGTTTTCTGCAGTGCTTAGGCGAAGCCCTACCTGAATTGCTCCACCACCATCACCGCAGCGCCGTCACGCTGCCGGAGAACTCTTCTACCTCTGTGCTCCCTCTTGCTAGATCAAGAAGGCGGAGATCGTCATCGAGCTGTATGTGTGCTGAACGCGGAGGTGCCGTACGTTCAGCGCTAGATCGGAAGGACCGTGATCAAGATCGCGAGACGGATCGTGATGAGTTCACGGGACGGATTGTGATGAGTTTGCGGGACAGATTGTGATTGGATCGCCGGATGGATCGTGATGAGATTGCGGGACGCTCGGTGATTTGGATCACGAAGACGTTTGACTACACCAACCGCGTTTCTTAACGCTTCCCGGTTAGCGATCTACAAGGGTACGTAGATCCACTCTCCCTCTTGTAGATGCTCATCACCCTGGATAGATCTTGCGTGTGCGTAGGAAATTTTTTGTTTCCCATGCAACGTTCCCCATCAGTGGTATCAGAGCCAAGTTTATGTGCAGATGAGATCTTGAGTAGAACACAAAGAGTTTATGGGCGTTGATGATTAGATTGCTTCCTCCCCTGGTCGTGTTTTGGTTCAGCGGTATTGTGGGATGAAGCGTCCCGGACCAACCTTACTCATACGCTTACGAGAGACCGGTTGCATCGACTGACGTGTAACCTCGTTGTACAAAGATGGCTGGCGGGTGTCTGTTTCTCCTTCTTTAGTTGGATCCGATCCGACCAAAGTGGTCCTTGAGAAGGTTGAAAAGCAACTTATGTATCACCGTTGTGGTTTATGCGTAGGTGACAATTTTTCTTGCTAGATACCCGTAGCAGTCACGTAAAACTTGCAAAAACAATTAGAGGGCGTCTAACTTGTTTTTGCAGGGTATGTTGTGATGTGATATGGCCAATTACATGATGAGATATATGTGATGTATGAGATGATCATGTGTTGTATAGAATATCATGACTTGCATGTCAGTGAGTACGACAACCGGCAGGAGCCATAGGGTTGTCTTTAATTATTGTATGACCTGTGTGTCAACCATTAAGCACTCTGTAATGCTTTACTTTATCGCTAAACGGTAGCAATAGTAGTAGAAGCATGGTGGGCGCGACAACCCCGATGGCGACACATTGATGGACATCAAGATGATGGAGATCATGGTGTCATGCCGGTGACGATGGAGATTATGCCGGTGCTTTCAAGATGGAGATCAAAAGCACAAGTTCATGGCCATATCATGTCACTTATGATTTGCATGTGATGTTAACCCTTTTATGCACCTTGTTTTGCTTAGGAAAATGGTAGCATTATAAGGTGATCCCTCACTTAATTCCAAGATAAATTGTGTTCTCCCCGAGTGTGCACCATTGTGAAAGTTCGTCGTGTCAAGACACCATGTGATGATCGGGTGTGATAGACTCTACGTTCACATACAAAGGGTGCAAGGTAGTGTTGCACATGCAGAACACTCGGGTTAAACTTGACGAGACTAGCATGTACAGACATGGCCTTGGAACACAAGAGATCGAAATGTCGAACATGATTCATATAGTAGATATGATCAACATGATGATGCATGTTCACCATTGAAACCACCTCAACTCACGTGATAATCGGACTTGAGTTGGTGAATTTGGGTCATGTATCACTCGAATGACCGAAGGGATGTCAATTTGAGTGGGAGTTCTTCAGTAATATGATTAATTGAACTCATTACCATGAACATAGTCAGTAGTGTCTTTGCAAATTATGTCGTAGATTACTTGCTCGTGCTGTAGCTCCCTTGAATTTTTATATGTTCCTAGAGAAATAGAATTGAAAGATGATGGTAGCAATATTGCGGATTGGATCCGTGATCTAAGGATTGTCCTCGTTGCTGCACAGAAGGCTTATGTCCTTAATGCACCGCTCGATGCGCCAACCCATCTAGCGTCGTTTATAGATGTTGTGAACATCTGACAAGCACGTTCTGATGACTACTTGATAGTTTAGTGCATCATGCATTACAGCTTGGAATTGAGGCTCCAAAATGTTTTTGAACGTCACGGAACATATGAGATGTTATAAGAGCTGAAATTAGGATCTCAGGCTCATGCCCATGTTGCGAGATATGAGATCTCCAACAAGATTCTTTGCCTGCAAGATGAAGGAGAATAGTTCAATCATTGAGCATGTGCTCAGATTGTCTGGGTGCTACAATCGCTTGAATCGAGTGGGAGTTGATCTTCAAGATAAGATAGTGATTGATATAGTTCTCCAAGTCACTGTCACTAAGCTACTAGAACTTAGTGATGAACTATAAAACGCCAGGGATAGAAATAATGATCCCTGAGATGTTCGCGATGTTTGACACTGCGAAGGTAGAAATCAAGAAGCAGCGTCAAGTGTTGATGGTTAGTCAAACCACTAGTTTCGAGAAGGGCATGACCAAGGAGGGAAACTTCATGGATAGCAAGTCAGTTGCTGGTCTAGTGAAGCAACCCAAAGTTGAACACAAACCCGAGGATAAGTGCTTCGACTATGAGGAGAGCGGTCGCTGAAGCGGAACAACCCTAGATACTTGGTAGATAAGAAGGTTGGCAACGTCGACAGAAGTATATTTGATATACGTGTTATTGATGTGTACCTTGCTAGTACTGCTAGTAGCACCAGGGTATTGGATACCGGTTCAGTTGCCAAATGTTAGTAACATGAAATAAAAGCTACGGAATAAACGGAGAACTAGCTAAGGGTGAGGTGACGATGGGTGTTGGAAATGTTTCCAAGGTTGATGTGATCAACATCGCACGCTCTCTCTACCTTTGGGATTAGTGACGAACCTAAATAAATGTTATTTGGTGTTTTGCGTTGAGCATGAACGTGATTAGATCATGTTTATTGCAACACGGTTATTCATTTAAGTTAGAGAATAATGGTTATTCTGTTTACATGAATAATACCTTCAATGGTCATGCACCTAATGAGAATGGTTTGTTGAATCTTGATCGTAGTAATACACATGTTCATAATATTGATGCCGAAAGATACAAAGTTAATAATAATAGTACCACATATTTGTGGCACTGCCGCTAAATGTCATATTGGTATAAAAGTCATGAAGAAAGTCCTTGCCGACGGATCTTTGGAATCATTTGATTTCGAATCCTTTGAGACATGCGAACCATGCCTCTTGGGCAAGATGACTAAGGACCCCGTTTTCTAGATTGATGGAGCAGGGAAGTGATTTATTGGAAATGATACATGTTGATGTATGCAATCCAATGAGTCTTGTAGCGTGCGGTCGATATCGTTATTTATTTAACACCACTAATGATTTGAGTAGATATAGTGTATATTTACTTAACAAAACACAAGTCTGAATCATTTGAAAGGTTCAAGTAAATTCAGAGTGAAGTTTAAGATCATCGTGACAAGAAGATAAAAATGTCTGCGATCTGATCGTGGAGGTGAATATCTGAGTTACGAGTTTGGCATACAACTTTAGACAATGTGAAAGTTGTTTCACAACTCACGCCACCTGGAACACCATAGTGTGATGGTGTGTCCGAACATCATAGTCGTGCTCTATTGGATATGGTGTGTGCTATGATGTCTCTTATCGTTTTGCTACTAATTTTGGGGTTATGCATTATAGACAACTAATTCACTTTAAATAGGGCACCATCTAAATCCATTGAGATGACACCGTGTGAATTATGGTTTGATAGAAACCTAAGTTGTCATTTCATAATGTTTGTGGCTCCGACGCTTGTGTGGAAAATGTTTTTACCTAATGAGGTCAAACCCAAAGCGGACAAATGCATCCTCATAGAATACCCTAAGAACAGTTGGGTGAACATTCTATCCCAGATCCAAGCATAAAATGTTTGTTGCTGAAACTAGGTCCTTTCTCGAGAAAAAGTTGCCCTCGAAAGAATTGAGTGGGAGGAAGATAGAACTTTATGAGGATATTGAACCTTTGTTTGAACGAGAGAGTAGCACAGCATAGGAAGATGTTTCTGTGAAGGCTACGTTAGTTGTAGAGGAAGTTAATGATGATGATCATGAAGCTTCGGATCAAGTTACTATCGAACCTTGTAGGTAGACAAGGACGTGTACTGCTCCTGAGTGGTATGGCAACCCTTTCTTAGAGGTCATGTTGTTGGACAACGATGAACCTACGAGCTATGGAGAAGCAATGATGGGCCCGGATTCCGACAAACGGTTAGAGGCCATGAAATCCGAGAAAGGATCCATGTATGAAATCCAAGTATAGACTTTGGTAGACTTGCTCGTTGAACGGCAGGTCGTTGAGTACAAATGGATGTTTAAAATGAAGACAAACGCTCATGGTAAATGTCACCATTTGTAAAGCTCGACTTGTTGCAAAGAAGTTTACGACAAGTTCAAGGAGTTGATTGCGATGAGACTTTCTCACTCGCAGCGATGCTAAACTCTGTTGGAATTATGTTAGCAGTTGCTGCATTTTTGAATTATGAAATCTGGAAGATGGATGTCAAAACATTGTTTCGTTAACGGTTTACTGGACGAAAGGTTGTATGTGATACAACAAGAAGGTTTTGTCAGTCCTAAGGATGCTAAAAGGTGTGCAAGCTTCAGTGAACCTTCTATGGGCTCAATCAAGCATCTCGGAGTTGGAATATACATTCTGATGAGGTCATCAAAGTTTTTGAGTCTATACAAGGTTTATGAGAAACTTGTATTTACAATAAAGTGAGTGGGAGCACTATAAAGTTTTTGGTAAGCATATGTGGTTGACATATTGTTGATCGGAAATGATGTAGAATTTTTGCAAAGCATAAATGGTTGTTTGAAAAGAGTTTTTCAAAGGAAGACCTGCATAAAGCTACCTAATTGTTGAGCATCAAGATCTATAGAGATAGATCAAGATACTTGAGGAAACTTTCAATGAGTACATATCTTGACAAGATTTTGAAAGAGTTCAAATTGGAATAGTCAGAGAGAATTGTTCTCGCCTGATTTGTAAGGTGTGAAGTTGAGTGAGACTCAAAGCTCGACCATGGCACAAGAAAGAGAAAGGATGAATGTCGTCCCCTATGCCTTAGCCATAGGCTCTATATTATGCCATGCTGTGTACCGCACCTGGTGTGTGCCTTGCCATGAGTCTGTCAAGGGGTACAAAAGTGATCCAGGAGTGGATCACTAGACAGCAGTCAAAATTATCCTTAGTAATCAGAGGACTAATGAGAAATTTCTCGATTATGGAGGTGATAAAGAGTTCGTCATAAAGAGTTACGTCGATGCAAGCTTTAACACCAATCCGGATGACTCATAGTAGCAATCTGGATACGTATAGTGGAGCAGCCATTTGGAATAGTACCAAGTGGAGTGTGGTAGTAGTGTTTACAGTTTGACATAGAGATCTGCAAAGTACACACAGATCTGAATGTCGCATACCCGGTGACTATGAGACCTCTCTCACATGCAAAGCATGATCGAGCCCCAGAACTAATTGGGTGTTAGATTCATAACAATGCAAATCACATGGTGATGTGAACTAGATTATTGACTCTAGTGCAAGCGGGAGACTATTGGAAATATGCCCTAGAGGCAATAATAAATTAGTTATTATCATATTTCCTTGTTCATGATAATCATTTATTATCCATGCTATAATTGTGTTGATCGGAAACTCAGATACATGTGTGGATACATAGACAACACCATGTCCCGAGTATGCCTCTAATAGACTAGCTCGTTAATCAAAGATGGCTATGGTTTCCTAGTCATGGACATGAGATGTGATTTGGTAACGGGATCACATCATTAGGAGAATGATGTGATGGACAAGACCCAAACTACAAACGTAGCATATGATCGTGTCAGTTTATTGCTATAGTTATCTGTATGTCAAGTATATGTTTCTATGACCATGAGATCATGCAACCCATGGACACCGGAAGACTGCCTTGTGTGTATCAAATGTCGCAACGTAACTAGGTGACTATAAAGGTGCTCTACAGGTATCTCCGAGGGTGTCTATTGGGTTGGAATGGATCAAGACTGGGATTTGTTACTCCATGTGACGGAGAGGTATATCAGGGCCCACTTGGTAATACAACATCAAAATAAGCCTTGCAAGCAATGTGACCAAGTGTTGGTCATGGGATCTTGTATTACGGAAAGAGTAAAGAGACTTGCCGGTAACAAGGTTGAACTAGTATGGAGATACCGACGATCGAATCTTGGGCAAGTAACATACCGAAGAACAAAGGGAACATCATACGAGATTAAGTGAATCCTTGACATAGAGGTTTGACCGATAAAGATCTTTGTAGAATATGTAGGAACCAATATGGGAATCCAGGTCCTGTTATTGGTTACTTACCGTAGAGGTGTCTCGGTCATGTCTACATAGTTCTCGAAACCTCAGGGTCTGCACACTTAAGGTTCGGTGACATTTTGGTAGTATAGAGTTATGTATGGTGGTGACTGAAGGTTGTTCGGAGTCCCATATGAGATACCGGACTTCATGAGGAGCTCCGGAATGGTCCGAAGGTAAAGATTGATATATAGGAAGTCCTGTTTTGGTCTCAGGAAAAGTTTCGGGCTCATCGATAGTGTACCGGGAGTGTCGGTAGTGTACCGGGAGACCATCGGGAGGGGTATTTCGACCCAAGAGGCTACATGGGCTGTGGGAGGATGAATTACAGCCCTTAGTGGGCTGGAGGAAGTCCCACAAAGGGCCCATGCAGCTGGGAAGAAAAATTCCAAAAGGAAAAAGGTGGAAAAAGGCAAAAGGCTAAATTAGGAAGGAGTTCTAATCCTACTAGGAGTGCAGGAGGAGGACTCCTCCGTCCTGGTTCGGATGACCCAAGGGCTGGCTCCTTGGGAGCCAAGAATTCTCCTCCTCTCCTCCTATATATACTAGAGGGTTTTAGGGTTTTGGGAGTAGATTTTCAGCCACGTGCTTCCCGTTCCTCTAGTGCATAGTTTGTCCTCTAGATTGGTTTTCTGCAGTGCTTAGGCGAAGCTCTGCGGGAATTGCTCCACCACCATAACCATGGCACCGTCACGCTTCCGGAGAACTCTTATACCTCTCCGCTCCCTCTTGCTGGATCAAGAAGGCAGAGATCGTCATCGAGCTGTACGTATGTTGAACGCGGAGGTGTCGTCCGTTCAGTGCTAGATCGAAAGGCCCGTGATCAAGATCGTGAGACAGATCGTGATGAGTTCGCGGGATGGATCGTGATGAGTTTGCGGGACAGATCGTGATTGGATCGCAGGACGGATCATGATGAGATTGCGGGACGCTCGGCGATTTGGATCGCGAAGACGTTCAACTACACCAACCGCATTTCTTAACGCTTCCCGCTTAGCGATCTACAAGGGTATGTATATCCACTCTCCCTCTCGTAGATGCTCATCGCCATGGATAGATCTTGCGTGTGCGTAGGAAATTTTTTGTTTCCCATGTAATTTTCCCCATCAGAGCTATTCCAGTAGGGCTTCACCTAAGCACCGCTGAAAACCGATCTAGAGGAGAAACTGCGATCTAGAGGAGAGGTAGCACGTGGCTATTAGGGTTAGCTTTTTCCTCTAAATCCTCTAGTATATATAGGAGGAAGGGAGGGGAGGAGGCAACCTCAAACCCTCAAGGTTTGGTCGAAATTGGAGGTGGGGGAGTCCTACTCCAATCCTATTAGGAGTAGGATTCCTCCTTTCCACTTGGAAACTCTTTCCACCTCTCTACCTTTGGATTTTTTCCTTCTCCAACCTCTTCAGCCGCATGGGATCTTAGAGAATGCTTCGGCCAGCCCACCAGGGGCTGGTTTACCTCCTCCCACAGCCCATGTAGCCTCTTGGGTCGAAATACCTCTCCCGATGGTCCCCAGTACACTACAGTCACTCCCAGTACACTACCGATGAGCCCATGACCAAAATAGTACTTCCTATATATCAATCTTTACCTCCAAACCATTCCAGAGCTCCTCGTGATGTCCGGGATCTCATCCGGGACTCCTAACAACCTTGATTCACCACCATACATAACTCTGTACTACCAAAACGTCACTGAACCTTAAGTGTGCAGACCCTGCGGGTTTGAGAACTATGTAGACATGACCGACACACCTCTACGGTCAATAACTAATAGTGGGTCCTGGATGCCCATATTGCTTCCTACATATTCTATGAAGATCTTTATCGGTCGAACCTCTATGTCAAGGATTCAGTTAATCACGTATGATGTTCCCTTTGTTCTTCGGCATGTTACATGCTCGAGATTCGATCGTCGGTATCTCCATACCTAGTTCAACCTCGTTACCGGCAAGTCTCTTTACTCGTTCCGTAATACAAGATCCCATGACTAACACTTAGTCACATTTCTTGCAAGGCTTATTGTGATGTTGTATTACCGAGTGGGCCATGAGATACCTCTCCGTCACATGGAGTAACAAATCCCAGTCTTGATCCATCCCAACCCAACAGACACCCTCGGAGATACCTGTAGAGCACCTTTATAGTCACCCAGTTACGTTGCAACGTTTGATACCCACAAGTTACTCCTCCGGTGTAAGTGAGTTGCATGATCTCATGATCATAGGAACAAATACTTGACATGCAGAAAACAGTAGCAATAAACTGACATGATCATATGCTACGTTTGTAGTTTGGGTCTTGTCCATCACATCATTCTCCTAATGATGTGATCCCGTTATCAAATGACATATCATGTCCATGACTATGAAACCTTAACCATATTTGATCAACGAGCTAGTCAATTAGAGGCATACTAGGGACATGGTGTTGTCTATGTATACACACATGTATCTGAGTTTCCGATCAATACAATTCTAGCATGGATAATAAACGATTATCATGAACAAGGAAATATGATAATAACTAATTTATTATTGCCTCTAGGGCATATTTCCAACAGTCTCCCACTTGCACTAGAGTCAATAAACTAGTTCACATCACCATGTGATTCGCATTGTTATGAATCCAACACCCAATGAGTTCTGGGGCTCGATCATGCTTTGCATGTCAGAGAGGTCTTTTAGTCAACGGGTCTGTGACTTCAGATCTGTGTGAACTTTGCAAATCTCTATGTCATACTATAGACACTACTACCACACTCCACTTGGAGCTATTCCAAATGGATGCTCCACTATATGCATCCGGATTGCTACTAAGAGGCCATCCGGATTGCTGTTAAAGCTTGCGTCGACGTAACTCTTTACGACGAACTCTTTATCACCTCCATAGTTGAGAAACATTTCCTTAGTCTTGTAGTTACTAAGGATAATCTTGACCGCTATCCAGTGATCCCCTCCTGGATCACACTTGTACCCCTTGACGGACTCATGATAAGGCACACACAAGTGCGGTACACGGCATGGCATACTATATAGAGCCTATGTTTAAAGCATAGGGGACGACCTTCGTCCTTTCTCTTTCTTCTGTCGTGGTCGAGCTTTGAGTCTTAATCGACTTCACACCTTACAAATCAGGCAAGAACTCTTTATATGACCGGTCCATTTTGAACTTTTTCAAAATCTTGTCAAGGTATGTACTCATTGAAAGTCTCGTCAATCATTTTGATCTATCTCTATAGATCTTGATGCTTAACAATTAGGTAGCTTTATCCAGGTCTTCGTTTGAAAAACTCTTTTCAAACAACCGTTTATGCTTTCCAGAAATTCTACATCATTTTCGATCAATAATATGTCAACCACATATGATTATCAAAAATTCTATAGTGCTCCCACTCACTTTATTGTAAATACAAGTTTCTCATAAACTTTGTATAGACTCAAAAACTTTGATCACCTCATCAAAGCATATATTCCAACTCCGAGATGCTTGCTCCAGTCCATAAAATGATCACTAGAGCTTTCACACGTTTAGCATCCTAAGGACTGACAAAAACCTTCTGGTTGTATGTCATACAACCTTTCCTCAAGGAAGGAAATGATGTTTTGACATCCATCTGCCAGATTTCATAATTCCAATAGACTTTTAGCATCGCTACGGGTGATAAGGTCTCATCGTAGTCAACTCTTTGAACTTGGCAGAAACTTCTTTGCGACAAGTCAAGCTTTACAAATAGTGATATTCACCATCAGCGTTTGTCTTCATCTTAAAGGTCCATTTGTACTCAACGACCTGCCGTTCAACGGGCAAGTATACCAAAGTCCATACTTACTTTTCATACAAGGATCCTTTCTTGGATTTCATGGCTCCTAGCCATTTGTTGGAATCCAGGCCCATCATCGCTTCTCCATAGCTCGTAGGTTCATCGTTGTCGAGCTACATGACCACCAAGACAGGGTTGTCATACCACTCAGGAGCAGTACGCATCCTTTTCGACCTAAGAGGTTCGATAATAACTTGATTCGAAGCTTCATGATCATCATCATTTACTTCCTCTTCAACTGACGTAGGTTCCACAAAAACATCTTTCTGTGCTGCCCTACTCTCTAGTTGAAGGAAAGGTTCAACAACCTCATCAAGTTGCATCTTCCTCCCACTCAATTCTTTCGAGAGAAACTTTTTCTCAGGAAAGGACCCGTTTTAGCAACAAACACTTTATGCTTGGATCTGAGATAGAAGGTTCACCCAACTGTTCTTAGGGTAATCTAGGAAGATGCATTTGTCCGCTTTGGGTGCGAGCTCATTAGGTGAAAACATTTTTCCACACAAGCGTCGCATCCCCAAACATTATGAAATGATAGCTTAGGTTTCTATCAAACCATAATTCACACGGTGTCGTGTCAACAGATGTAGATGGTGCCCTATTTAAAGTGAATGTAGTTGTCTCTAATGCATAACCCCAAAATTATAGTAGCAAAACGATAAGAGACATCATAGCACGCACCATATACAATAGAGCACGGCTATGACGTTCGAACACACCATCACACTATGGTGTTCCAGGTGGCATGAGTTGTGAAACAACTTTCACATTGTCTAAAGTTGTATGCCAAACTCGTAACTCAGATATTCACCTCGACGATCATATCGCAAACATTTTTATCTTCTTGTCACGATGATCTTAACTTCACTCTGAATTTACTTGAACATTTCAAACAATTCACACTTGTGTTTCATTAAGTAAACATACACTATATCTACTCAAATCATAAGTGAAGGTAAGAAAATAACGATATTCACCGCACGCTACAAGACTCATTGGATTGCATACATCAACATGTATCATTTCCAATAAATCACTTGCCCGCTCCATCAATCCGGAAAACGGGGTCCTTAGTCATCTTGCCCAAGAGGAATGGTTCGCATGTCTCAACCGATTCGAAATCGAAGAAGTCCAAAGATCCATCAACATGGAGTTTCTTCATGCACTTTATACCAATTTGACATTTAGCGGCAGTGCCACAAGTATGTGGTACTATTATTATTAACTTTGTATCTTTTGGCATCAATGTTATGAACATGTGTATTACCATGATCAAGATTCAACAAACCATTCTCACTGGGTGCATGACCATTGAAGGTATTATTTATGTAAATAGAATAACAATTATTCTCTAACTTAAATGAATAACCGTGTTGCAAAAAACACGATCTAATCACATTCACGCTCAACGCAAAACACCAAATAACATTTATTTAGGTTCGTCACTAATCCCGAAGGTAGAGAGAGCGTCCGATGTCGATCACATCAACCTTGGAAACATTTCCAACACACATCGTCACCTCACCCTTACCTAGTATCCGTTTATTCCATAGCTTTTACTTCGAGTTACTAATATTTAGCAACTGAACCGGTATCCAATACCCAGGTGCTATTAGGTGTACTAGCAAGGTACACATCAATAACACATATATCAAATACACTTGTGTCGATGTTGCCAGCCTTCTTATCTACCAAGTATCTAGGGTTGCTCCGCTTCAGCGACCACTCACCTCATAATATAAGCACTTAGTCTCGGATTTGGGTTCAACTTTGGGTTGCTTCACTGGAGCAGCAACTGACTTGCCATCCATGAAGTTTCCATCCTTGCCCTTGCCCTTCTCGAAACTAGTGGTTTTACTAACCATCAACACTTGATGCTCCTTCTTGATTTCTACCTTCACGGTGTCAAACATCGCGAATAGCTCAGGGATCATTATTTCTATCCCGGGCATTTTATAGTTCATCACCAAGTTCTAGTAGCTTCAGTGACAGTGACTTGGAGAACTATATCAACCACTATCTTATCTACAAGATCAACTCCCACTCGATTCACGTGATTGTAGCACCCAGACAATCTGAGCACATGCTTAACGATTGAGCTATTCTCCTTCATCTTGCAGGCAAATAATCTTATTGGAGATCTCATATCTTACAACATGGGCACGAGTCTGAGATCCCAATTTCAGCTCTTAGAACATATCATATGTTCCGTGATGCTCAAAACGTTTTGGAGCCTTAATTCTAAGCCGTAATGCATGACACACTAAACTATCAAGTAGTCATCGAAATGTGTTTGTCAGATGTTCACAACATCTACAGACGATGCTAGAGGGGGTGGCGCACCGAGCGGTTCATTAAGGAGATAAGCCTTCTGTGCAGCAATGAGGACAATCCTCAGATCCTGGACCCAGTCCGCAATATTGCTACCATCATCTTTCAACTCTATTTCTCTAGGAACATATAGAAATTCAAGGGAGCTATAGCGTGAGCTAGTAATCTACAACATAATTTTGCAAAAACACTACTGACTACGTTCATGATAATGAGTTCAATTAATCATATTACTTAAGAACTCCCACTCAAATTGACATCCCTCCGGTCATTCGAGTGATACATGATCCAAATTCACCAACTCAAGTCCTATCATCACGTGAGTTGGGGGGGTTTCAATGGTGAACATCATCATGTTGATCATATCTACTATATGACTCATGTTTGACCTTTTGGTCTCTTGTGTTCCAAGGCCATGTCTGTACATGCTAGGCTCATCAAGTTTAACCCGAGTGTTTTGCATGTGCAACACTGGCTTGCACCCGTTGTATGTGAACATAGAGTCTATCACACCCGATCATCACGTGGTGTCTGGACACGACGAACTTTCGCAACGGTGCACACCCGGGGAGAACACAATTTATCTTGAAATTAAGTGAGGGATCACCTTATAATGCTACCGTCATCCTAAGCAAAACAAGGTGCATAAAAGGATTAACATCACATGCAAATCATAAGTGACATGATATGGCCATGAACTTGTGCTTTTGATTTCCATCTTGAAAGCACCGCCATGATCTCCATCGTCACCGGCATGACACAATGATCTCCATCATCTTGATCTCCATCAACGTGTCACCAACGGGATTGTCGCGCCCACCATGCTTCTACTACTATGGCTACCATTTAGCGATAAAGTAAAGCATTACATAGCGCTTAATGATTGACACGTAGGTCATACAATAATTAAATACAATCCTATGGCTCTTGCCGGTTGCCGTACTCATGGACATGCAAGTCGTGATATTCTATAAAACATATGATCATCTCATACATCACATATATATCATCATTTAATTGGCCATATCACATCACAACATACCCTGCAAAAACAAGTTAGACGTCCTCTAATTCTTGTTGCATGTTTTACGTGGCTTCTATAGGTATCTAGCAAGAACAATTCTCACCTACGCATAAACCACAATGGTGGTACATAAGTTGCTTTTCAACCTTCTCAAGGACTGCCTTAGTCAAATCCGATCCAACTAAAGTAGGAGAAAGAGACACCCGCCAGCCATCTTTGTGCAACGAAGTTACATGTTAGTCGATGGAACGGGTCTCTCGTAAGCGTACGAGTAAGGTTGGTCTGGGCGGCTTCATCCCACAATATCGCTGAACAAAAACACGACCAAGGGAGGAAGCAATCTAAGCATCAACGCCCACAAACTCTTTGTGTTCTACTCGAGACCTCATCTACACATAGACCGAGCTCTGATACCACTATTGGGGAAGGTTGCATGGGAAACAAAAAAAATCCTACGGACACGCAAGATCTATCCATGGTGATGAGCAACTACGAGAGGGAGAGTGGATCTACATACCCTTGTAGATCGCTAAGTGGGAAGCGTTAAGAAACGCGGTTGGTGTAGTCGAATGTCTTCCCGATCCGAATTGCAGAGCATCTCGTGATCTCATCACGATCCGCTCCGCGATCCAATCACGGTCCGTCCCACGAACTCATCACGATCCGTCCCGCGATCTCATCATGATCCGTCTCGCGATCTTGATCACGGTCCTTCCGATCTAGCACCAAATGGACGGCACCTCCGCGTTCAGCAGACGTACAGCTCGATGACGATCTCCGCCTTCTTGATCCAGCAAGAGGGAGCAGAGAGGTATATGAGTTCTCCGGCAGCGCTATGGAGTTGCAGCAATGGAGGTGGAGCTATTCCAGCAGGGCTTTGCCTAAGCACCACTGAAAACCGATCTAGAGGTGAAAATGCGATCTAGAGGAGAGGTAGCACGTGACTATTAGGGTTAGCTTTTTCCTAAATCCTCTAGTATATATAGGAGGAAGGGAGGGTAGGAGGCAGCCTCAAACCCTCATGGCTTGGTCAAAAATGGAGGTGGAGGAGTCCCACTCCAATCCTATTAGGACTAGGATTCCTCCTTTTCACTTGGAAACTCTTTCCACCTGTCCACCTTTCACTACTAGAAAAAAGGTTGTTAGTGGCGCACCTATTTTGGCTATTAATGGCGCACTATAGGTGTGCCACTATTATCATGCCACTACTAATAAATAGTAATGGCGCACGCCTAGTGCGCCACTGTTAATCTACATAACAGTGGCGCACCACCTGGTGCGCTATTACTATCCCAGACACTAATGGCATAGCTAAAGTGCACCATTACTAGGCCCAGAAGTGCGCCACTGTTGTTACTCCAAGGGGCCATGTGTACCTTGTGCTCTAGGTTACTAATGGCGCACTTGTAGATAATGCGCCACTGGAGTGTTTATTTATTTGTGCCACTAAACTGCAATATGGTGCGCCACTACTATGAACATTAGGAATTTTTTTGTTGCTTTTCTGATATTTGCACAGGTTACAAAATACATTACAGCACAGAATATAAACAGCACAACATATAAACAACAGATTTATCGAATACAATAGAAGATTAGTCTCCGAATACAATTCATCATATTAATCTCCGAATTCAAAATACCAAATAAAGTTAGAATATTACAAGTCTCGAGACCGCGAGTAGCGAGTTTGTCTTCACATTACAAGTCGATATCTAAACTACCATCACATACAAGAGGGTTGATGGTCACGATGAGCAACATCGCGATGAAACTGATCTTCATCCGGTTCCTCCTCCGATCCCTCCTCTCTCTCGCTAGATAGCGTGCGTATCTAGCTTCCACCTCCGCCCTAGTGGTGTACCCTTTGTAACTGTTACCGCTGAAACGGTGAACCTATCTCCGACACTCCTCCCAGTCGTCGTAGACTCCGGGAACCTCACACTTGTACACGACATACGACGACACCTCTATGCATTATACAAACAAAACGTTAGTAGCAATTCACAGATAATATATAAGCAATATATAAGTATGCAACAAAAGGATCGGAAGAGAAAAGCAACACATTAATAGCACGATTCATGGTCCTACTAATAAATAGCATCGATTACATATAAGTTGAACGACTGTCCAAACTAAAGAGACATACAAGTTCATTAAAGTTTAATTACAACATGATCTAATCGATATTTCAGAACTACATAGCATCAATACTTTCGACTCGACTCAGGGACCGGAGCGTGGATGAAGCCGCCGTCTTTCGTGATGGTCATCAATGTGCGGTCGTTGTCAGCCTGCATTTGTAGCGTTGTTTCTATTTCACTGTTGGATGGTTGATATTTGAGGTAGAACTGCCCCGAGGTACGAAGGACATCTTGATAGATGATTTTCGCAAACTCCGATTGGATGCGAAAGAATTCTTGTCTGATGTCCTCGTCCTAGATTGCCGACAAGCGTGCGGCCCATTCTTTGAGATTATTTGGTAGCATAAGGTGATGATGGTCCCATACGATCGCCCACATGTGATGGAGGGCGTAGTAGGCATCCTTTGACTGCCAGGCGGCTGCTTGACGCAGGGGAACGTCGTTACGTGGGTGAACATGTGCTTGCCATACCTACAAATTGGCCTCCTGAAGGTGCCTCCAGATTTGGCGTAGCCGGGGAGAGCATCATCAAGAACTTTCTTGATATTTGTGTAGTCTTTGTTCGACTAACAGTCCGAGTCGAAATACGTGGCCATGGAATATTTCGTGCTTAAGAGGATGAGTGTGCAATGTGTGTCACTGCACAAAACAAGGAATGTTAGAAAAAAAGAACGATCGAAATCTAAGAAATCATATGTTACGGGGCGGTGAGGGGATGACTTACTCGAAAAAGTAAGGCATGAGGAAGTTATCCTTATCTGGGTTCGCCAGAATGACGCCTTCGAGGTATGAACTCGCGACTTGCCGGTCCCCAGTGCTGCCCAAGATCTTAGCATGCATGTAGAAGGGCTCGACTATCATGATGTTCGGGGTCTTGTCTCTAATGATCCGCATCTCCATATTGAGCGAAAATATCCGAATGAAGGTGTAGTGCAGCGGATAAAGGTTAAACATAGCGAAGATGTCATCAAACCACAGGACGATCATACGCCCGATGGTGCTATCGACAAAGCCCTTGCCCTCTGGCACCTTGGCCATGAAAACCATGTATGCCACATAATTCACGGAGAAACGCCACTTCTCCATAGAAAGAACACCATCATGCAGACTCCGCATAGCACCGGTTGCAGCATCGAGCAGATTAGTCAGTAGCATCGGCCTACCCGCCACATGCGCCCTCCTTGAGCACGGATCGCACTTGGTGCCAGTTGGCTCGCACCCTTGTTATTTTTTGTTTTCCGTCCCTTCTGCTTCTTCTGCTGTAATGGGATCGAGTTCTGCTCAAAGACCACCTTCTTTAGTGTGTTGGGGATGATAATATTTCGCAGCTCGGCTATTGGAGTCTTGGTGAAGGCCGCAGCTGGAGGCGTCTCCTGAGAACTGAACAGACGATGCCTGTTGCAATTGGGTTTCTCTGCAGTACCAGCTAGATCGCGATCGTCTTTTGCAGGGTTGGGTTCTTGAGAAGGAGGCCCCAAGAATTCATCACCATACCCATGTTCGTTGATGTACTTATCAATGTTGGAAAATGTACCGTCGTCATCCTCCAGATCATGTGCCATATGCATGTCCGGATCAGCTGACAGCGGTAGCGTTGGGGCGATCTTGCCATGTCTTGGCGCCGGCACGACTGGCAGTGTTGTCTGTGGGGTGGTGTCCCCCGCCCCCAAATGAATCTGGCTCTTCAGCAAAAGCATGGACCAGTTTAAGTAGGCACCGAGGGTCATCACATCATCTTCGTCGGCCCCAGGGGGTCGATACGGAGGTAACAAGTCGTCGCAGCCCCGCAGCACCCGAACCAGTTGAACCCTATACACGGTGGGTGGCATCGGATTACCGTGGAACACGCGGTTGCCCGGTTCAACGATTTTGGCCTTGGCGACATCGATCAACTCACCGTCCATGAAGTGCAGGAGAGTGCATGGAACGTTGGCGGCGCCCTGCGAAAACATGTAGGGCGTCAGGGATGCCCAGTCAAAGGCATGGAGATGAAGTCATCGACCGAGGCTTAGTTACCGTGATGGCGTCGGGCTCGGCTAATGTCGAGGCACCGCCAATGGCGGGCGTGCAAGTGACATAGGGGCCGCTTGCTGCTGAGGTGCCGGCCAGCGTATTCTTCCCACACCTGGGTGCATTAAGCTCCAATACCGACACCGACGCCGGAGACACCAATGCCGCCTCCACCGGAGACACCAATGTCGGCGCGTTGTGCGAGTTGCTGCCCGTGAAGCCGGGAATCGGGGGTGGCCCCTGTTGGTCGCCCGCATTCCACCCTCGCAGCCCCTCAAGCAAGGAAGGCATAACGGCGGTGATCATCGCTCCCCATTGGTCTCGCACTTGCTCTTGGACTATCTCTGGAATCCGCGCCACTTGTGCCTTGAGTTCTTTAACCTCACTCTCCTGGCTTTCCGAGCTGGTCTTTCTCTCCTTTCGCCCAGCCTTATAGTATTCCGACCATTTCGTGGACAAGCCTTCGCTGGCCACACGACCAGCTGGCGATGGCTTACTAAACTTATCCTTGTGTTTCATTACGTTCAACGCCCTATTTAAAGTGGTGTCCCAAGGGGCAGACGGGGAGCTCTGAGACCCCGCGCTACTGCTTTCAGTTTCCTGCGGAAGGAACGTGAACCATTTAGAAATTTGGCTTCATTAATTAGAATGCAACCATATGGAGCTAATTACGCGGGGGTGTATTCCTTACCAGAACATGCTCAAGCTCCTTCACCTTCGGATCCGTGGTAAGCTCCTTTGTTATCGGGTCCACCTTTTACCGGGCCCTGACATAATTCCTGGTTTGCTTTTCATGGTATTTATCGAAGAGGGGCGGTAGGCCTTGCCCGGCATGCTCCGTGTCCTCCTTGTCCCATTTAGGTTCCGCCACTCTATAACCGTCGGGACCAAGTTTGTTGACCCCTAAGTTCAAGTCCCGCATATCTTTCCCCCACTGACTTGATTCCGCGGATGCGTTGCTCTCGCACTTGATCTTGAACTCTAGGTAGTCAGCTTCGCTGATCGAAGGATTTGTCTCCTTGATCTTCTCATAACTATCACCACTTCGAATCCTTCTCTTCACCGCGGCTCTCCAAATAGCCAGGGCCGTGCTCATCTTCGTGAGGGCGGCACTGTTCCCTTTATTCCCTGAGAGGCATGTGTTTGCGAAGTCACCGGGAAACTTGTATCATTCGTGCAGCTTCGTGAAGAGGAGGTTGCGCAAATTCCCTCGGTTACGATGCCTTAGGTTCTCAGTGTTGGTCGAGACGGTGCTCCGGAGAATGCACCCGAGTTGTCCCGCGTACCTACCGACTAATTCTTTGGGCACCGTTGGATGCCCATTGGAGGACACTTCAGTAAATTCCTCCTTGACGGTGCCGAGCATGTTTGGGCGCCGGTCCTTCCGTTGCCTCTTCGGTTGGCTGCCATCTGTGTGTTTGCTGCCATCATCAGTGGTGGCATCCCTGCCGGCACCATCAGTGGTGTCATCCCCGACGCCATTAGGGGTTGTGTAGTCGGCATCGGTGTCTTCCGCGGCGTCCTCATAGTGGTGAGGTTCTTCCTCCATCTCCTGGGACAGCTCCCAGAATGGCTTGCCTGAACCGCCGGCCTCATCGTTCTCGGTCATGTTCACTCTAAATAGGAAAAAAGGCTACTGGAGTTATTGGATGAGATCAGGGTAGTATCCATTCTTCTCAGATTTAGAGGAATATTGCCCTTTGACTCTAGGCTTGTATGTGTATCTGTATCTGTATCTGTATGCGTATGTGTATGTGTGTGTAGGCTCTACAATTCAATTAAGAATATTACACCGTCCTACTATATCATCATTTTCATTCTCATTCTGAACCTTGGCATAATGATATAGTATTGGAACTAATAGTTGAACTGATGCCCTGCATCCCCGTCTCCCCGACACCCAGCCGCCCCATCCCCACTGCCTCGTCGTTTGTCGCCGATCGCTGGTCGCCGCCCGATCCCAGCTGCCCAGGAGGCTTCCTGCTCCTGCCCCTCATTCCCATTCGCCCGGCCCTCGGCGCCTAGTGCGCCCCCTACGATCTACGGCGCAAGGCTGCGCCCGTACCCCCATCCGCCTGGCGCCCCTACAAAGCCGGCGGCAGCCGCCGAGTCACCAGTCCGGCGGCAACAAATCAGCAACCAACGGTCCTGCCCCCAGTTAACCCGATTTAAGGTACCGGAATACCCAATTTTCGTTCCCAATTTCTGATTTAGGGTTTGTATTTTTTGCTATGTTATGCTATCCAGTACGTGAACCGAACACATACATAATTTTGCAAATCATTTTTGCCCCAATTAGCCTTATTGATTGAAAGTAAATTCTTATTACAGAATTGTTGCAAAAGTGGGAATTTTAGTAAGATTTTAAGACCATATTGATCTATTTATATGTGGTATTGGTATTACTTCGAACGTTCACATAACATGTTTGTTGTCAATTTTTTCTTCAGGACCACCCTGGTTTCAAATCCTAGATCCTCCACTGGCCGCCTCCATCTCCCCCCTCCGCCGCCCCCTCGTCCATCATCTCACCCACCTCAATCTCCTGTGTAGTGGGTGAGCTGCCGACTTCCTCACTGTCCTGCGGCCCACTGGTGAATTGAGTTTGGGAGAAGACTAGCAAACATCGGCCGGAGCAGCAGCAGAAAGCTGTGAAAACACACTCGATTTAAGCCGGAATCGTCTCGATTTAAGCCGGAATCGTCTAAAAAAGACCAAATAGTACGAGGTATGTTCTTGCTTGAACAACACTGGTCACACTTTTTTTATTGTGGGTGTTCAATCCCTAACAATTCACAGTATTAACAATGTAGTTGCACGAGGCTAGTGTCGGATACTACATATGTCGTTGTTTATTATTCAGCACTTCACTATACATAAAACAATGCTACTTTTTTGGTTCGTTCAAGGATTGCAGCTGCCATGATCAATGACGAACCTGGTTATAATATTTTTATGATCCCTGTGTAGACTGTTATAAAGAGGTATTTGAAAAATCACTTTTTTGTTTACTCGCATTTCCTTGTAATAGAGCATGCAAGGCATCAGTTCAACTATTAGTTCCAATACTATATCATTATGCCAAGGTTCAGATTGATTGTGTAGTGACCTTATGGTGGGGTCCATGATGGGAATATTACACCAATCCTAATGTAGTGATCAACTACTGAATTCAACTACAATTCAAATCATTCATCATCATATCATTTCACTTATCCATGAGTGGGGAGCAAGTGCGTATTCAGGTTATAAACACCCCTTTGCATTTCAACTTAAGGGAAAACTAAAAAAACCACTTGGAAATATTTTCTTTGTAGAAATAACATTGTCTCTAGATGTTGATTAATTTTTGGTTCGTTTGAGAATCGGGCACCTTCTAGGTCAAGAAAATTGGGCATGACCTTTGCTAACTTTCTTGACCTAGGATTGCCCCATTCTCAACCGAAACGGAAATTAATCAACATTTCAGGCGAAAGGGGTAACTATTTGTCCCTGCACACAAAAAGGCCTACATATATCCAGTGTGTAGTGCCAGGGAAATCAATTTGAGAATACATTAGAGGGCCTGGCAGCGGTTAAGTGACTCAATTCTTGACCTGCTCTCACGCGCATAATCAGCTTGAAACTAATCAGTGGATTGAATTCAGCGACGGCATGAGGAAGAGTTCTTGGATTATGTAACTATTTGTAAACTATTTGTAAACTAATTATGTAACTATTTGTAAACTAATCAGCCTGATTATGTAACTATTTGTAAACTAATCAGCCTGAAATTATGCAATAGGTCAACATATTGTACCTCGGATTTGAGAATACCTTGTCCCTTTACTAATAAGACAGGTCCTTCTCCCTCACGCTGTCGTTGTCCGACCAAGAGGACGTACGGGAACGACAAAGATGGGCGCGCGCATCGCCGCCGCCGATGAAGGCCTCTGTTGAGCCGGTGCAGGTTGAGTGTTAGGGAAGCAGCTCGACGGTAGGTGGAGGGTGAGGGGGCGGCTGGATGGCGGCCGGGCAGCGCCACAACGAGGGGTGCCGGTCGATTTGGCAGCTAGCTCGAGCGGCTTACCGGCGATGGGGGCCGAGAGACAACGCCGCAGCTCGACTGGCTGAACGGCGAGGGGGCGGTGGAGTGCGGGCGGCAGCGGTGTGGAGTCATGGCCCGGACGTGGGGTGCCGCGGCGCCGGACTGGAGGCGGCATCCATGGCGACAGGGGGCGAGAGGCGAGGGGCGAGATGCGGTTGGGGAGAAGGACGACCGGCTGGGTCCTGGATATTTTAGTGGGGGGAGGGTTAGTAATGGCGCACCTTTTAGGGGTGCGCCATAAAATTTGGTATATCAATGGTGCACCTTTTAGGGGTGTGCAATAAACACCATGATAGCAATGGCGCACCTTCTCCTGGTGCGCCATTACTAACTTTTTTTTTATTTTTTTGGATTTTTAGTTGCATGTAATAATTTAAGATTTGAGATAAAATAAAAGGAAAATGCAAATGGAGTGATAAAACCATTGTGCAAAGATTTAGAATTAGATGACATGGATGAAATCAAGTGACATGAAATAACAGTCATCAAAGATTGAGCTTGCCACTGACACACACATGCGGCCGACACGTCGTGATTCGATCTTAGCTATCTTTTCACAATCTTCTTGCCCTGCTTTCTCGCAGTTGAATAATTTAGCCCCAGAACCCCTTGAATTCTTCTCTTGAGCGGGCGTCCTTTAGGTAGGGTGGTCCTGCTTCTTCTTGTGGTGTATGGTACTTCATCGCCGTCGTCATCTTCCATCTTCGGGTCGCCGTACTTGTCGAAGTCTTGCTCATTGGCGACTCCATCCATTCCGATGATGTTCCTTTTGCCTCTGCTCACGACAACATGACTGGGCTTTGAAGGGTCGGTAATGAAGAAGCATTGGTCCACTTGGCAAGCCAGTACCCATGGCTCATTTTTCGCGGTGACGTTTGCGCCCGCGGTCTTGGATTTGGCTTTGGGTATAACCATGGTGGTGAAATACCGGTCTTCTTTTAGGACACTCTTGGCCCATCTGACACGAAACATCGGGACCTTCTCTCCAGCGTAGCTCAGCTCCCAGATCTCCTCGATCCTTCCGTAGTATCTGTCCTTGTCGTACCTGTGTAGGATTCAATCGTTATCCCGGAGTTCTGATAATCGCTCTTCATGTCCTTTTCCTCGGTGTAGAATGTGTAGCCGTTGATATTGTACGCCTCATAGGTCATCAGGTTGTGCTCGGCGCCCTGTGACAAGGCGAATATGAGTTTTTCTTGCGCGGAAGAATCCTCATGTAAAGGGTACGACAGAAGCTTGTCCTTGAACCAATACATGAAACATGAGTCGTGCTCTTTGATTATATCTCCGTCCGTCCTCTGTTGGCCTCGGTCATTGTACGTCTTCTCAATAAATGTTTTGTGCTCTACCACCCAAGGCTCGACCACGTCTATGTGTTGTAGCGCGACTAGGTTTGCTCTTTCAAAGTTAGTGAGTCGACCCTTGAAGTCGACATGCATTTCGCGGCGACCCTCGCGGTGACCCCATCTAGCGAGCCTGCGAGGTGCCTGTTGACGGGCAGACCAACGGGGATCTCGATGCCTAGATAATTCGTGCAGAAGGAGATGCACTCTTCGGTCACAAAGCCCCCTGCTATGCTTCCATCTGGACGTGCCCTGTTGCAAACGAATCCTTTGATGACACCATTCATCCTTTCGAACGGCATCATGCTATGCAGGAACGTCGGCCTGAGTTGGATGATATCCTCCACGATATGGACCAGCAGATGCACCATAACGTCGAAGAATGGGGGCGGGAAGTACATCTCAAGCTCGCATAGTATCACCACGATCTCTTCCTGTAGCCTTCTGAGTTGCCTCACGCCAACCGACTTCCGAGAGATGACGATGAAAAAGTTTCATAGGCCAAACCGACTTCCTGTAACCCCGTGACATATCCGTAACCGAGATAGTCGTGCACCGTCGTGAGCAGTGTGCCTCTCATAGGGAAATATTGTTTCGCTGCGGCGTCCCACGTATTGGCTGGCGTTTTCCACAGCGTGTCTAGCTCCTCTTTCAGCAGCCCCAGATATAGATTGATGTCATTCCCTGGTTGTTTCGGCCCTTCAATTAGCATACTCATGTGAATGTACTTCCTCTTCATGCACATCCAGGGGGAAAGGTTGTACATCCACACAAACACAGGCCAGGTGCTATGTGTGCTTCTCTGGCTGCCAAACAGAGTGACTCCATCGGTGCTCGCGCCCAGCATGATGTTCCTTGGATCGTCCCCAAATTCTGGGTGTTTGAAGTTCAACGCTTGCCACTGGCTCGCATCCTTAGGGTGACTCAGCATCTTGTCTTTTTTATTTATCTTCGGATCATTTCCGTCATCTTCCCGCTTCTTCTCCTCCCTATCCGCATGCCAACGTAGGAGCTCTGCTTGCTTAGGGTCCGCGAAATACCGCTGCAGACGAGGAGTGATCAGAAAGTACCACACCACTTTTCGAGGAGCTTTCTTCCTCTTCTTGTATCGAGTGACGCCGCACACCGGACATATGGTAGACTCCGCGTGCTCGTCCCGATAAATGATGCAACCTTTCATGCACACATGGTATTTCACGTGCAGTAAATCCAGAGGACACACGATTTTCTTCGCCTCCTCGAAACTGGTCGGGAACTTGTTCCCCTTGGGAAGACGTTCGTACCAGAATGACATGTTCTCGTCGAAGCATGCGTCGGTCATTTTGTGTTTTACCTTCATCTCCAGAGCCATGAGCATTACTTTCAGGCGGGTATCCTCGGGCCTGCATCCTTCATACAATGGAGTAACCATGTCTATCTCCAGTTGATCCAGCTTGGCTTTCTCTCGGGCGGCAGCTCTTGCGTTACCCGTCTGCTTGAGAAGCAGCTCTTGAATATGAGGGTCCTGCACCCAGCCCATCGATGATCCATCATCGTCTACTCCGGCATCTTCATCTTCATGATCATGCCCTTCGTCTTGATCTTCATCATCATCATGTCCGACATCTACTACATGATGACTGTGTCTTGCATCTACTTCGTGATCATGTCCTGGAGATTCTTCGTCTTCTCGCCTGCCCTCGCCGCTATTGTCTTGCTGCCCTTCCTTATTTCTTGCCCGGCCCCCATGGACGACTTCATAATCATCTTCATCACCTTGCCACCGATATCCATCCACGAAACCACGCACGAGCAGGTGGTCCCGCACCTGTCTGGAATCTGGGTCCATCAGGCTCTTTAGCTTGCACTTTTGACATGGACATCTTATCTCCGTCTCGTTCTTTTGAAACATCTCGGCCTTCGCGGAGCTCAAAAACCTATTCACGATGCCTTCGGTCATCGTGCGGACCATGGTTGCCTGCGGGGTAGAGCAAAACGATATTTTAGAACCAAAAAAAATTGGCATGACTTTGCCTAAAAATAGGACCAAAAAGAATGCATAGTGCCAAATTCTCGCCGAAACGGAAATAAATCAACATTCCGGCAAAATATTGGCAACTATCGCATTTCAAATACCGGTACCTGCAAACACAAACATATGCAACACCACAAACATACGTAGATCTAGGCCATAAAAAGTGTGTACGTTGGAGGGAGAAAAAAGTAGATCTAGAACATAAAGAAAGCTTTCCCCTTACTCACCTATCAAAAAAAGGAAATTTAACCACTTAATTTGGGTGAATCTATGGTGCAAATGAGGTGACGAGGAGGAGGCAGCCGAGACAAAGCTTGGTAGAGGTGGAGAGAATGAAGTGGGGAAAGTAAGTGTGGTAGGTGGCTATCAAAAATATCTAGCTGCTCTCAGGTTACCAATGACGCACCTCCTAAGAATGCACCATTGGTAACCAGGGTTACTAATGGCACACCTGGTGTGTGGTGCGCCATTACTAGTTTTGAAAGAAAATGAAAAAAAATTGTTAGTAGTGGCGCACCGTGGGTGTGGTGCGAACTAGTAATGGCGCACTTTCCCGTGTGCGCCACTGCTAAGTCTGGAAAGGGTGTGGGGCCAGGACAAAACTAGTAATGGCGCACCACACACCGGGTGCGCCATGAGTAATATGGACATTAATGGTGCACCTATATCTGGTGCGCCACTGCAATATAACAGTGGCGCACTACATATATGGTGCGCCATTAATGTCCATATTAGCTATAGCATGGGACCTCAGAGAAGGCTTTTGAGTGTTTTGATTTTTTCCTTCTCAAACCACTCTAGCCGCATGGGACCTCAGAGAAGGCTTCGGCCAGCCCACCAGGGGCTGGTTTATCTCCTCCCACAGCCCATGTAGCCTCTTGGGTCGAAATACCTCTCCCGATGGTCCCCTGGTACACTACCGGCACTGCTGGTACACTACCGATGAGCCCAAAACTTTTTCGGTGACCAAAACAGGACTTCCTATATATCAATATTTACCTCCTGACCATTTTGTAGCTCCTCGTGACGTTCAGGATCTCATCCAAGACTCCGAACAACCTTCGGTCACCACCATACATCACTCTACACTACTGAAACGTCACTGAACCTTAAGTGTGCAGACCCTATGGGTTCGAAAACTATGTAGACATGACCGAGACACCTCTACGGTCAATAACTAATAGCGGTAAGTGGATGCCTATATTGGTTCCTACATATTCTATGAAGATCTTTATCGATAGAACCTCTATGTCAAGGATTCAGTTAATCCCGTATGATGTTCCATTTGTTCTTCGGTATGTTACTTGCCCGAGATTCGATCGTCGGTATCTCCATACCTAGATCAACCTCGTTACCGGCAAGTCTCTTTACTCATTCCGTAATACAAGATCCCATGACTAACACTTAGTCACATTGCTTGCAAGGCTTATTGTGATGTCGTATTACCGAGTGGGCCGTGGGATACCTCTCCGTCACACGGAGTAACAAATCCTAGTCTTGATCCATGCCAACCCAACAGACACGCTCGTAGATACCTGTAGAGCACCTTTATAGTCACCCAGTTATGTTGCAACGTTTGATACACACAAGGTACTCCTCCGGTGTCAGTGAGTTGCGTGATCTCATGGTCATAGGAACAAATACTTGACATGCAGAAAACAGTAACAATAAACTGACACGATCATATGCTACGTTTGTAGTTTCGGTCTTGTCCATCACATCATTCTCCTAATGACGTGATCCCGTTATCAAATGACATCTCATGTCCATGACTAGGAAACCTTAACCATCTTTGATCAATGAGCTAGTCAATTAGAGGCATACTAGGGACATGGTGTTGTCTATGTATCCACAAATGTATCTGAGTTTCCGATCAATACAATTCTAGCATGGATAATAAACGATAATCATGAACAAGGAAATATGATGATAACTAATTTATTATTGCCTCCAGGGCATATTTCCAACAGAGGTGTCTCTGATGGATCTCACAAGATTCGCTCGGCATTTGTCTTCATTCGTGTGTCTATAGGTTGAATCCTTTTGATGTATGCTTCTGTTTATTCTTGCCGATTGCTGGTTAGTTACTCCTATTCGGCCTTAGCACGCTGACTTCCAGACTATGCACTACAACCAGGTTTGCCTGGCTCCAACGAGGGAGGGACGATCACGATGGAGCGCCTAGGCTCGCTCTAGCGCTAGTAGTTGTTGCTAGGTCATCTATGGTCATCGGTGTAATATTTTTAGGGGAACGTTGCATGGGAAACAAAAAATTTCCTACGCACACGCAAGATCTTTCCATGGTGATGAGCATCTACGAGAGGGAGAGTGGATCTACATACCCTTGTAGATCGCTAAGTGGGAAGCGTTAAGAAACGCGGTTGGTGTAGTCGAACGTCTTCGCGGTCCAAATCGCCGAGCGTCTCGCGATCTCATCATGATCCGTCCCGTGAACTCACCATGATCTGTCCCGTGATCTCATCTCGATCTGTCTCGCGATCTTCATCACGGTCCTTCCGATCTAGCGCCGAATGGACGGCACCTCCGCGTTCAGCACACGTACAGCTTGATGACGATCTCCGCCTTCTTGATCCAGCAAAAGGGAGCGGAGAGGTAGAAGAGTTCTTCGGCAGCACGACGGCGCTGCGGCAATGGTGGTGGAGCTATTCCGGCAGGGCTTCGCCTAAGCACTACAGAAATCCGATCTAGAGGAGAAACTATGCACTAGAGGAATGGGTAGCACGTGGCCAAAAACCCTAAAACCTCCAATATATATAGGAGGAAGAGAGGAGGAGGCTTGTCCCTCAAGGGGCCAGTCCTTGGGTCGGCCGAATCAAGGAGGAGAGGAGGACCTCTCCTCGAATCCTAGTAGGACTAGGATTCCTCCCTATTTTTCCTTTTTTCCGCCTTTTCTCTTTGGGTTTTCTCTCCTAGCCGCATGGGCCTTGTGTCAGACATCCACCAGCCCATGAAGGGCTGGTATTCACTCTCGCACAGCCCATGTAGCCTCTTGGGTCGAAATACCCCTCCCGATGGTCTCCCGATACACTACCGGCACTCTCGGTACACTACCGATGAGCCCGAAAGTTTTCCGGCGACCAAAATAGGACTTCCTATATATCAATCTTTACCTCCGGACCATTCCGGAGCTCCTCATGACGTCCGAGATCTCATCTGGGACTTCTAAAAACCTTCGGTCACCACAACCCATAACTCTATACTACCGAAACGTCACCAAACCTTAAGTGTACAGACCCTGCGGGTTCGAGAACTATGTAGACATGACCTCGTTAACCAATCGCGAGACCAATAGCGGGACCTGGATGCCCATATTGGTTCCTACATATTCTATGAAGATCTTTATCTAGCGAACCTCTATGTCAAGGATTAAGTTAATCCCGTATGATGTTCCCTTTGTTCTTCGGTATGTTACTTGCCCGAGATTTGATCGTCGGTATCTCCATACCTAGTTCAACCTCGTTACCCGCAAGTCTCTTTACTCGTTCCGTACTACAAGATCCGGTGGCTAAGACTTAGTCACATTGCTTTCAAGGCTTATTGTGATGTTGTATTACCGAGTGGACCCTGAGATACCTCTCCGTCACACGGTGTAACAAATCCCAGTCTTGATCCATGCCAACCCGACAGACACCCTTGGAGATACCTGTAGAGCAACTTTATAGTCACCCAGTTATGTTGCGACGTTTGATACACACAAGGTACTCCTCCGGTGTCAGTGAGTTGCATGATCTCTTGGTCATCTGAACATATACTTGACATGCAGAAAACAGTAGCAATAAACTGACATGATCATATGCTACGTTTGTAGTTTGGGTCTTGTCCATCACATCTTTCTCCTAATGATGTGATCCCGTTACCAAATGACATCTCATGTCCATGACTAGGAAATCATAGCCATCTTTGATCAATGAGCTAGTCTGTTAGAGGCATACTAGGGACATGGTGTTGTCTATGTATCCACACATGTATCTGAGTTTTCGATCAACACAATTATAGCATGGATAATAAACGATTATCATGAACAATAAAATATGATAATAACTAATTTATTATTGCCTGTAGGGAATATTTCCAATAGTCTCCCACTTGCACTAGAGTCAGTAATCTAGTTCACATCACCATGTGATTCGCATTGTTATGAATCTAACACCCAATGAGTTCCGGGGCACGATCGTGCTTTGCATATGACAGAGGTCTTATAGTCAATTGGTCTGCGACATTCAGATCCGTGTGTACTTTGCAAATCTCTATGTCAAACCATAAACACTGCTACCACACTCCACTTGGTACTATTCCAAATGGCTGCTCCACTGTACGTATCTAGATTGCTACAACGAGTCATCTGGATTGGTGTTAAAGCATGCATAGACGTAACTCTTTACGACAAACTCTTTATCACCTCCATAATTGAGAAACATCTCCTTAGTCTTTTAGTTACTAAGAATAATCTTGACCGCTGTCCAGTGATCTACTCCTGGATCACTTTTGTACCCCTTGACAGATTCATGGCAAGGCACACACCAGGTGCGGTACACAACATGGCATAATATAGATCCTATGGCTAAGGCATAGGGGTCGACGTTCGTCTTTTCTCTTTGTTCTACTGTTGTCGACCTTTGAGTCTCACTCAACTTCACACCTTACAAATTAGGCGAGAACTCTTTCTCTGACTGATCCATTTTGAACTCTTTCAAAATCTTGTCAAGGTATGTACTCATTGAAAGTCTCATCAAGCATCTTGATCTATCTCTATAGATCTTGATGCTCAAAAATTAGGTAGCTTTATCCAGGCCTTCCTTTGAAAAACTCTTTTCAAACAACCGTTTATGCTTTCTAGAAATGCTACATCATTTCCGATCAACAATATGTCAACCACATATGCTTACCAAAAACTCTATAGTGCTCCCACTCACTTTATTGTAAATACAAGTTTCTCATAAACTTTGTATAGACTCAAAAACTTTGATCACCTCATCAAAGTGTATATTCCAACTCTGAGATGCTTGCTTCAATTCATAGAAGGATCATTGAAGCTTGCACAACATTTAGCATCCTTAGGACTGACAAAACCTTCTAGTTGTATCTCATACAACCTTTCCTTAAGGAAGGAAACAATGTTTTGGTATCCATCTGCCAGATTTCATAATTGAAAAATGCAGCAACTGCTAACATAATTCCAACAGCCTTGTCTATGAGTGAGAAAGTCTCATCGCAGTCAACTCCTTGAACTTGGCAGAAACTTCTTTGCGACAAGTCGAGCTTTATAAATGGTGGCATTCACCATCAGCGCCTGTCTTCATCTTAAAGGTCCATTTGTACTCAATGACCTGTTGTCCAACGAGCAAGTCTACCAAAGTCTATACTTGGTTTTCATACATGGATTCTTTCTCGGATTTCATGGCCTCTAACCATTTGTCGGAATCCGGGCCCATTATCGCTTCTCCACAGCTCGTAGGTTCATCGTTGTCCCACAACATGACCTCCAAGACAGGGTTGTCGTACCACTCAGGAGCAGTACACATCCTTGTCGACCTACGAGGTTCGATAGTAACTTGATCCGAAACTTCATGATAATCATCATTTACTTCCTCTTCAACTGACGTAGGTTCCATAGAAACGTCTTTCTGCGCTACGCTACTCTCTGGTTGAAACAAAGATTCAACAAGCTCATCAAGTTCTATCTTCCTCCCACTCAATTCTTTTGAGAGAAACTTTTCCTCAAGAAAGGACCCCGTTTTAGCAACAAATACTTTATGCTTGGACCTGAGATAGAAGGTTCACCCAACTGTTCTTAGGGTATTCTATGAAGATGCATTTGTCCACTTTGGGTCGACCTCATTAGGTGAAAACATTTTCCACACAAGCGTCGCAGCCCAAGACATTAAGAAATGATAACTTAGGTTTCTATCAAACCATAATTCACATGGTGTCATCTCAACGGATTTAAATGGTGCCCTATTTAAAGTGAATGTAGTTGCCTCTAATGCATAACCCCAAAATTATAGTAACAAAACGATAAGAGACATCATAGCACGCACCATATCCAATAGAGCACAACTATGACGTTCGGACACACCATCACACTATGGTGTTCCAGGCGGCGTGTGTTGTGAAACAACTTTCACATTGTCTAAAGTTGTATGCCAAACTCGTAACTCAGATATTCACCTCCACGATCATATCGCAGCCATTTTTATCTTCTTGTCACGATGATCTTAAACTTCACTCTGAATTGCTTGAACCTTTCATACGATTCAGACTTGCGTTTCATTAAGTAAATATACACTATATCTACTCAAATCATCAGTGAAGGTAAGAAAATAACAATATCCACCGCACGCTATAAGACTAATTGGATTGCATACATCAACATGTATCATTTCCAATAAATCACTTGCCCGTCCATCAAACCAGAAAATGGGGTCCTTAGTCATCTTAACCAAGAGGCATGGTTCGCATGTCTCAACCAATTCGAAACCGAATGAGTCCAAAGATCCATCAGCATGGAGTTTCTTCATGCATTTTATACCAATATGACATTTAGCGGCAGTGCCACAAGTATGTGCTACTATTATTATTAACTTTGTATCTTTTGGCATTAATGTTATGAACATGTGTATTACTACGATCAAGATTCAACAAACCATTCTCACTGGGTGCATGACCATTGAAGGTATTATTCATATAAACAAAATAACCATTATTCTCTAACTTAAATGAATAACCGTGTTGTAATAAACACGATCTAATCACGTTCATGCTCAAAGCAAAACACCAAATAACATTTATTTAGGTTCATCACTAATCCCAAAGGTAGAGAGAGCGTGCGATGTTGATCACATCAACCTTGGAAACATTTCCAACACACATCGTCACCTCACCCTTAGCTAGTTCTCCGTTTATTCTGTAGCTTTTATTTCGAGTTACTAACATTTAGCAACTGAACCAGTATCCAATACCCAGGTGCTACTAGGAGTACTAGCAAGGTACAAATCAATAACACGGATATCAAATATACTTCTTTCGACGTTGCCAGCCTTCTTATCTACCAAGTATCTAGGGTTGTTCCGCTTCAGTGACCGCTCTCCTCATAATCGAAGCACTTAGTCTCGGGTTTGGGTTCAACTTTGGGTTGCTTCACTGGAGCAGCAACTGACTTGCTATCCATGAAGTTTCCCTCCTTGCTCCTACCCTTCTCGAAACTAGTGGTTTGACTAACCATCAACACTTGACGCTCCTTCTTGATTTCTACCTTTGCGGTGTCAAACATCGCGAATAGCTCAGGGATCATTATTTCTATCCCTGGCGTTTTATAGTTCATCACCAACTTCTAGTAGCTTAGTGATAGTGACTTGGAGAACTATATCAATCACTATCTTATTTGGAAGATCAACTCCCACTCGATTCAAGCGATTGTAGCACCCAGACAATCTGAGCACATGCTCAACGATTGAGCTATTCTCCTTCATCTTACAGGCAAAGAATCTTGTTGGAGATCTCATATCTCGCAACACAGGCACGAGCCTAAGATCCTAATTTCATCTCTTGGAACATCTCATATGTTCCATGACGTTCAAAACGTTTCGGAGCCTCAATTCTAAGCCATAATGCATGACGCACTAAACTATCAAGTAGTTATCAGAACGTGCCTGTCAGATGTTCACAACATCTACAGACGACGCTAGAGGTGTTAGCGCACCAAGCGGTGCATTAAGGACATAAGCCTTCTATGCAGCAATGAGGAAAATCGTCAGATCATGGACCCAGTCCGCAATATTGCTAACATCATCTTTCAACTCTATTTCTCTAGGAACATATAAAAATTCAAAGGAGCTACAGCGCGAGCAAGTAATCTACATAATAATTTGCAAAGACACTACTGACTATGTTCATGATAATGAGTTCAATTAATCATATTACTGAAGAACTCTCACTCAAATTGACATCCCTCTGGTCATTCGAGTGATACATGATCCAAATCCACCAACTCAAGTCCGATCATCAGGTGAGTTGAGGTGGTTTCAATCATGAACATCATCATGTTGATCATATCTACTATATGACTCATGTTCGACCTTTCGGTCTCTTGTGTTCCGAGGCCATGTCTGTACATGCAAGGCTCGTCAAATTTAACCCGAGTGTTCTACATGTGCAACACTGGCTTGCACCCGTTGTATGTGAACATAGAGTCTATCACACCCGATCATCACGTGGTGTCTCGACACGACGAACTTTCGCAATGGTGCACACTCGGGGAGAACACAATTTATCTTGAAATTAAGTGAGGGATCACCTTATAATGGTACCGTCGTCACATGCAAATCATGAGTGACATCATATGGCCATGAACTTGTGCTTTTGATCTCCATCTTGAAAGCATCGGCATGATCGCCATCGTCACCGGCATGACACCATGATCTCCATCATCTTGATCTCCATCAATATGTCGCCATCGGGGTTGTCGCGCCCACCATGCTTCTACTACTGTTGCTACCATTTAGCGATAAAGTAAAGCATTACATAGCTCTTAATGATTGACACGCAGGTCATACAATAATTAAAGACAACCCTATGGCTCCTACCGGTTGCCGTACTCATCGACATGCAAGCCGTGATATTCTATACAATACATGATCATCTCATACATCACATATATCTCATCATGTAATTGGCCATATCACATCACAACATACCCTGCAAAAACAAGTTAGACGTCCTCTAATTGTTGTTGCATGTTTTACGTGGCTGCTGCGGGTATCTAGCAAGAACAATTCTCACCTACGCAAAAACCACAACGGTGATACATAAGTTGATTTTCAACCTTCTCAAGGACCGCCTTTGTCGAATCTGATCCAACTAAAGTAGGAGAAACAGACACCTGCCAGCCATCTTTGTGCAACAAGGTTACACATCAGTCGATGGAACCGGTCTCTTGTGAGCGTACGAGTAAGGTTGGTCCGAGCCGCTTCATCCCACAATACCGCTGAACCAAAACACGACCAAGGGAGGAAGCAATCTAAGCATCAACGCCCACAAACTCTTTGTGTTCTACTCGAGATTTCATCTACACATAGACCTAGCTCATGATGCCACTGTATGGGAACGTTGCATGGGAAAAAAATCCTACGCACACGCAAGATCTATCCATGGTGATGAGCATCTACGAGAGGGAGAGTGGATCTACGTACCCTTGTAGATCGCTAAGCGGGAAGCGTTAAGAAACGCGGTTGGTGTAGTCGAACGTCTTCGCGATCCAAATCGCCGAGCGTCCCACGATCTCATCATGATCCGTCTCGCGATCCAATCACGACCCGTCCCGCGATCCAATCACGATCTGTCCTGCAAACTCATCACGATCCGTCCCGCGATTTCATGATGATCTGTCTCGCGATCTTGATCACGGTCCTTCCGATCTAGCGCCGAACGGACGGCACCTCCGCATTCAGCACACGTACAGCTTGATGACGATCTCTGCCTTTTTGATCCAGCAAAAGGGAGTGGAGAGGTAGAAGAGTTCTCCGGCAGCACGACGGCGTTGTGGCGATGGTGGTGGATCTATTCCGGCAGGGCTTCGCCTAAGCACTGCAGAAATCCGATCTAGAGGAGAAACTATGCACTAGAGGAACGGGTAGCATGTGGCTGAAAATCTAGTGTCAAAAACCCTAAAACCTCCAGTATATATAGGAGGAAGAGAGGAGGAGGCTTGTCCCTCAAGGGGCCAGTCTTTGGGTCGGCCGAATCAAGGAGGAGAGGAGGACTTCTCCTCCAATCCTAGTAGGACTAGGATTCCTCCCTATTTTTCCTTTTTTCCACCTTTTCTCTTTGGGTTTTCTCTCCTAACCGCATGGGCCTTGTGTTGGACATCCACCAGCCCACGAAGGGCTGGTATTCACTCTCGCTCAGCCCGTGTAGACTCTTGGGTCGAAATAGCCCTCCCGATGGTCTCCCGATACACTACCGGCACTCTCGGTACACTACCGATGAGCCCGAAACTTTTCCGGCGACCAAAATAGGACTTCCTATATATCAATCGTTACCTCCAGACCATTCCGGAGCTCCTCGTGACATCCGGGATCTCATCCAGGACTCTGAACAACCTTCTGTCACCACCATCCATAACTCTATACTACCGAAATGTCACCAAACCTTAAGTGTGCAGACCTTGTGGGTTCGAGAACTATGTAGACATGACCGAGACACCTCTACGGTCAATAACCAATAGTGGGACCTGGATGCTCATATTGGTTCCTACATATTCTACGAAGATCTTTATCTATCGAACCTCTATGTCAAGGATTCAGTTAATCCCGTATGATGTTCCCTTTGTTCTTCGGTATGTTACTTGTCGGAGATTTGATCGTTGGTATCTCCATACCTAGTTCAACCTTGTTACCAGCAAGTCTCTTTACTCGTTCTGTAATACAAGATCTCGTGGCTAACACTTAGTCACATTGTTGCAAGGCTTATTATGATGTTGTATTACCGAGTGGGCCCTGAGATACCTCTCTGTCACACGGATTAACAAATCCCAGTCTTGATCCATGCCAACCCGACAGACACCCTCGGAGATACCTGTAAGCACCTTTATAGTCACCCAGTTACGTTGCGACATTTGATACACACAAGGTACTCCTCCGGTGTCAGTGAGTTGCATGATCTCATGGTCATAGGAACATATACTTGACATGCAGAAAACAGTAGCAATAAACTGACATGATCATATGCTCCGTTTGTAATTTGGGTCTTGTCCATCACATCATCCTCGTAATGATGTGATCCCGTTATGAAATGACATCTCATGTTCATGACTAGGAAACCATGGTCATCTTTGATCAACGAGCTAGTTTATTAGAGGCATACTAGGGACATGGTGTTGTCTATGTATCCACACATGTATCTGAGTTTCCGATCAACACAATTATAGCATGGATAATAAACGATTATCATGAACAAGAAGATATGATAATAACTAATTTATTATTTTCTCTAGGGCATATTTCCAACAATATTTACTTTTAGTATTCTTTGTAGGCAGTTGATGAAAGATCAGAAATACTATAAAAAAATAGGTAGCCGATGATGTAACTGTTTTATCCTAAAAATGGAGATAAATGCCTACTTCTGGTAGACCTTGTAAGAACCCAATGCAGTAGGTGTCTAAAGAGGGATATTCCTTACTCAGATCAAACTTTAAACTAAATACTAGAACTTTTTTAAAATAATCACCTCCCTAGATAAGCCACGAGAATAGTAGTAAACTTTTCACCAGATCACGACTACAGCACGACCTTGAATAGTGGAAAAATAAACAGAATTACCACAAACACATGAGCAATTTTGTCTGCAAATTCTTGTCATAACTGTAAAATCACAAATGTAGTCAAGGTATACGTTCAAATTTGTGTCTAGTAACTCTACTGCTATCACTAAGCTCTTTTTATGCCTCATCTCTCTTCACACGGTCCAAAATAAAAACGTGAAATATGCCGACTGATGGACGACGATGACGAGAAGATCACGGAGAGGGAGGATCTAGCAGCAAAAGCTTCTCTCTCTATAGCTTAGGTGCTGCAATGGCATGTCAGGGAGGTTATCTTCTTCCTGCAGCAGAGAGACTTGGACCCCAGGCACCGCCGGTAGTGCAGATCCATAACAAACTCATTCGCCGGAGCCTCCAACGCCCTGTGGACCTTGTCCTTCGGTTTGCAGCTCAACCATCGCTTGAGGAGGCCCTGCAGTGTCGTCGAGGGGCAGACCAATTTTTCATGGCATAATATCTCCACCTGCATTTTACAGGAGTACATAATATATACATATAGGGTTTAGGCCAAATAACACATCCAACATTGTCCATATGCATAGATATTTTGTCGGCTTACATGCGCGATAATAGGAACGATAATAATGATGCAACTAAATTGTGCTAGGTCACCATTGAAGTCTACAAATGCAGCAGGGTGCTTGCTTTTAATGGAAGTCGATGGGGAGATCGCCCCCTTCACTATTTCTGAAAAATAAAATTTACAATGCAGCAAACTGCAGATTTATTGATGACCTAGTTCTAATACTTGGAAGCAAGCACCTTGACAAGAGGCCCAACAGAACAGTCAAAATGAAAGCACAAAGACATCTAAAAAGCACTGACCTTAACATCACTTGCCAGCTCAAGTTTTTTAATAATGAGCTTCAGGACGGAGGAGACCTGCATAGTTCCATCTCTGAAAGAAGAAGAAAAATAAATAATCAACATAAAGAAACTTCTGGGCTAGTTGAAAAAGAAACGTGAAGATATAAAGGGGAATTCACTTAGTTCTACCTAGTTTTTTCATATTGAACAAGAAGTGAATGCTAAGTAAAGTATGAGAGGCTTTTATCATTGTTCACAATGAAACTTGAAGATTAAAGGGGAACTCACTTAATTCTGTAGAAATTGTTTTCTATCTGAGGCAGCCGTTTAGCTTTTGCCCTGCAAAACAATTTTTCATTTTGATTTGAGTACACAACAAACATGATCCATCAGAATATAAAAAAACATTGAACATGCTCAAACATCTTACTGTTTTGGTGCAGTCAGTAGTGAAAACCAGACTGGGGTAGTTATTCCATCATGCGAGTCTTCTTCTGTGCTTTCCCTCAAACTATGTTCCGTGGTTGCTTTATTTTTGCTAATTCCCCTTAGACAAGAACTTGGATTTTGCGATTTCTTCGCACTTGAACTGACTATACTCCATAAGGGCTTATAAAGCTCTTCCTTGTTAATATTCTCGCGATTCTTTCCATTTTCAGAAATATCTGCACTATTCTGTTGCCGATGGAAGTGTAGTTAGAATAAGCAAATGTTACAAGACAATTGGCGTCACTTGCTGGTAATAGTTTGATACTACCTTATTTTTATTTGCACATATTGTAATCTTGGTTGATTTTGGTGCCATCTTTGGGGTTTCAACCAAGGACGAAATGGACCTCTCTTCTATCTTTGCTGGAAATGTAATAGTTGGAGGCTCAGAAGCATCAACTTCTGTCTCATGTGGAAACACACTGTCCCTGATAGCTTGAATTGTTTCATCAGCCCTTGGAACAGAGAAACAATAAATCATGTTAGGTAGCAACATATAGGAGAGTACATGAGTCGAGATCACATGAAAAAAAGAATAAGTGGCTGGAATTCTAAACTTTTGTTCACAAAACCATAATGTATATATACAAAGATAGTTTCTTCTATACATAGATACATTCTAAGATTTTGCTTGTCAAAAAAATAGTTTCTTCTGGTTATTGATGAGAGTTTATTACCTTATAATTGCACATGTATTGCATAACTATGTATGTGTACTTATGCATCGATTTAAAGTAAATGCATCGATTTAAAGTAAATGAGAATTGACAAGTTGGAAAAACAATTTTGTAGAGAACTATATAGATTTTATTTTTTTTGAAAAGGAGGATATACCCCCGGCCTCAGAGAACTATATAGATAACCTTGGTATTTTAACAACTACTCCTCACCTGAGTTTCTCTTTAGGAGCAATCCCAAGAGCATCATTGCATACAGGACAGGATTCAATCTCCTCCTCATCTATTTTTTTCGTGATACACTCCCAGCAAACTGCTTATACAAAAATACGGTCACAAAAGGAACTCCACAGGCGGGCATGCAAGTTTCATATAGAGATTTGAAAGAACAAAATTTTACGTCATCGATAAATGAAAACAATATTATGAGTAAATTAGTCAGTAGCAACAATGCAAAATACTATATACTTGACTTGCATCCAGATTGAGAGCTGAACTAGTAGTGCAGCACTAGGGCCAGGCTTATGGATCAAGTGGCGCAGCCACATTTTATTTAAGAATGATCATCCTCCTGGACTCTACAGCATGCCATGGTGCAGTCACATTGTCAAAGAAAATAGTAGGGCAGCGATATTTTATTTAAGAATGTGAAGCGCAGCCATGCTTTTTTTTTGTAAATACGCAAAACTTGCGTATCATTTCATTGATAGGTAGAAGAGTACAACATGAAATTACATCAGCTCACAAGATCACGAATATTTGTGGTAGTGAGCTAACAGAGCCTAACCAAGAGGGGGTTGCTCACCCACAACATCTAAGTCAACTACTCAGGAATGTTGCATTGAAGCCCTTTGGCGCCAGCCCTAGCCCACTGATGCGCCTCCTCTTGTATGGTACTCATAAGGCTGGATGTGGACGGTTGGAGACCATCAAAGGTGCATCCATCCCAAGGCTTCCATAGCCACCATGCGGTGAGAATGATCAGAGAGGAGATACTTCAGCATAGGGATGATGAAGCATCCACACAAGTGTCCGTCCACCATTCCAGGAAGGGTAGATCACCTTGGGGGATCTGAGCGGTGGTACGCGCCCAGGATAGGATGTCATGCCCAACTTTCTGAGAGAAGGCCGAGCAGCCTGCAAGCAAATGCTGCATGTCTTCAGGCTTGATCGCACAACACGCAGTCCAAGTCGTGCGGTCGACCATGAGCAAGCCTGTTTGCTGTCCAACATCTGTTGAGAAGCGCTAACCACATGAAAAGCTTGATGTGCAATGGAGCCCAAGCCTTCCAAGTAAGTTTACATTGAGGATCCTGGAAAGAGTCATAGAAGAACGCAGTGTAGCATGATTCCGCCATGTACTATTCAGAGGTTGTCCGACACGAACATAGATTGTCTGGAGTGGTCGAGAGGGGAACGTGGCGTAGCCGTCGCCACAGCTCGACATATTGAAACATAGCTACAGGCCCAAGGGAACCTTGGATGTCCTAAACCCACGATCTCAGGTGCAAGTGTGCAACCCCTCCGCCATAGTACAAAACTTGCATCTTCGACACGGTACGATAAGAGAGGACGAGTGGCGCGACCTCCATGATGGACTTCCTATCGATCCACTGAACAGTCCAGAAGTAGCATGATCTCCCATCCCCAATAGACCAGGAGATAGAAGCATGGAAGATAGCCGAGATCTCCGAGTTGCGTGGAATGTGCAAGTGGCTTCAAGGGCGGGTGGGATCTATTTGTTGTAGCCAAAGCAAACGAACCCTGAGCGCTATGGCCGTCCGCTGCAAATCCAGAACTCCGAGGCCATCAAGGGAGAAGGGCCGATAGACTCGCCGCTAGTTAACTGGGCATTAGCCGCCACATGCATCTTTTCAGCCAGCCCAGAAGAACACTCGAATGATCCTCTCAGCGCGTCATACGTTGGTTCGGTTGAAAGCAATGGCGATCAACATATGGGTGAGCATGGCACACAACACTAGGCGCTGAAGGGCTAGACAATCTTCCTTACATTGCATGCATGGATGCCCCCCAACTAGATAGCTTTCTATCGAGTTTGTCAATGAGGGGAAGAAGGGTTGTGGTCGACGCTTTCCGGATGGACAAAGGGAGCCCAAAGTATTGGATTGGGAAGTTGGCAGCGGAGCATGCCATCTCAGAGGAGATTGTCGACAAGTAGTCGTAATTGCAGTGAATGGGAGTGGCTGAGCAATTAGAGTAATTGGTTGAAAGACCGGACGCAAAGCCGAACACCCTGAGCAGCTTGCGCATGGCCGTGACGTCATGCCAGTCGGGGGTGGCAGGAGATTATCATGCTGTCGACGTAGAATGAGATGCTCAAGGCCGTGTGGTAAGCCGTCGAAGAAGTCCGATGTCAACAGCCTGGAGCAGCGGTGAGCTGAGAACATCGATGACCGGCGTGAACAACATTGGTGAGAGTGGGTCACCCTGCCTCAAGCCTTTCGCGTGGGCAATTGGGAGGGGGTGGGGCATTGACCATGACTTGTGTCGAGGCCGTATATAGAAGAACGGAGATCCACGCGGCTATACCAAAAACACATACAGGGAATATATTGGATTTGATATTTCTTGTGCCTAAAATTCCTTTTGTCCAACTATCTATCTTAGGGGGAAACCATGGCCTTAATATCTATTTTAGGGGGAAGCTACAACCCCATTATCTATCTTACGGATGGGAGTGTAGGGGATCATAGGGGGTTTTCACGCATGGTGGTAGTGCAGGGATTAGAGGGATGGGGTGGGGTAGGCCGACGGTACAAGGATGGATCGGATCGGGGATGAAGGAAGAAGACGGTTGGGAGGAAGCAGAGTGACTGATGAAACATTTTTTCAGACATTTGTAAAATAGACAGGGTCCCGAAATATATACTTCCTCAACACAAATCACAACGCTCTCCAAACACTACTCCTCCACCCCATCTCTAAACTCGTGCAAAATGGACACACAAGGAAGCAGACTACACGCGGCTGAATACAAATGTAATGTACACAAATGAAATGGACATAAGTGTAATGGACACAAGTGAAATGGACACAAGTTGCTCCGGCCGAAGAAACTACCGCCGACCAGGAGAACGCGCCAAGTTGCTCCGGCCGATGACTGCTCGCCTGCTTTCCCCCCTCTACCCTACGTCTAAACTCCATCTTCTATGCCATGGCGCCGCAGATGGCGACGTCGTGTGGACACACGCGCTCGGCGCCCATCGCCAAAGCCCAAAGATACCGCGGCGTGTGAGTGTCCCACTCGCAGCGCCGTGTTGTATTGTATGTGGCCAACTGCAGGCCGGCCGTGTGGGGCTGGCCGATGACATCGGCGCGACTGTCGACGCCTTCGGGAAAGTCATGGGAGTTACAGCGCGTCATCGTTTGGTTCCGCGAGCATGGCGCAGCGAGGGCCGAGATGGCCGCGCTACATGGACGCCCTTGTAGCCACCTCTACGGATACTACTCGGTGCCCGCCTCGGCCATTGCCGCGGCCACCGTCTCCGTCTCCCCCTCACACAAGGCCTCGAGAAAGGAATTCGCAGTAGACGGACCCGCGGGTCAAAGTAACAATTCCTATTGGAAAAAGATCGGCTGATTTCAACGCTCGCGTCGATCACGCGCTGCGCCATCTGATCATCGCGATTTCACCTGCGAACCACGGCGGCACGGCCTCGCTCGGTGGCTGCGGCGGCGGTACGGGGTTTCTCCGGGGTAGCGCGGCTACAGCGGCCTACGGCCAGGGCCGGACCGCCGGACCGCAGCGCAGGGAATCAAAAGGCTCTCGGGGTTTCCTTCTGGATCGGGAACCAACCAGGAAGCCGCATCAAACGCCAACCAGGGAACAGACGCTACAGGACTATAGAGGACGACAGTAACCCTTGCGTCAAAACCAAGGATGGCAGCGCGACGCAGGAAGGCCGCACAGGGCGACACGAAAGATTAGACAAAGGGAGGGAGGACGAAACGGAACGGCCGTAGAGGCAGTGGGAGCGAGGTAGGAAGAGAACTCACATGTGTGGCCGCAGTCCCTGAAGGCGTTGGCCTCCCGGAAGTAGCCCTTGCAGAGCGGGCACGTCAAGCGCGGGGCAAGCTCCGCCCGCAGCACGCGAGCTACTCCCGGCGCGTTCCCCATCTCTAAGTCGCCCTGAACCATCTCCGACACCTCCTGCTCCTCGTCAATCTTTGACGGCCTCCTCGTCAGAACTTGGGGCCTCGGGAGGCGGTGAATCAGAAATACACGGCGCCGGGCGATGGGATCGAGGGCACTGGCCGGTCGGGAGAAGGGAGATGCGCGGCGGACCTCAGGCGAACGGGGGCTTTCGGGAGACAGAGAGGGGTAGCAAAATCTTTCCATTTTTGGTATAGAAATAGAAGAGTGAGGCTATTGCGTGTTGGAGACGCCGGGTGCGTGTTACCAGACCGGGGCTCACGAGAAAGTCTAGGTCAGGACACTTTTCCTCCATGAATGTTTTAGAACGACGATAACTACCACACGATGTGGCGTATAGGGGGATTATGCCGTATGTCCTGTGTGGCACGGAGACAAACATGTATGCACGACGGTGTCCGAGCGTACGCAGCCACAGCCCGCACGTCCGGGATGTGGCACACACTACAACAAAACATGTCAGTAGGCATGTTTTTTCTAAGACGTTTTTATATTCGTCCCTGTACTAGAAAGCATATAGTATGTAGACACGCTTCTTGAGACAGTGTATACAACATCCCTAATCTTATTTTTAGAGTATATCTCATTTATTAATTTTTACATGTGTAAATAGATAGAGACGTTTTTTCAGACGTTTTAGCATACAGAAAAGAGTTTATAACAAGTAAATAACAAGTCCAAGTAAAAAAAAGTGTGCAAAAAATGGCAATTACTTTTTTTGAGACATAAATGAAAATTACCTGGCCCGTTTGTGCAGGAGCCCACTAACCGAACTCAACGCGTGCGCACATCACATCTTCACCTTATTCTATTTCTCAAAAAAAAAAAATTCTAAACCTTATCCGCGGCCGCCGAGCTGTTCCTCCCCCACCCTGCGCCGCAGCAAATTCCAGCTCCTTTGCATCGCCAGTGCGCCGCCACCCGCCGCCGGTGAATTCCCTCCGCAAGGACTGCCCTCGGCCCCTTTGCTTCGGTGTTCCGTAGTCGTCACCGGCCCTCTGCCTTGTCCCCTTTGGTGCTCCTCGCCTGTTCCAGCCGGGGGCTGCCGCCCCCTACACCGGCTCTGGCGCTCTGGTCCAGCCTCTCCCGGTGCTACTCGCCTGCTCGGCCGGACTCTGCTCACCTTCTCGACCGGACTCGACTGGGACAGGGGTAATTTACTGCAAAAGTTCTGCTCCCTTATGTTCTGCTTATCAGTGGATGATGATCATCACGATAAATAATTTTGTAATAAGACCTTCATCTGACTTGATAGGAAAGTGTGCAGACCGAAAGTACGTGTAGAATAAGGCTCCTTACTTAGTGCATGCATCGGAACTCTTCAAAACAATCATTCTTGATTATAATTGATCATGAGTCTACCTTCACACGTATTCCTATTTAATTGCAGAATGCTCATGCTGAAAATAGCAATGCAATCAAGCCACATGGTCATCACCAAGTCACTAAGCAGGTACATATAGGCTTGATATCCAAATTAAAATGATTGTATAATAGATAGTTGGTCTAATTATTAGCGAAATTGTTCTTATTTGCGTAAAATGAAATCATCTCAGGTTCATCAATAACAACTGTTCCATTTCTTGAAAAATAGGATAAAACTGAAGTCGTGTTGTATTCAATGAACTCGAGAAACAAAGACAAACTCGTGGCCAAAGGAACTTTAGTGAGTAAAGAGAAAACATATGTGGTTGGAGGAGACATGCTTGGAGTGCAATACGTCGCAGTTCTTGTTCGTGGCTATACATATCTAGCAGATGAGAGACTAGTTAGACCATATGAAAATTTCCAAATAGTAAAGATGCTTTTGGTTCTGTTATTGCTTGGCCTCGCTCACATGTAAGTATGTTTGCATTCAACGATTGTGTATGTTCCATTATGCAATGTGTGATATGTTATTTATCAAGAATCTTTGTGATTATTAGGTAAAAGTAGTTAAGCCAACCACTCAAGCACAACCACCAAGCATTGGTATGATTGTTTCTCATAATTCATCAAAAAATCTCTTATCTTCCACTTCTCTATAAACATATGTTCATGTAAATGTTGTTCATCTCTTTTTCAGGGCGGTGAAGACTTGAAAAGGGAGTGCTTTAAAGGAGGCAGGAGTAGTTGGGTAGCCGAGGATATGAAAAGAGTGCACTGGAAGAGTCACGAGCAGTTGACGAACCTATCTTTGAATGAACAAATATTATGCTTTATGTATAGATTTAAGCTTCACAGAGAAACATAGTTCCATTCTATAGTGTATTTTCATATTTATTTGCATCAGAGCATGTTTCCTATGAATGTTTGATATTATTCAGTTGTGGACTCCACATACTTTCAGTGGAGACATTGTTTCTGCTAATTAGTGCATTGGTTGTTGTTACTGTGGTCGCTACTGTTTGCAAAATCAATCTATGGCGTGGAATGATATCTTTGTATCATGATATTATTGATCAATCTGCATGTGCAGCCGTGACATTATACAGTAATTGAATTTAAAATGATGAAACAAATTTGAAATAAATCAAATAACATTTGAAGTAAAATATTCCATTTGTATAAAGATGTTTATGTATATTTAAAGAAGAGTATAAGAGGCGAATGATGTCTAATGGTAGTGAAGGTAATTGAATTTGAAATAATAAAACAAATTCTAAATTAATTAATTAATATTATAAGTAAAATATTCCATTTGCATAAAAATGCTTATGCATATGTAGAGACTATTATAAGAAGCGAAAGAAACGTGCCTATGTGTAGAGACGTAATATGGGCATGCCTAATATAACGTCTCTACATGTAGACATGATTTTGAACGTCCCTAGAAAGCGTCTCGTGTCGTGCAAGACACGCTTGGCAAGCGTGTCTACATTGTTGAGACGGTCCATGGGGATACGCCCCAAGGACGCTATACTAAAACGGCTCTATAGTTGCCTAGAGATGAAACAACACGTCTCTAGGTATGAAATTGAGCGTGTCAACTGAGTGTTTTTGTTGTAGTGACAATCGCCCACACGTCCGGACGATCGACGACGCTGCCCGCACGACCCAACACGCCTGTCGTCCCGGCCTGCCTTCGAACCCCAGTGCGACCTGCATCGTCGTCTCCTACCTTTCGATCCCAAACCTCCATCATCTTCCTTCTGTAGTTGCCATGGCAACCAGAGCAGATCTCTAGCGCCTCCCCACCCCCACCCCCACCGTCACCACCCCCCCCCCCCCCCGCCCCAGCGACGACGAGCTAACAGGTCGATCTTCGATCTCCTCCTGTTTCTCGTCCTTCTTCTGTCCAAAAAATTGAAATTCCAGGTTGCCCATGAAGATGGCGACTAGATCCACACTATCATGGCAAACACACCATGGATTTGTTTGTATTCTCCTTTGCCCACCAACATACGCCAGATCTGCCATGTTCTATCCTAGATTTCAACTAAGATTATGGGTTGGGTTGTTGCGAGTAGTTGATCCAGAAGGATGTGTAGAATTCAGTAAAATTAGGGGAAGAAAGGAGGAATTTGGGTGGTGCCTAGGAAGGGAGAAATTTATTTGCCACCTGTATCTGACGTTAGTTGCCATCTATCTTTGTCGTTAGCTGCCACCATGTTATATTGTTGCTTGCCATCATATTATCTTGGCTATTGCCATTCGGTTCAAAATGATAGTTGGCATCCAGATTTTAGAAAAGAGAATGAATGTGCATGTCCTATTTGCCATGATGTATTGGTTGTCTATGCAAGAAATGTGATAAGATTGTTGTGTTTTCTTGTATGTGCAAACAGAAAGCATGCATTTTCGAAATATGCATGCGTTCTTGTTCATGCAGTGACTGAAAACGCAGTGGGAGAAAAAAAGGGAAAAAATGAATCATGAAGACGACACTGATCCTTGGTTTTCTCAAAGGCCGGAAGCGCCCCCTTGGGATGCAGCAGAGTACAACCAACTAATTTCCGCAAGGCCATTGCTACCACTACTAGAGCAGTACGTGAGCATCAGTACGATGCATGATCAAAAAAAGGACAGTTGCCATGTTTGTGACGACGAAAATGGCATTCTACTTATGTCCTACAATGTCATTTTTCACAGGTTCTTATGACACAACCACACACAGGGATACCATGGCAAGTTCAAACACAGGACGCTAACGCTGACAGATGTACGGGGGACTAACTTCAAGTAGCCATTGTGGCAAATCAAGGTAATGCATACGAAAAAAGCATACTGGTGTGGCCATGAAATTAAACTTGCAAGGATGGCAAATACTTACGAGTTTTATGGAAAAACGCAGGACCATCATGCAACACGTGGCAACAGGCGGCAACCAGGTACCTGCCATCAACGTCGTACACAGGTGAGTCATATGAAGTGATTTTGTGGATAGTGAATCAGGAGAAGGAACATAGGTGACAGGGGTGTTTATGTGGTGTCTTGATAAAACGCAGTTGTCGTGTCTGGTCAACTGTAATTGCCATGTCTGGGCAACTACAGTTGACATGTCTGGACAACTGCAGTTGCCATGTTTAATCAACTGTGATTGCAATGTCTGAACAACTGTGGATGGCAAGTGTGAGCAAAATTTGTTTGCCATGTTTGAACCACTACATGTGCCGTGTTGTACAAACTATTGTTGCTATGCATTGACCAACTGCTAATGATCGCAGATTGTTATGGTAGAACCACATCGGCAAACGTATCGTGGCAAGCTTCACCATTGCAGGCCATCGCTATTGCAGATAGAGCACAGCAAATTGGAATGACAGACCAGCTTCGATTAGCACATGCGGCACAACAAGGTAAAAAATATGTGAACCAGTAAAACTACAGTGCATTTGCTTTTGTGAAAAAGCATGGGGGGAGTGGATTTTTCATGGTTGTGGCGGAAAACAACAAAAATGCTACCAAGTGGACATGTGCATATAGTCATCTATTGTCTTCAGGATTTGTCAATTACTTTATGTATGTGTGCAACATTCATGATTGTCTCCATTTGCCTAGTGGGCTCGTGCCTAGAACGCAAGTTTTGATGCTAAAAGATGCTGGTTGCCATGTCTTGGCAACAGTAGCTGCCATGTTTGCTGGACTGTCGCTGCCATGGCTGAAAAACTGCAGTTGCCATGCATGGCCAGATGCATATACCATGGCTTGCTGTATGAATGATGTCATGCCAACTCAGATGCAGTTACTATATTCCGTTAGGATAAACCTGCCATTCAAGCAATGCTTACAAACGTACCTATTTTTTTATTGCAGGACCTTCAACTACAATCAACAGCGGCGCGGGGACATCTACTGTGGGAACCTTTGAGCACACGGAAGGAGCGTTCCACCAACAAGTCAACATTCCTGCCACAAACAATGCAGAATCAGTATCGGAACTGGCAATCGTTCCAGCACTGACGACAAGCACACCTTTGCACAACAGCACAAGCAACACTCAAGCAAATGAAACAACAGTTGATACTGAAGTGAATGATGAAACCGATGACGAAGCACAAGGGGATGAAGAAGATGGGCAGTCAGAAATCATGATACCTCAACCACCATATGTTGGGCAGAGATTTGATTCATTTGAGGATGTCAAGGAATTCTACCAGAGATATGCAATGTTCCATGGGTTTGCGGTGAACACTGAATACCATAGGAAAATTAAAAAAACTAACGAGTACAGCAGAGGTGAGATAAGGTGCTACAAGGCACGAAGGAACAAGAAGGGTAAAGGTGTTGCACCTGTCGTGCTAGAACGAAAGAGAGGTATCATTGTCAAGATGGAATGCCCTGTCCGGTGTAAGCTAAACACAGATGGAGCACGGTGGGTGGTCACCGAATATTTTGACGAACACAACCACGAACTCATAAAGAAGTTTGACCTGGTAAAATTTCTGAGCGTCCACAACGGATTCATCCCCCTCAAGAAGAAACTCGTAAAATTGCTACATGATTGTAATGTCGGTCCATCAAGAATGGTCCAAATACTGTCCCTGATCCACAGCGGAGATGGTAGACTGAGTAGCATGACCTACATACCAACAGACGTCACAAACCTAAAGGCAAAGTACGATAGAGAGAGCAGGTTGGCTAACATAGAAGACACGATAGCCTACTTCGACGAGAAAGCAATAGCAGATCCTAATTTCTTCTATAGGATAATATTGGAAAATGAGGACCATGTCAGAAACATGTATTGGGTGGATGGTGCTGCAAGAAGAGCCTACAAACATTTCCGTGATTGCATTTGATTTGACACAACATATCTCACTAATATGTACAAGATGTCCTGCGCTCCATTCATAGGAATAAATAACCACAATCAGTCATTGCAGTTTGGTTGCGGACTCGTTCGGAACGAACATACGTATGGTTACACTTGGCTGTTCAAAACCTTCTTGGACTGCATGGGTGGACTTTCTCCGATGAACATAATAAGAGACAAGGATTTTAGCATGCGTGCAGGCATAGAGGAGGTCTTTCCATTGGCAGTGCACAGGCACTGCAGGTGGCATATTATTAAGAAGGCTGAGGAGATGCTAGAACCGTTCTTTGCTGACCGTCCATAGCTGCACAAGGCATTCGAGCTGTGCGTGGACCACAACTTGACGGTGGAGGGTTTGAACGGAGCTGGACGACTATGATTGAAACATATCAAGTCCAAGACAACGAGACACTTACTATCCTGTGGGAGAAGCGAACGTACTGGGTGGCGGCCTAATTCATGTAGTGCTTCTTCCCATTTCTGCAGACGACGCAACGCAGCGAGGGGTTCAATGCTGTTTTGAAGCGGTACGTGAGCCCTACCAACTCATTGCTGCAGTTTGCCAAACAATACACAGCTTTGCAACAGAAGATACTCGGATCTGAGCTACAGCAAGAAGCAAACACCACGTTCAAGCAGCCTAAATTGCTAACATATTTTTTCTGATTTTCAAATCTTTGAATTAACTGACAATTTAATCTCTAATCACCCCTCCTCACCGCTCTGGATTTATTTGACAATTTAATCTCTAATCACCCCTCATTCCAAATCCTTTAACTTCTCCAATCACCCCTCCTCACCGCTCTGGATTTATTTGACAATTTAATCTCTAATCACCCCTCATTCCAAATTGTTTAACTTCCCAGCCGGTCACCCATCCTCTCACTGCTCCAACCCAAGCACGCTTAACTTTCGAGTTCTATCACCCCTAGTTTCCAAGTCCGCACTTGTTGTTTTCTTCACAATAGTAAGCTATCAATCCTATTAACCCTTGGGTCTTGATGTAACATGATTTAATTTTTTGACTTCGAAACAATTGTTAAAATAAACAACAATAAATGATTAATAATAATATTGAATTTCAATGAAAATAAAATAAGTAATAATATTATTTTATTACTTTTTTGCAATTTATTCATTTAATATGGCATAATTAATATATTTAAATCTGTAAATCGAAATTCAACAAATAATATATCCATTATTATCAAAAAACGTGAGGAATCCAAATATGACATCATTTATTAAAAAAATCATAACACTTTTTTCGACATCGTATGCAAAAGTTATAGCTGTTTTACTTTTTTATTACACTTTTTTTAATCTTGTTTCAACTCGAGAGTTTTTTTGCATTCAACATGCACCATCGAAAGCCACATTATCAATTTTCAAACCTTTCCCACTTCATTCGCTATTTTTCATATATTTATTAATTTTTTGAGCTAAATGACCTTGAAATTGGAAAGCACTACAAATGAACTCTGAAAAGGTTGAAACTTAGCATGGTATCATAATTTCACCCACATAGCATGTGCTAAAAAGTTGAGAGGCTTACAGTAAAAACTAGATGCACTTCGTGTACAAACTAGACAATCCCTTTCGAAGTATCAGAGTTTTGGACGAAAACTCATCTGTTACAAAGGCATTTCATTTTTAAAACTTATTTAAACTCCAGAGTTTCTGTGCGTTCAACATGTACCATTCAAAGGCACATCATCAATTTTCAACCATTTCCCACTTCATTGGCTATTTTTTGAGCTAAATGACCCTGATATTGAAAAGCACTACAAATGAACTCTGAAAAGTTTGAAACTTGGCATGGTATCATTATTTCACCCACATAGCATGTGCAAAAAAGTTGAGAGGCTTACGGTAAAAACTAGATGCACTTCGTGCACAAACTGGACAATCCCTTTCGAAGTACGATGGTTTTGGACGAAAAATCATCTGTTACAAAGACATTTCGTTTTTTATAACTTATTTAAACTCCAGAGTTTTTTTGCGTTCAATATGCACCATTCAAAGCCACATCATCAATTTTCAGCCACTTCCCACTTCATTCGCTATTTTTCATGCATTTGTTTATTTTTTAAGCTAAATGACCTTGAAATTGAAAATCACTACAAATAAACTCTGAAAAGGTTGAAACTTGGCATGGCATCACTATATCGCCCACATAGCATGTGCTAAAAAGTTGAGAGGGTTATGGTAAAAACTAGATGCACTACGTGTACAAACTGGACAATCCCTTTCGAAGTATGAGGGTTTTGGACGAAAAATCATCTGTTACAAAGGCATTTCATTTTTTAAACTTATTTCAACTCCATACTTTTTGTGCGTTCAACATGCACCATCTAACATGTGCCTAGGAGCAAAATTAATTAAGTTAAAAACTATTTTTAAACCCAAGTTATTCACAATCTAGTGTTTGAAGCAAATTTGAACAAATTCAAGTTTAAACCATTCAAATTTGAAAACTAATTGCACAAAAACAAACTAGACAAAATTTTAAATCTAATGCAAAAAAGAATCACTCAAAAACATCAAATATCCTAAAAGATATAAGCAATTTAAAACAGAAACTAAAAACTAAAAACAAATAGAAAAAACAAAAATAACTTTCAAAACCCTTTAGTACCGGTTGGTATCTCTATCCGGGACTAAAGGTCTAGCCTTTAGTCCCAATTGGAGATACGAACCAGGACTAAAGCCCCAACCCCTTTAGTCCCGGTTGATGTTTCTAACCAGGACTAAAGGTCCCGCTTGAACCGGAACTAATGCCTGACCGGCGCCCTGGCCGCTCGAACCGGGACTGATGCTCACATTAGTCCCGGTTCGTAAGGCAACCAGGACTAATGTGTAGATCGAGCTATGACGAAAGCCCTGTTTTCTAGTAGTGGTAGGTGCCATGTATAATGCAATGCAGTTGCCAACTTTTTTTACATGCTGATCTATTTGAAAATAGCAACTGGGTACATTATAAGCATGAACTGTAGTTGCCATGTGAAAAACAACTATAGTTGCCATGTGTGTTGATCTGTAGTTGCCATGTGAAATTTCATGTAGTTGCCATGTGAGACAAATGTGCATTTGCCATTTTTTATTAACTGCATTTGCCATTTTTTATTAACTGCATTTGCCATGTTAAATAAACTATAGTTGCCATGTTAAATGTTATGCAGTTGCCATGTCAAATAGTATGCAGTTGCAATGTGGAAACAAACAACCCAAGAAAAAGGTGGAAAAAATAAGGACTTCCATGCCATCATTCATTTTTAGATACCTTTGCTATGTTACGACCTACCTCAACGTAAGGTGCTACAAAACATCATACAAGAGTTTAACAAAAGCACAAAAACATGCAGATTCCAGGAAAAAATAAAACATGCCATCATGTACACGACTTACTAGGTGTACGAACATACGTTCAAGGTGTGTTCTCTCTTGGGCATGTCGGATTCAGAACCTGAAGACCCAGACAAGGGAAGGAACTACTTTGTGAAGGCCTCGATAAACAAAGGCGAATACTACTGCCAATGCTACAAATTTGAACGGGACGAGATTGTCTGTTGTCACATACTGAAAGTAATGGACATGCACGCGGTCACACGATTTCCCCGCCATTTCATACGACGGCAATGGACTTGGGACGCTGACGATGCGTTGGGGCCACAAACATCAAATGCAGTTTTGGCCGTGCATGATGAGGGACCAGAGGCAACCATGGAAGCCGTTAGGCACATTGTGTTGACCAAGAACTATACTGAACTAATAGATGAAGCATGAAAGAGTGATGATACAACAAGGGTGGCAAAAAACACAGGAAGGCCCTAAAAAGAGAGCTTGATGAGATCAAAAATAGGAAGGCTGAAGAAGCCTTACACAGGTTCCCCCGCACCTCAAATGTGCCTTCGTCCATGGGTCCATCATCTGAAAACTCTGAGGTAGGGTCTGGAACAGCAAGCACGCAAACCCAGGTCAGGAACCCGCCCCATTCCATCACAAAAGGGCGTCCAAAAAAGGTGAGATACAAATCGGGGTTGAAAATTCAAGCAAAACACAAGAAAACAAAGAAAGGGACGGGCAATCCGTAAGCAACTATGGAGGATTGTAACTTGGGTGTTGGTGACATTTTTGTAAGGTAGATGGACTAGATTTTAAAAAATGGGAGAATGACTGTTGGTGGGCATCAGAATTTGAAGAAAATGCCATGAATGAATGACTATAATTGCCACGTGTGTGCTACTAAATCTGCCATGCAGCTTCCATTGAATCTGCCATGTTATTTCTACTGTATCTGCCAACGCGTTGTTTTTTCCCACACATACTGTATTGTATGCATACTATGAACAAGCAAGTTGAAACGATCACCTGCAAAAAATACGAGATAGCGGCTTCTTATGAGCTACCATGCTAACCGATACAGTTAGCAATGCAAAAAACTCAAAAACCAAAAAACGGAACGATTACTTTCACTAACCATGTCTGATCAACTATATTTGCCATGTTTCAGGCATCATAGACGCATTCAAACACCCAACTGGTACTACGAACCACAAACACATAATAGTAGTAAACATAAACGTAGTTGTTGTCACACCTAAGCAGGTTCACATCCACACCTATATTACAAATATTCAAATGGCACTCACACGCCACCACTATATACTAGACTAGGGGGGATGCATGTCATAACATAGCACACGGACATAGTTTTCCAAGAACAAGTTGATACCTTACATTCCTCAGCCATAGAATGTAAGGTAGGCATGCGGTATGGAGCATCACGTGATCACTTGTACTTCTTGTTGACTTTTTGAAAGATTCCTCTATGAACTCTCGTGTGTTGGCCCACGTGTTGAAATCTTCATTCATCAACCAATTCCATGTGTATATTTTACGGAGCTCCACGACCATTGCAGCTGTGATGACACAGACCCGTCGACCTTCCCACTTTGCAAGGTATTCCAACGTGTGAAAGCCACATTCATGCATGTAAAGAAAAGAATCAGGTGAACTGAAGAGAACAAAAAAAATTCATAAAATTCAATGCAGAGGTGACAAAAGGTTTAGGATTGGTGTGGAGGACACAACAAAAACATAGTAATTACCGGTTTCCTTGCTTCGTAGTCGCGACATACTCGATTGGAAAATGACTGATCTGGACCTTTGAGTTTTCGTAGTGACAGTTCCATATCTCTTTGAGCTTGTTGATGAAGAATTCGGCATGTGTAGTAAGGTCTGCATCAGCTTCTGAATGCATTGAATCAAGCACCTCAAATCGTTGGTTCTTCAGGTCAAGGCAAATTGCGTAGTGGTGACCACACTTGTTATGTGGGTCGTGTGGTGCAAGCTCCTAGAACATGGGGAACAGTACCTGCAAGTAAAAAAGAGGAACGAAAAAGCAGACTTCACATAAAAATTAGATTGATGTAGTTGAAAAAATCATATGTAAAATTATTGCCAGATGCAAAAAGAGATATATGAATAACCAAGCATCAACTGGTTAAAGTGAACGCGTCGAAAGTATTTATTTTCCATGTGTAATTAAAATAAGTTGCCATCCATGTATAAACAAAGTTGCCCAATATTTTAAGTGAAGTTGCCACATAAGTTGCATTAAAAATAGTCAAACTTATTTTACATGGCAGTTGTTGCCACATGAAACATGTGTCACAAAACAGTATGTAGCCCACATATGAAGCATAGCTACTGACAAAACATACCATGGAAGAAAATATGTACAAACAAGAAGGAACACTCACGCATTTCTTTAGTGTGAGCTTGAATTCACCATGCGCGGCAAAATGCTTCCTCGGGATTTTATGGTGGAAGTCACCATCCCATATTTTGCAGGTCACGCTGTACTACATGATTGTCTTGTGAGGGCAAATATTCATATGCCTCTTGATGAAGTCAATCCCACACGCAACTACATTCTTCGACATTTTACCAAGTGGCCTCACAGACTCGTCAAGATCACCCAGGTCGACGTACGTCGCATCACATTGTATGATTTTGGTTCTGTCCAAACATGAGTTGTATGAAAATGATATAACATGAAAGAATGTCTACTAAATAAAAATTAGAATAAAACATAAACAACGCATGTCTGTAATAGAAAAGGAAAAATATCAGAGAAAAGCAGGTGAGGGGTTATGTGGTGTGGACATTACGCTTTCATCTCCTTCATGTGCTTGCTGTTGGACCTCGCATTTCCAAAATGCTTGACAATATCGTAAAGATGGTTCTGCTCCTTTGAGGCCTTAACTTCGGGTTCATAGTCATGCGCAAGGGGTGCGTGAACTACCCTATCCTGCCTCACAGATCCAGGGGTGGCACTTCTAACGGTATCCTCGGATACCGACTCAGTAGGCACGTTAGAACTTGATTGTCCCTAACCCCGTGACGACCTCCTCTTCGATGATTCCTCCTCCTGCGATAAGCTTCATCAAGTGACGGTGAAATCTCCTCAGGGGTGGTTGCAAGGATCAAACAGTGGGTTTGGGAACTTGGAAACAACAAGTTATTGTGAAAAAGAGTGCAGAATGTGAACTATAGGTGCAAATTAGAGAGTGTCCATGTGGAAACAACTCCAGTTGACATGTGCATTGCACTGTAGTTGCCATGTGTCAACAACTGCAGTTGCCAAGTACATTGGACTCGAGTTGCCATGTCACAGCAACTCCAGTTTCCATTTGCTTTGCTAATGGAATTGCAACATGGCACCTATAGTTGCTTCCGAGAGCTACGCCGCCTAGGTGGAAGACCAGCTCACGCAACGGTCGCCGTAGCAGCCTCTGGACCACCAGAAGCTGGAGCTGTTGTGCCATGAGTCTCACCTGTGGATGGCATCTCATTCTGAATTGTGGCCGCAGCCCCTTCTTTTGTGGACGCAGAAGTGCCACTAGCCACACGCTTGGAATCCGTGTGAGATGAGCAAGAACCTTCCTTGTTTAGGTTGATCTCAGGAGCGTCCACTTCAACACTTGTTGATCGGGTGGCATGGGTTACGACAACATCCCTCATTGCCACCAGCATGGGCAATATCTCAGCAGTCCTGACAGATACAGACTCACCACTCCCAGATGTACGAATGCCTGTTGTTGTAGTCTGCACATCTACAACCGGCGAAGATCGTTGGCCGCTTGCATCAGAGCTAGTGAGAACAGCAGATTTGTTGACTGGAGCCTCATGAACATCTGAATTGCATGAAGAGTATAAAAAAGTGAACAAAATAATTGCCATGGTAGTCATCATAAACATGAAAAGTATGTGATGTGCCAAAGATGCCATTTGAGAACAAGGTATGGGTGAGCACACATGAAAATGTAGGTGGTGGAGGTCAGTGAAAAGCTGCTAGTTGCCATGTCAGTGGAATAAGAAATTGCCATGTGGTGTAGTTAGCAGTTGCCATACAAAACAAGCAGGAGTTGCCATGCAGCAAAAAAATAGATCATGAGAAACAGCAGTTGCCATGTGGGACTGATGGCAGTAGCCCATGTGGCAAGCCGGACAGCTGCCATGAGAAGCAGACGGTAGTTGCCACATAAATGTATCAAGTGAAAAAGTTGTGTATGATCTAGAATGCATCAAGCAAAAAAATAGGGCTACGACAATGAAAAACGGAGAGAACCTACTTCTTGATTGTCTTCCTCAAGTCTTCCAACACGACAGGATCCCTGGTGTTGGACGTCGACGTACGAGGAGATGACCTAGTGGAAGTGGTGTCACCAGTAGTGGGAGCACCCTTGTTCAATCGGGCAGAAACACGGGTTGGCGTTGGTGCTTGTTTCTTCTTAACTACTCTTCCACCAGTTTTCGCCTCACTGCACGTAGAAAGAATGGCAAAAAAGGATACCAAGTCTGAGACACAAAAATCATGCCGCACTTAGAAAACAATGAAAAAAAGGTCGGTCTATTAAAAAGGAGGGACAAACAAAACACTAAATAGATGTCGAACCTCCTCCTAGCAGCTACGGGATTGGTCCTAGACCTCTTGCCAATAGAGCCCTGCCCAACATCCTCTGGAGCCCTACCCCTCTTTGAGGGCGACACCCCCGTGTCTCTCGCAACTATTTGTTCAATGGCTTCCTTTGGTGGAGGAACATTTGTTGCAGCCTTATCCTTCTTACCACCTGCACGAACTTCAACATGTTCATCGTCGTCGGTTTCATGTTGCACATTATTCATGTCATCGTCATCGTCCTTGTCGAGACCAGCATCTCCATCTAGCTCATCTTGCGTATCAGGGAGCTCCTGTGAGCTATTGTAGTCGTACCGGCCACGGCAACCAGTTGGTTGATGTGTCCGTTCTCCAATAAATGATGTGAACTGCCTCGCAACTACGTCGCTGTCAGAGCCATTAAGTGTCGTCTAACCCTTAACCAACTTCCCCAGCAAGCCGGTCATGCCAGAAGTAAACTGCCCAACTAGATGCTCAACAGGTGCCCTCGCCTGAGCACAAAACAAAAAATAGCAATAACCAAATATATTAGAGTCATGTGCGTAGGAACAAAAAAACCAAAACAACCATAGAGATATATCAAAATGCAAAGAGAAAAACAATTTCAAAAAACAAAATAAACATTCTTGATTACCTCAGCATGACAAGATGGAGCTGAATGCACATCCATCCACTTGCCAAAGTTTTGTGGCCCACCGAACACACTGTAGTCTATAGCATGCTTGGCCATCAGCTGGAAAACAACAAAAACAACTAAGATGTAAGAGATAAAATAAGGAGCAGTGACTAACAATTCATGTATTGCAAAAAGAGGAAAAAAGAAGGAGTTTCGACACGGATGGCGGAGTTGCCGTATGGGGTCAGACATGGGTGCCATGTGCAGACAGCCATGGCTGCCAAGGTATTTAACTCTTGTTAGCCGTAAATGGTTGCCGTATGGGGATTTTTTCATATGTTATGCATCATCGAAAATGAATAATGCCATGCAAGAAAGAAGGCAGAACTAACCTGCAGTTTCCCATATTTCGTATCAGTTATCCTGTCTGCGGCAAGCACAGCCTTGACAGCATCGTACGTCCACGCAGAGACAGCAAACTTATGTGGAGGCGGCGGGCCTCCTATCCCAGTAAATTCGACCGTGGACAGATCAAGATGGTCGACGTACATGAGCTGGTATACACACAAAAAAAGAAATATATGTCAGTTGCCATCATGCTATGCTGAAACGAAAGCTTATGTAGTTTCCTTGAGTCATCAAGTTGAAAGGAATGAAGAAAAAGATTTGCCATCTATCTATCTTAGTTGCCATCATGCTGTGTGGTAGTTGCCATCTTGGTATGCTGATAGCTGCCACCAGCTCAACATCATGGTTGCCATGCAGATTGTATAAAAGAGAATGAATGTATGAAATGAACACTTTTTTGTGTTGTTGAAAAATTCTATTGCCTTGTAGTCAGCAACTACAGATGCCATGGATCAAACAAAAAGTCACTTTCACATGAAAAAGATTCACATAAAAAGATAAAAACAAAGGGTTGCCATGCACGATCTTGTACGGTTGCCATGCACGATCTTGTACGGTTCACACTTATCAACAGCTGTGATGTTGATTTAGGGAAGCATTGAACCGTGATAAGAGTATTTGCAAAAGATTATGGAAAAAATACCATTAGGTGCAAGCGACTGCCCTTCTGGTACATCTTGTTTGAAAACGCATCATGCAGGAAGTCAGCGATGAATTTACACTAATTCATGTTCTTAATGTCTTTCAGCTTCGCCTGCACAACACAATTTCAGGACAAAAAGTTGCCGCATTAGCATTCAAATGAAAAACATCAAAATACTGGCAGTGACTAGCTTCATATGACATCAAAATCAAAAGATTGAATGGAAACAGAGGTAGAGAGAGCATTCACCGGGATGGGGAAGAACTTGTTGCTTGGGCGAAGAGATGTGGTAGGCGCAAAGATAGCTCAGATCAAGTACATGAGCAGCTTCATCTTAAATACCTCGCCATGGGTTTTCATGCCCTCCAGCGAAGTTGCCAGCACAGTCGTATTCGGCATGGATGCCATCCCAGGAAACAAACGGGCGAACAAGACTTCCTCAATCTTATTATTAACCTCATACGGGACTTTGATCTCTCCATGGGGCACACCCAAAGTGCAGAACACAGATTCCTCGTCCAAAGGCAGTCTTCCACGTCCCGGAATCACGAATTCCCTGGAGGCAGGATCATAAGTCTCATCGAGCCAGTCGCATACAGGGTTCACTAGGTTCTTGCACCGAACATCCATCAGAGCCTGCATCCCCATCTCACTGGCATCTCCCTTCTGATCATCAGTAAATCCATCGGTCAATATAGTCAGGCGTTCTTGCAAAGCCCTATTGCGATAACATTTCTTCTTCTACATAACAGGAAATGGATCATTTGTTGCCATGTTCAATGTCATGAAAATTTAGTTCTAATGGAAGATTGAAAACTCAATGTGACATTAAAAACATATGGGGGTGGAAAGTGACCTCATCGCCATCTTTTGTCTGACCATTCGTGCGATTCTGTTGCGGTAACTCCATGAAGTCATCATCATCATCTTGATGGTCGCCGCAAGCCATTGTGCTACGGTAAGAACAAAGGACACATTAGGGTGAAATGAAAACACAGCTGATGAATACAAAAAGAAATACATCAAGTAAATATTCACTGGATATCATCGATGAACAAAAATGAAAACTCCATGATTGCCCCAAAGTTTACGCATCTGAAGAGGGCAATAATTCCCATCTGCTGAAGATGCACAAAAAGGCAGAAAAATTATCAAATGGAAAAGCAATTGCATAAACATGGCAACTGGACGTGTATGTGCTTCTGAAGGAGGCCGTTGCCAGCTAGCAGAACCTACTTGCCATGTTGGCTCCAATGAAAGTGGCAAATGAGGCAGATCATAGGAACATCCACCCCCTAGGATTGTCCAACATGAAATGTGGCAACTAACACACTGGCTTCATAAAAAATGTACAGATCATAACGCACTTCAAATATGTTCAAGTTGTCATGTTAACACAAGGCACTTCAAAAAAGGACAGACAACTTCCACTGCACAACATATAATGTGGCAACTAACACCCTGGCTTCATATAAAATGAGTTGCCATGTATTCACATAATGTACTATGGTCAAGTTGCCATGTTAACACAAGGCACTTCAAAAAAGGGCAGAAAACTTCCACTGCACAACATATAATGTGGCAAATCACACCCTGACCTCATATAAAAATGAGTTGCCATGTAATACATTCAAATATGTTCAGTTATCACAAGTCAGCATGGCAAACGCAATTGAGTCTATTGTACAGTGAATTTGTTATTATCCTGCATATGACATGGCAACAGGCATAGTGCATTCACAAAATTAGTTGCCACATGGAAAGCATAGTCGTGGCAACTGACACGGTTGATCAGAAAATTAGTTGCCATCAGTGATGATAGTTGCTGAAAATGACATGACTGCCTAGATCTAGGGTTCATTCGCAACTATCATACCCTGAATTCAACAACAAAAAACTCCCTACACTGATGGCCATAGCATTTCAAGGCAAATCATAACTAACATATAGAAAATCGCCCGCTCAATCGCAAGGCAAAAGCCGGATGTGGCTGCAGAGCGGCTGAGCCACACCGACATGACTGCCATCGTGGCGGCGACAAAACTGCGCAATGCCACACTAAATGGCAAGCACGCGACTCCACCGCCGACGGGGACGCTGGAGCACCGCAAATCGGCCGGAATCTCGAGGAAACTCGAGCGGAAACTAACCACAGAGGGAGGGGGCAGAAATCGCAGGCAGGAATGTGAGCACGGGAGGGAGCCTTACCTTCAATCTGCGGCTGCTCTGGCAACGACACTCCAGTCTGGCGAGCCCCACCAACGGCCGCGAATGTGGTCGATTCTTCCGCCGCCGCCGTCGCCTTCTCCTCTCGGTTTCTCCTCAATCGAATGCAACTGGTGTGGATAGTGAGTTGGGGAGTAAGGAATGGGTGGAGCGAAGTGGCAAGACGTGGGAGACGGCAACCGTAGTCGGGCGTGGCATGCGGGCGCGATGGCAGTTCCACTGCATGCCCCGACTCGCAACCGCTGACCTCGAAGGAAAAAATAGTGTGCGGACGAACTGCCTACACGTCACACACGGGACTTGTCCTACGTGGCACAGCAAATCCACCTTTTCGTGTCAAGATTCGTGCAAAAAGCAGTGCATGACGATCGAGGCATGTGGGCGAGTTGGGTAACGCCCACACGTGTGGGCGTTAGTGTTTCCGATGTTTTAAATAGCGGGCTATGACAAATAGCGGCGGACCTCCAAATAAGCTAGAACGGAGCTATTGCGGGCTATAACATGTTATTTGTACACGGGACCATTTAGCGGCACCGTGCTCAAAAGCTATAGCAAGGCTATAACAACTATTTAAAACTATGCTTTTCCTACAAGGAACGATCTATGCACGATTTCTTTTCGGACCCATCTTCCTGTGTTGTTCTTCTTTAAACTTTTTTCTGTCCTGAATCAGGCCATTCCAGTTTTCATTGCTTCAAAATTGTAGATCAATATTCATCTTTTTTGCGGGTAAGTAGCGAGTTCTTACAAAGCAAGATGCGGTAAAGAGGGGAGTGAAGTTAAGATAGGACCGAGACTGTTGTGTAGGTGAAGTGCGCGGTAAAGAGTGAAGTGAGTTTGGAGGAAACCATTGCGTGCATGAAATAACGTGGGAAATGGGGGAGCGAGCCGGATGATGCCGTTATGCATACGAATTACGCGGGAAAGAGATACGTGAGTTCGATGAGACCGTTGCATGTGTGAAAGACGCGGGAAGGGGAGAACCGACTTCAACAAAATCGTTTTGTATGCTAATTCTTTGGTTTATTTTCTGACGGGCGAGGGAAGCACAAAACCTCATCTGTAGCCAACATGTAGACACCATGCTATTTATTGCAATTAATGAGTACCAAAAATACATCTTACCTTTTTAAGCAGTTACATTATGTGACAGCTCATGACAACCTATTCTAATCATTAATTTATGATATTAATGATGAATATATTTGTGCTGAGGTAAATAATGGTTTCTGAGAAATAAAGTGTAGGAATACCATAGTTTGCACAAGTAAGTAGTGAATTAGGCAGAAAAGAGAGAAGTAAGTTTGGGCGAGACCTCGTGCATATGAATCGCGTGTAAGTGAAGTATACACATGGAAAAGGAGGGGTGAGGCTAGGCGAGACTGTTGTGTAGGCATGGGCATTAATTATCATCTACCACACAATTATAACTAATTAAATGGACGTGCGTTGCTACGAGCAAATGATCGTAAATAAATCAATGGTGCACCTATACATCAGGTACCTAAAAATTTCCTCATGTTAGCCCCTTCTATTTTTGGGCATCATATCAATATCGAATGGTTAACATAATGTTGCCACATGTTCATCTTGTTCCTCCCACACCTTTTTCCTCCTCTCATGCGACGGTTCCTCCTCCCCCATGGCCTATCCAGGCCTAATTGCTTTTCTTCACCCCCCCCCTCCCTCGGCAATCGATGGCTATCGCCGCCCCACCCTCCCATCGACCTCCCACCACCATCATGTGGGTCGTCGCTCCGGCCATCCCTCTAAGCCCCAACACAATGAACAATTCTGCCCCCCCCCCGCCGCCGCACCCCTATTTGTTAAGTTTCTGACTCACTCCCGCCGGTGACTCGTAAACTGCTCGGTCTCGCCTGGCCGGCTCTCGTCACTGATGCTCCTCATGCCATCCCCACCTTCGGCCTAATGCAAAGAAGAAAGTGATTGACGCAACAAAAAAAATCAGAGATTTAAGAAAATCGATAAATAAAAAATTAAGTGAAGAATAATTGATTCATACACATACTTCGCATCACAATTTTATCATACACAAATCATGTTACATTAACTTGGTCAAACAATCAATGAACAATTATTTGATATCACAATGATATGATTTCTCCTTCACCTGAAGGTCCACATGAAGCACAATCACCTCTATTGTTTTCTGTACCAAATCAGTTACATCCAATGATCCTAGAAAAAATGGAAGTAACTGTACAAATTTATCAGTTACTCATGTCTCATGGCTTGTCCTCTTAGTCGCCAGACTACACCAAACATTGATCATCACAATAACCCCAATGATCATCCTCAATGAGTTTACCATCTTCCCTGGCAACCATTGTGTGGAGCTTCGGAAGTTGTGGACTTTAAAAAAGACAATGCATGTTAGCATTGATGGAATGGGAACATTTACGCAACATGATCATGATCTAGCCTTGGGGTGCAACTTCGCTTTCATCCTATGCCACGGCCCTAGGTGTCTCCCTCCTTTCTGTCAAGCTTCATCACCTCCCTCCACCCCCACCCCCCCACCCCTCTCTCCATGCCCCTTCTTTCTCGTTAGCTCGTTGCATGTCCACCGCTCTTGCAGCTCTGCTGCCACAATCAACTACCCACATGTCTCAAACTTGATTCCAAAAAATCATGTTGATTGAATGGAAAAAAATTAAACATTGATTTTACCCTAAATTTGAACACGAAAAAAGGAATAAGATTCAATCGACACATTACCTGGATATTGCAACTACACACATTACATATGGAAATGCCTAATCTGAATAGCTATCATTGTTCAATCGCAAACAAAAACCAGAACATCCATCAATCACCAACCAGAGAAGAGGAAAACACCCAAACTTCGAAGAAATAGATGTAACATAAAAAATCCAAGATAGTATAGAAGAGGATGCTCTAAATATAACATCATATTGCATAGCTAATTTGGCCAACAGAAGCGTAGGCCATGTTGGTATTATGCATTTTATATCATAAGTTAAGGTTGTTAATATGTAAATCATATAAGTTCTTATAAAAATGAGTTATATTGATGTGTAGAGAAAAGACAGTGAAAATACACAACATATACCTAGTCTTGAACGCCACCATACATAGGTTGTATCGAGCATACTATCGTTAATTATAGTTCTATATGTGGTTATTCGGTCACTAATCATCATTTGTATTTGATATTAGTTCGATCAGAAAGTGATAGTATCAGCTCAAAAGTGTTGTATATTTGTTACACTCAATTGTGTGATTAATTATTAATAAAAGCCCAACAACTTAATCGCGAGATGAATATCTCTATAATAAGGACGGTCACCATAACGAGCCACTTAACTCCACATCTCATTTTCAGATGATTGCCACACACCAAATTTCTAATTTTTTGAGCTGTGACAAAACAAAAATAGGCAAATATGTAGCCTCTAGGTAATTCAACCTTAGTATTTGTGTAGGTCAAGCAAACATTAGATTATTGAGAGTGTCACCATATTCTTTAGTGTTTCATTGTATAAAAAAATTGCTTCAAGTATATGTGTATTATCGGATGAGTAGTGTTAATATATATTCGACAATCAATAATTCCTGGATGGAAAACAAAAATATCAACAGTCTCCCCATTGGGGGCCCGGGGTGGGGTTTATAGAGGGCATATCTTCAACTAACTAATATGACTAAATAATTGGACTGAGATATGCCACACTTACCTACCTTGGCTTATATCTAAAATCAACAAAGATGTATCTCATTCTTTCAGCTCCTCCTGCATGGCAAACGGAAGCTTGGACTTGTTTTGATTTTTTTGGGAAGTAAACTTTCTACAAATCATAAACCATACTGAACTGCGAGAACTTCATGCATACCTCACGAGTCCAGAGTTCAAAGTAATAATCCAACCACATAACAAGTTTTCTCATTATCTTCTAGAATTAGCTTTCATCAACAAGAAAAATTGACAGAGGAGAAGTGAAAGACAAAAAATATCCTTGACAGATTGATGAACATCTATATTATATTGGAATGGAGAAGAGAATCTGCAGATACAGTAAATAATTTAGGCAGGAATTAACCGATACAAAAACTATAAGTGTCATATGCCTACATGGCATATTCTCATATATACTTGCATCTGGTTATAAGAACATACCACTTTGACCTGTACATGCATAGTAGGTAAAACATCATGTTTGAATCAAACAACTGAAAAGTCTGGAGACTACATGTACTGATGTTGCCCCTTCTTCCTAGCTTTGAGGTTTGAGCCACCAAGCAGCCGTTACCAGGAAAATCTTATTAGTAGCAGCGCTATCTAGATGTGCCGGCTCCCTTCTCCCGCGCCGCTCCCGCGAGCGACCCGGGAGGAAACCCTAGCCACCGGACTCGGTCCATCATCCTCCCCTCCTCTCCTCTTCGCCGCCGTCGGGGCGCGTTGACGGGCAAAGCCCGTCGGCATCGGCGGCGGGGGGGCCCTTCCTCCCTTCGCCTGGTGATGGCTAGCGCGGGCCGGTGGCGGCGAGCGCCGCGTCGCGCTGGCTGCGGGGTCGTGAGCGCATGGCATCGACATGGTGGGCTTCGGGAGCGTGTGCGCGTCCATGGTAGGGGCGGTGGCGGCTTGGTTTGGTTCGGCCAGATCTCTGGCCCGCTGGACGCCTCGCCGGCGGGGCGCGGCTGCCGGTGGCCTGTGAGCAAGGCCCGACGTGGCACCTCCTGTGGCCGTCTTCGGGGCAGATCCTAACCATCCGGGCGCCCTCGTCTTCGGGAGGGTGTTCGGTGTGCTCCTCGTGGATCTGAACTGGAGGCCGTGGCGGGGCATTGTAGGGGGCAACGTGAGGAGACTGGCTGGAGAGATAGGTGGTCTGCCACCCGTCACCAGCGCGTGGGTGTGCCGGTCGAGGTCTCGCACTGCTCCGCCCCTTCCTCTTTCCTCTGGCCTGGTTGCCTCCGACTCCATTTGTCGAGGCATGTCGGCGTTGGCGACTCCTATGCTACTAGGGGTTTGCTGGTGGTGGTGATTCGCTCCTTTGGGCGGCTGATGGGGGTGTTGGGTGGCAGGGCGGCGACTCTGCAGTGGGAGCTACGATGTTCGTGGGTGGAGCTCGCAGCTCGGGTGCGGACTGACGGCCCCGGTCGCGTGAGGGCGGGGTAGCTAAGGCTTGGCGATCTGTGGTGGTGGTACGGCAGGTCTCTCAACCGGGCGCACCCAGATCAGAGGTGGAGTGGTATGTCGGGGTGAAATCCTTGTCCGCCTGTGGTCCGACCGACGGTGGTGGCATCCGCGGGCGTCATCCCCTCCTTGTAGGCTCCTTCGCGGTCTCTCCTGATCCTCCATGTTGCTCCAGATGAAAATCTTGCTCCTTTGGATCGGGTGGTGGTGGCATTACGTGTCGTGCCCTTCCCAAAGGCACTACCTTGGGGCTCATGGTCGTCGGCGGTCAGCTGCGTTCTTCACGGTGGCTTGTTCTCGATGGAGGGCTCCATCATCTTCATAGTGATGCTTACTGTACATCTGTTGTTCGCTTCGAGTTGGCTTAGCTAATCTTCGACATCTTTGTATCTTGTCTTGGATAGGTGTGTTTGGGTGCATGTTGTATGGTTTGAATGTATGAGGTTCGTTATTTTATATATACAGCGGCGCGAAAGATTATTTTTATATCTAGATGTGCCACACAGCTGGTACACAGGCTTGTTGACATCGGAGTTGCAGATCGGAAGCCAGGTGATGACCATGAAGGCGTGGGCATCCTCACGCGTCTGTTCCGTCCGCTTGCACGCGATCTAGCCCAAGGATCTGCCGGGTGAACCCACCTACTTCTGGCCGGCGTCGCATATTTTGTGTTAGCCCAACTACAGACTAAAGTTGTACTAGTGCTAGATAAAATACAGTGCACACTAATACGTGAGCTAGTGAATTCCACACGCGCTGGAGCAGCACACACACGTACTAGTATCACACCTGAGGCTGGATGAATTGCTTTGGAATTGATGGAATGGTCTGAGTTACAAATGAAGGACTCCGGGTCCTTATATAAGGGGACTAATAGAAAACAGGGTTTCGTCACAGCTCGATCTACACATTAGTCCCGGTTGCATTACGAACCGAGACTAATGTGATCATTAGTCCCGGTTCGAGCGGCTAGGGTGCCGGTCGGGCAATAGTCCCGGTTCAGATGAGACCTTTAGTCCCGGTTGGAGACACCAACCGGGACTAAAGGGGTTCATAGCCTTTAGTCCCGGTTTGTGACACGAACCGGGGGTTGAGGGCTTTTGTCCCGGTTGTTGTCTCCAACCAGGACTAAAGGCTAGATCTTTAGTCCCGGTTTGAGATACAAACCGGTACTAAAGGGTTTTGATATTTTTTCTTTTCTGTTTTTAGTTTCTATTTTAAATTGCTTATATCTTTTAAGATATTTGATATTTTTGAATGATTCTTTTTGCATTAGATTCAAAAATTTGTCTAGTTTGTGTTTGTGAAATTAGTTTTCAAATTTGAATTTGTTCAAATTTTCTTCAAACCTAAATTGTGAATGACTTGATTTTAAAAATAGTTTTAAATTTAATTTTTTTTGCTCATAGGCACATGTTAGATGGTGCATGTTGAACGCACAAAAAGTCTGGAGTTGAAATAAGTTTAAAAAAATGAAATGCTTTTGTAACAGATGTTTTTTCGTCCAAAACCCTGATACTTCGAAAGGATTGTGTAGTTTGTACACGAAGTGCATCTAGTTTTTACCGTAACCCTCTCAACTTTTTAGCACATGCTATGTGGATGAAATAATGATACCATGCCAAGTTTAAACCTTTTCGGAGTTTATTTGTAGTGTTTTTCAATTTCAGGGTCATTTAGCTCAAAAAAATTAATAAATGCATGAAAAATAGCGAATGAAGTGGGAAATGGTTGAAAATTGATGATGTGGCTTTGAATGGTGCATGTTGAACACATAAAAACTCTGGAGTTTAAATAAGTTTAAAAAATAAAATGCCGTTGTAACAGATGAGTTTTCGTCCAAAATTCTGATACTTCGACAGGGATTGTCCAGTTTGTACACGAAGTGCATCTAGTTTTTACCGTAACCCTCTCAACTTTTTAGCACATGCTATGTGGATGAAATGATGATACCATGCCAAGTTTTAACCTTTTCAGAGTTCATTTGTAGTGCTTTCAGTTTCAAGGCCATTTAGCTGGAAAAATAATAATAAATGCATGAAAAATAGTTAATGAAGTGGGAAAGGGTTGAAAATTGATGATATGGCCTTGGATGATGCATGTTGAACACACAAAAAGTCTAGAATTGAAACAAAATTAAAAAAAGTATTATGAAAACGTAAAACGGCTATAACTTTTGCATACGATGTCGGAGAAAAAGTGTTATAGAAAAAATAATTAAATAAATGATGTCATATTTGGATTCCTCATGTTTTTCTGATAATAATGGATATATTATTTTTTGAATTTTGATTTACAGATTTAAAGATATTAATTATGCCATATTAAATGAATAAATTGCAAAAAATGAATAAAATAATATTATTACTTATTCTAATTTCATTTTAATTCAATATTATTATTACTTATTTTATTTTGAACTTTTTATTATTTTGGTTGAAAAAAATTAAATCATGTTACATCAAGACCTAAGGGTTAATATGATTGATAGCTTACTATTGTCAAGAAAACAACAAGTGCAGACTTGGAAACTAGGGGTGATAAAACTTAAAAGTTAAGCGTGCTGGGGTTGGAGCAGTGAGAGGATGGGTGACTGATCGGGAAGTTAGACAATTTGGAATGAGGGGTGATTAGAGATTAAATTGTCAAATAAATCCAGAGCAGTGAGGAGGGGTGATTAGAGATTAAATTGTCAAATAGTTCAAAGATTTGAAAATCAGAAAAATGAAAAAAAAGTGATTAGAGATTAAATTATCAAATGGTTCAAAGATTTGAAAATTAGAAAAATAAAAAAATGAAAATGAAAAATGAAAAAAATGAAAAAAGTAAAATAAAAAATTATTTTAAAAAATACCTTTAGTACCGGTTCATAACACCAACCGGGAGTAAAGGTCCCGCTCTAGAAAGCTGCCATGTGGAGCCCCTTTAGTTCCGGTTCATAACCCAACCGAGACTAAAAGTGGAGGCCTTTAGTCCCGACCCTTTAGTCCCGGTTCTAGAACCGGGACTAAAGGCCCTTACGAACCGGGACTAAAGGTCCGTTTTCTACTAGTGACAAGTAAGCCTTTGAGCTGCTCAACACACACTTTTTACTACTACTAGTACATGCTTTGCAAATTAACAAGCCTTTTCACTACTACCAAGACTTTACTACCTAACATGCCTTTTACTAGTACGAAGGCTTTTACTACTAATAAGGTTTTGCTATTTAACATGCCTTTTACTACTACCAAAGCTTTGCAAGGCATGCTTGGACAGGGTTGAAAATCACAATCTCCCCCTCAACCCTGTCAAACGTTTGAATGTTGACTATCCCGACCTTGTTGCGCAGCTCCTGAAACCGGATACAGACGCGAGACTTTGGGTTGCTTTGCCCGGGGTCAATGAGCTTGCAGCACGCCTCCTCATTGGAGTCACTGTGCCTAGAGCCGCTTTGCTTTGGGGCATGCCCAGGGCTACTCTGCCGGACGCCACACTTCCCGGGGTTGTTGTTCCCAGAGTTGTGCTTGGGGATCTTTGAGCCACACCGTATTGGGATGTGCTCGGGGGGTGCATTGCCCAGGGTCGTTGTGCGCGAGGCCACTGTCCAAGCCCTCGTGCCCGTTGTGGGTCCTCCCGGGGCCAACGTGCTCGGTACTACTGTCCAAACCCTTGTGCCCGCTGCAAATGTGTCCCAAGTAACTGCCCAAGTAGCTCCTCTGCTCGGGGTCACTGTGACCGGGGTCGCCTTCGGGGTGTGGCCGACTAGAGAGCTTCGTGCCTCCTGCACGGATTCAACGGTCACTAGCATTATAGTCGGTTATCCCTGACCAGTGAGTTTCGTGCCTCCTGCACGGCCTCGACGCTTGCCACTAGCATGGTCGAGGAGTGTCTGACTAGAGAGTGTCGTGCCTCCCACACAGACTCGTTGCACCCCGAGCACATCGGGAGCGCGTCGTGTCCAACCATAGAGCATTGTGCCTCCTGCATGGGCTTGTTAGGTCTCAGGGTTGTCGGGGACGCGGTTGCTGCGCCAACTTGCATGGGCTTATCAGGCCCCGAGGATGTCGGGGCCGCGATTGTCGTGCCAACTTGCACGGGCTTGTCGGGTCCCGAGGATGTCGGGGCCGCAATTGTCGTGCCAACTTGCATGGACTTGACCAACGTCGCAGGGGACATGGTTGCCGGGGTGTGGCTCCCCCACACCCGAGTCTTCATCGCCTCGCAGTCGTAGGCCCTCGAGAACGTTGTCGTCCGGGAGAGTGCTACCGATGTCGGAAGAGGATTAGTTGAAGAGCTCCGTACCTCCCGCGGGGACATGACGGTTGCCGACAACGTGGTTGTAAGAGGTGTTGCGCCCTCCTGCACGGCTTTGATGCTTCTCGGGACTGTGGTCGCCGGAGGCGCTGGGCCCTCCTACACGGTTTCGATGCAAGCCATCATCATTGTTGGCCCACTGTCCTCATATATAACCAATGTGGTATAGAAGAACTATAGATAACCCTTGTGTTTTAACAATTACTTACCTGAGTTTGAGTTTCTCTTCATGAGAAATCCGAAGAGCAACAAAGCATATGGGGCAGGATTCAATGTCCTCCTCATCTATTTTATTTATAATACAATCCGAGCAAACTGCATATACAAAGACGGCCATAATTTATTTATTTATTTGCAATGAAAAAGATGGTCATAATACATACATGCATGCAAGGTTGATACAAAGATCTGGAAGAATTTAATTTTATGTGCTCGACAGATGAAAAGTACATTATTAGGAGTAAGTGGGGCAGTTTGGAGCTCAAGCTCCATGGAGCTCATCTTTTTGAAAAATGCAAAAGGTACATTTCAAAGCTTCAAAAAATTCTGAAAAAATCTACATGTTCATATGGATGAATTCTATAGGTGTGTAGTTTCACAATGGCATAAGTTAACATGAGAGCTAAATAAAAAGTCAAATTTGTGCATTTTTTATAGTGAACAGTGTGTGTACAATTTCACCGTTTTCAAAATCATACATTTTTCTTTTTTGTGTAGATCTCACATTAATGTATATTATCATCAAACTTTACAAACATGTAGTATACATACATATGAATGTATGTGATTTTTCATACTTTTTAGAAAATATAAATATGTGATTTTTATTTCAAAAAAATGAGCTCCATGGAGATCCAGGTTTATTTTGCATTTTCTATAAATTAGCAAGTAGCAACAAGCAATGCAATAAGAGTAGATACTTGATTTACAAACCCGATTGATAGCGGAACCAAAAAGTGGTGGTGTAGTAGTAGGCTAGTAGCACCAGGCCTATCTATCAAGTGGTGGAGCCACATTTTATTTGACAATGATTATCCATTATTCACCCCCATGGCCTCTAAAGCATGTGATGCAACCCCTATGTCAAAAAAAAAAAGTGGTGCAACCACATTTTATTTAAGCATGTGATTTCCTCCTGTGGAGATTGTGTGAACAGCGCGGGAAGTCTCAGCGCCTACCCAAACTTGTGGTGAGCTGCAGGGTCCGGCCACGGTGACGGGACATCACCGTGTGCGTCATCATCTGATTTCACGAGCCCGCCACTCACGACCACCTCTATGGGCGCATCCTACACATACGCTACCTTGGTGGCTTCCTTGGTAAGGTCCCGGCTGCGTCCCCCCGTTCCCCTGGGGGGCGTCTCGTCATCGAAGCTCCGTATCCCGGACGTTACCTTGGTCGAGGAAGAGGAATTCATTCAGAAATTCGAGCAGGAAGCCTGCCTCTGGGTGTTCACATGCGTTCACCTCCAACCACGTACGGCCTCGCTCGCTAGCTATGACACGTCCCTTTTCCGGAGTAGCTCCAGAGCAAGCGGCTACCAGAGAGGAATTTCCATCAAAAGGCTTGGCCGCAAGGTGGAATCATGCCTGGGGAGAATCACAAAATACTTTGTGTTGTTTGAGATCCACGAGACACTAAGACAAGCAACCCCTGTCGGGGCCACTGATCTAGGGATCGCCAAGTTGTCCCATGACGGGGCTCCTCGGGTACCGTATGTAAACAACGGATCAGGCTGACCATAATGGAGATAACATAGGTGATATCATGCATTTGGAAATAGCAAACATGCTGATGTGGCAAAAAATTAAAGAAGAAAGAGAGAGTTAGAGTAACATAGGTAGATACCATAACATGTTAAATGCTATGCTATTTTGTGTCATGCATGACAATAAATATCATCATACATGATACTATTCTATGATACTATACACTGTGAAAATAATATCATACACTATCATATGTATGATACTAGTATATGATACTTCCCACTATGAGTAGCCTCATGGAGAAGGTGGTGTTCAAGGATAAGGATTTTCCTTTCACGAAGAGAAAATGGGTTGCCTTCGCTATTGCTAACAACAACAAAATTGTCCTGCTACAGCCTGTCCCGATCAGGGCTTCTCCAATTCCAAGGATTTACGACTAACATAGTCCATCTACTCATCCTGCATCAGGTGGATTCAGGGAAGAGGTGATCTCGTTCAAGAAGAGGAAAGTTGATGCGGTTAATCGATGTTAGCGATGATGATAATGTCTTCTCAGTCCCACAGACCTAGATCTTGGGGACTATCTGAAGAAAAAGTGGCCACGGGAGGCTGCCACAGTCGCGGCCCTGGTCGTGGTCGTGGTCGTGGACGTGGACGCGGATGTCGACAAGCTACTTTGTCCTCACGAGGCAACCCGTGTTGGCTGATAGCGCCCACTTCTCCTGTGCCTAACATGCGCATGTTCCCACCGCAACCACCTTCTCTAGTGGTTGATGGTAATTTCCAAGTTCAAAGTAGCTCAGATGATGAAAGTGATGCAAGTTTGTAACTAGAAGAATTCACATGCAATCAAGAGGCACGGGAATACGCTGGAGATCAGCGGTGGATATTCTGGGACCAGGAAGTCACATCAAATACCAACACTGACTGAATGACAATCAGGGCACCAGATGATAACAGACAACACCGAAACCAAGGAAGGTCGTGCGCCGTGGCACAGGAAGGCCGTGAAGCGCTAGCGCGTTTTTCTAGACACATAAATGAGCACAAGACGATATCGTAGAGGCGTCAGGAGCGGTGTAGAGAGAGGGAACTTATATTTGTGGCTGCACTAGATGAAGGCGCTGGCCTACCGAAAGTAAACCCTGTAGAGCGGTCACCCATGTTGATGTGTGATCTAGCCGCTGCCATACAACATCTACACAAACTGACCTACATTATCTGCCATGATTCAGGATTTCAGGTGATACTACAGCAACGTTCTTCTCATGAGTAGAGACAAGCACCACCATGTTTGATGTCGACTGGAAGCCGTTGGTGCGAGCTTGCCCCATTAACAATAAAAATTGCCACTATCGAGAAGGGCCTCGCGTGCAACCGCTGCCCTTGCACTAGACGACAAATGCCAACGCGCTCTCAGTCAATGGATGATCATCATGCAGACACCGGCAAACCGTAGTCGAAAGCACGGCATTTGCAGGACCCCTGTGGCATATCTGCCCAGTTGACCTGAGCGAGAAATGCACAAATTCCCACCCGTCGTTGTCACCCAACCGTCATGTTCTTTTGTTGATTCAAACTAGCTTTGAGTTTTTCATAAGAGCCAATCGATTTAGAAAAATTCAACTTTAGTTTACTAAATAAGTGTAGCATGCACTTTTCTAAAAAAATGTAACTGAATCAAAAAGTGTAAGTTGCACTTTTCTGAATTGAATGAGACTTGAAAAAGTATCATCGGGTTAGGCATAGACAGCGACGAGGACTTCAGAATGATCTGGTGAGTGTGGAGCCAGTTGTTCAGCTCGCTCGGTGTGCAGTTTTCTAGACCACGCTATTGCACAGCCTTGCATAGTGGGTAAAGAAACAAAATTACCACAAGAAAGAAAAAGAGGAACAAGTGAGGAATTTTTTCTGGAAATTCTTGTCATAACTGTAAACCAAAAATGTAGCCTACATAAACTATTCAGATTCTTCTTCTAGCAAGTCTACGACTACAATAACCTCTTTCTTTCGCCCCTTGTCTCTTTATACGGGCCAGAAAATGATAAAGATATGTAGGTATAGAGTGTGAATATATATCCTAGGTAGGCTGGCTGATGGATGATTGAACGACGAGCATGGAAGGATGACGGAGAGCAGTGGATCTAGGTGCTACAATGGCAGGGGAAGGGGGTTGTCTTCCTCGTGCAGCAAAGGGGGCTGGACGCCTAGCTCCGGTGGTAGGGCAGCTCCATGCCTCCATCACGAACTCATTCATTCGAGCACCTACCGAGACCTCTGGATCGGGCCGATGGGAGCGCAATCTGTGCACCCGCACAGGGCCTTCACTTTCTAGGGGGGGGGGGGGGGGCTTATTTTTAAAACAATGCAGAAGCTGGCCCTATTGCAGGCATACAATCCTTCGTCCTTCGGCCTGCAGCTTAGCCACCGCTCGAGTAGGTCGTGCAGCATCGAGCGGCAGACCGACTCGTCATGGCATAAGATATCCACCTGCATTCGCACATGTGTATACACAAGGGGCCAGACAAAATACCGGGTTCACATACTTTCTCAGTTTGTGGGCACACAGATTCACTCACCACTACTAGAATCCGTCATTATAGTCGTTTTTCATCAGAACCTGGTAAAGTCACTGCTCTACCGAGTTGCTTATCACCACCGAGTCCAATTTTGGATCAAGCTCGGTAGACGGAAAGTTTGTCAAGTACCCGACGTAACGAAGTCGGCGAAGAATTGGAACTCGGGACAAAACGTGATTCTAGTAGTGCATACTCGCTAAGAGGAACATATATGATCATTGAGCTGCAAAATGTTTTAGTCATGTATTCTTTGGGAGCTTTTGTAACAAAAATGGTGCAATAAATCCTACTGTGTCACCATCCAAATCTACAAATGCAGCAGGGTGGCTCCTTTTAACTGAAATTGGCTCACCATAATTTAAAATCTATAAATGTCACTAACTCCTGATTTATCAGTAATGTTATACTTGGAAGCAAGCACCTTTTTAGGAGGGCAGAGGCTTGTGTCGGGTTTGTGAAGTAACAGCATTATAAAATGGAAATACAACGACATTTAAAAGGCTATCTTATCGTTTCTTGCTAGCTGAAGTTTTTTCATAATCAACCTCGGGATGGAGGAGACCTGCATAGTTCCATCTCTAAAAGAAAAAAGAAAAAAACACATTGAACATAATGTATTAAATTCTTGGAATCTAGTTGCATGTTATTGCATCAGCAAAAAACTGAATTGCTGGTAGGAATGAAGGGAAATAAAAAAAAAGCATGCAGGGTTTTCAGATGAAATATCCTCTCCATTGCAGACAAAAAAAATCACAAGAGCATGAGGTGGAAAGAATAACTCTTTCTAATACCAGAGCAAGCTATGCATTTAGTAAAAAAATATAAGAAAAGGGGGCATCAACGCACTGAGCCATCTATGCTATGAATAAGAGGATGCTAAGTATGAGAGGTCCCTATTAATGTTGGTGACAAGGAAACTTTAAGACTGAAGGGGGACTCACTTAATTTTGTAGAAATTCTTTTCTAGCTGAGGCAGCAGTTTAGCTTCTACCCTGAAGAACAATTTTCATTTTGATCGATGTGAGAACACAAAACATGTGGTCCATCAGAATAAGTGTATTTATTGAATATGTTGCAAGAGGTCTTACTGGTTAAGTGAAATGACTAGTGCAGACTTGGGTAGTTATTCCAGCATGTGAGTCTGCTTCTGGGCTCTCTTTCGGGCTATCCTCTGTGGTTATTTTATTTTTTGCAATTTTCCTCGAGAAAAGACCTTGATTTTTCCGATTTCTTCGTGCTTCCCACGACTAAACTCCGTAAGGGCTTCTTAACCTCTTCCTTTTCAATCCTGTCATGATTCTTTCCATCTTCGTAAATATTTAGATTGTTCTGTTTGGGATGGAGGTGTAGTTAGAACAAGAAAATGTTACAAGACAATTGGCATCAAACTAAAATATGAAATTATGTGATGATAACACTTTAATACTACCTACTTTTTATTTGCAGAAGTTGTCATCTTGGTAGGTTTTGGTGCCAAGGCCATCCCAGTCTTCAAATCGCAGTCTTCGGATTTATTTGGCAAATTAAAGAGAAAAACACATGGTGTGTGATAGTCGTTCTTGCAGCTTTGGTTCTCTGCTATCCTGTCAGAGTAGACTGCATTGCCATCTTTGGGTCTCAACCAAGGAAGAAATCGACCTCTCATTTTCTCTTTGCTGGCAATGTAATAGTGGGAGTCTCGTAAGCATCAATTTCTCCCTTAGGTGGAAACAAATTATTCTTGATTGCCTGAATACTTATATCAGGCGTTCAAACAAGGAACCAAAAAATCATGTTAGCTAGAAGCATATATATAGTTGAGTACCTGAGTCGAGATAAAAAGAATAAAGGTGGCTGGAATTCTAAGCTTTTGCTTCACAAAACAATAACGTGTATACTTTTTTTAGCAAGCATGTGTGTTTGAGGCGATGTTATTAGACAAGATAACAATTTACCCGTCTCCCTTATTTATTGAGGCTTCTGAAGTAGTTATGGAATTAGTAATTTTGAAGTCTCAACAAATTTGGAAAGTGGCATATTTTTTAAGCTGGAAAGAGGCATCTTATTTTTTAAGCCATCCAAAAGAACTAGCCCATGATTCAGATGTGCATAGAGATATTAACATTACATATACTCTTATTCATCACAAAAAAAATATGTGCACTTCTATGCTATATAAAGGTTGTGCATATACTCTTATTTCTTCATAAAAAATGTTAAGTACACTTTTTTTCTATATAAGGGTGCAAATGAGCTACTACCTCCTATCCATATTAATCATCGCTGACTCTTTACTGAATCAGCTACAACTAATATGGATCGAAGGGGTAATTATTTTTGTAGCTATTAATAAGCGGTGTGTATGAACACCATATTTTATTGAAAGGTACACATTTTAAAATGCAATGACAAAATGAAATTGTATTTGAACTCATATCACTTTAAGGATAGAACTAAGAGGAGCAAGCTACAAGTGTCGACATGTTTGCTTGTCGCAATTGCAAATATCCTTCATGGTTGTTTTATACGGATTCAATCCAACGTGAATTTCATTAGCCTGTTTTCTCCATTTTAATCATCTGTTGCTCTATGTTCTATACACCCTTACTGTCAAGTTCTTCAAGTTGTGGCTGGGTGTCTTTGGCGTTGGAGGCCATTGTTGGCGGCATAGAGTTGGCGATGGGGAAACTTAAGGAGACAAGGACAGCAGCATGGGTATGTGAGGTGTGGTCAGTCCGTTGCAATATGAAAACTATTGCTCGCTGATACCGGGCTTTGGTACGTGGACCCTAAGGCCTTCTGTCGACTCATCCAACAATGCTTTTGTTAGAAACATGCCCTAGAGGCAATAATATAGTATTATTTATTTCCATGTTTATAATTAAGAGTATATTCTATGCTATAACTGCTACGATTCCGGAATATGCGATTCAGCAGGATACTCATTAGCACATGAAGAATGATAAATGGTAAAAGTTGATTCCTAGTCTTACCTTTAGTACTAGCTCAAGTGTTGCGTATTAATCATGTTTTTCGAATCTTGGGATATAGTTATGGATAAAGATAGTCCTAAAACAACATTCGGAGTATGATGTAAGAATAAATATCATATAGAATTGACCGAGCTTGTTTGTTATACTTTGAGATACAATCGTAACAAGTCTACCAATATAACATAGAGAGTTAACTTATGGTTCAGTTTCTTAGACCAAGATGGTATCATAGCCACTTCTTACCGTACAATGGACTCTGGGGTTGGTCACACGTCATCTATAACACGATGATCAGAACGACAACTTATAGATTTGTCGAAAGTTTGACAAGGGGCTAGATAGCTCAAGAGTGGGATTTTCTCCTCCGGCGATAGAGGCATATTCTTAAGGCTCTCTCGGTGTGACAGCATCCATCATAGTATGGCTAGACATAGATGACTAGGTCATGGCGATGCCAGAACATGTCAGCGAGAAAGAAGAACAAAACCGATAATGAGGAGACCGATATATTGAGCATGAGAATGACTCAAGAGGATACCGATATATCTCACCTCTGATTTTGTAAAGTATCACAAAGCAAAGGTAATAGCACATGATAACCAAATGTTCACTCGAGTATCATTCGTGTATTCATAGAGATCAATATTGATGTCCATGATTCCGCTATTGGTTATTGAACAGAAGGGGTTTTGTTCATGCCTATGTTTAACCTAACCTACAGGGTCACACCTTTAAGGGAATCACCATATGTTGAGTGTTAATAGAATAAGATTTGTGAGAAAATATTTATGAAATAGTTTCATGAATAATAGAAATATTTTTCAAAGAAAATGGAAACATTTCTGAGGTACCGAAAGAGTTTTAAGGTTTATCAGGTAATATCGGGAATTGATATATAGGTGAAAAATGTTAACGGGGATGTTAAACTAATAATAAAATTTCCTAATATTGATTAGAAGTCTTATAGAATAAATTTAATATCAACGGACCAAAGAAATACTAAAAGGGCAACTGGTGGAGAGTTATTGGGCCCTAGGGTCCAATAACATCAGGTGGTATCCCCTTTACGCTTTTCCAAAGTCTAATGAAGCCTGAATTGGAGCCGGGGAGGGACTCCTCCTCCTCCTAGGGACGACGCAAGGGAAGGAGTCATCCTCCTCCTTGTGGGGCCGACTCCTCTCCACTACACATATATACTATTATATTAAACCTGCTAAGGTACACCTCACGTCGTGCATCGACAGTTGTAGGCAATGCCTATTCCCTGCCCGCCATGTGGTGGTAGTAAATAGTGATGTGAAAAAATTTCATGAACATTGATAGTAAGTGATGGTCAACAATACTACTCATGAACATTATTTCTAAAAATAGTGTAAACACATTTAAAAAATGTTACGAATGATAATTACCTATGCAAAAAATATTTTCATATGAAGATCATTTTTAAATAAAAATGCAAATAATTTTTAAAAATACTGAGATTTTTACACTATACTACTATATTAAACCTGCTAAGCTACACCTCACGTCGTGCATCGGCAGTTGTAGGCAATGCTTATTCCCTGCCCGCCATGTGGCAGTAGTAAACAGTGATGTGAACAATATCCGTGAATATTGATAGTAAGTGCACAGTGCTGATGGTCAATAATACTACTCATGAACATTATTTCTAGAAATAGTGCAAATACATTTAGAAAATGTTACGAATGATAATTACCTATGCAAAAAATATTTTCATATGAAGAGTATTTTTAAATAAAAATACTAACAAATTTTCAAATACTGAGATTTTTACACATGAAAGACAAGATACCCATGTACTAGGTTTGTGCAAATTTTTACGATGAAATGACATGAGAGAAGCTCGGTACAAACAAAAGTCAGAGCTCAAATTAGCTTCTGCATTTTTTCTTTTCCCCTTTTTACCCCCATGGGCGATTTACGTTAGAACGACACATGTTTAACATGTGTTTATTAAAGCACCCCCGCTTTGAGTAAATCTTCACGAACTATTCTCTTTTCGTGTAGCTTCTGCCTCGCATCCAGTTTCTTATTTTATTTTTATTTTTTTAGACTCCTAAAATTAAATAAATGTTCATGTAAAGGAGAGTGCACAACAATATCATTTCTTTCATCGCTTCTCATAAATGTACAATAATAGCTAGGGAGCAAGTACAAATAAAACTGCATACATTTTTGTATATAAAATAATTAAGCTGACTAAGTAAGAGCTCCTCGTGTGTAATCCCCAGTACTTGGTGATGGCTCTTCTCTGCGCCGCATGTATCGTTGGTTTTTAGTTCAGTCTGGTTTCGTAATCGATGACTGTGATTTCTTTCCGGTCCGTTCACCGTTTCCTCACTGTTGTCTCCCTATGCGGCCGACGCCCTCGATGGTGCCTTCGCTAAGGCTCCCGTAGACTTCCATCCCACTCAACCATCCACCATTGTATGAGACTATGAAAAATCTGTTACCTCGACGTCTACCAAATTCAAGCGAGGCTACCGCTTTGGTGGTAAGTTTATTCTTATAATAGTCTTGATCCTTTGTCATGATGTTTTTGTTAGATCTCATTAAAAGTATTTCCTTTCCTTAGTTATTTTATTTTCTCATCTTGCTTTTAAAGGACTAGAGATAACCGTGATTGTAATGTGAACTAAGGGATGCCAATCATCATAGATTGCTGAGTAGAATCAAATCTGACTGTTTGCCATTTGCAGTTTGGTCTTTCAACAGAAAAGAATGTATTATCTAATGGATCAGTCGGAGAATGACATATTGTTTATTTACTTAATATACTGCTCCCTTCAAAAAATTATCATTGTTGTATTTCCCCCATTTGAATCTCTACAAAATTGGTACCTTACCTTTTTTTAAGTTGATGCAGAACTATCATCATCATGTATTAACTTCCTAGAAACTAAGTGATCATCATTGATTAGCAACTTCGGTTTGTTTCTTTTGATAACTTCATATGTTGATAACAGAGTTGTCTTTACACTCTGTTCCCAAGAAAAAGGAAAACCTATTTAGCCCTATAGGATATACCTTCCAAGATTATGATGGTTTTCATCAATATCGTGTTGTTTGGTTAGACAAATTAGGAATAGATCTATCTACTTACTCCTAAAAAGGATATCATTTTGGCGATGCCAACTTTTGTTCTCTAGATGGCAGAGTCTATTGTATATAGCACAAACAAATGGCCATAATTATTTAAAAAATTTGCAAGTAATTAATATGTCATCTCAATAAGAGTTCCATTTGTATAAGATTAAATCAATAGCATACAATAGTGTATATTCTATCTACTATCAGGAAGTGACATATAGTTTATTTATGCACTTTATATCTTCCAAAGTTCACAAAAACGAGAGACATGTGCCTTGTTTTTCAGTGCAAACATTCCCAATTCAGTTTGTAGAACGCTCTTTCTGACCAAATGATGGAAGGTGTTTCTTCTGGTGATGGCACTATTAGGTCCTGTTTTTGGTCTCCTTATAGTGTGGAGATAACATTTCTTTATGCGTATCCAAACCAAGAGGTAGAACAAAATAAATAAATTAAAAAGGGTTCGATTATTACCGAAACAACTGCCTCTTCTAGAGATTAGACTTATCCAGATTGAGTTCACAAAAATAAGAAAGTTGTTTTTTTTTAGTCAGGTGCATTTCTGTTTCTACAATAAGCAGAATTATTTTAGTGATGCTAAGAACTGGTGTCAGTATATTAAATTCATTTAGTTATTTCGTTCATTAATGCATGATTTCTACTCTTCTATACTACTACTCACTATCATGACTTTATGATGTCCAAAACGATAGATGTCCAAAACGAAACTATATAGTTGCTTTGCTGCCAAAATAGAAATATTAAACCATTATGACTCTTAATTAGACGATGCAATAGGATAGAGAAAATCACAAACATAATGTCCAATTATAATTCGTCTTTTAAGCAAATCAAAATTACTTCCTTCTTTTTCTGGGGAGATGAAAGTAGAGTTAAGTCTTTATTTCAACTCACCATTTATCAGAGGTAAGGTGTGTCTCAAGGAAGAGCGAGTAGGCACCAAGCTACAGTTTTTGAACACAACAACAAAGATTGAACCGAAATTTGCACCAATTTTGATTGCAGAGTATACACACACTATGTGGTTGACAATTGTTGGCACTATCTATAGTTTTGAAGTTACTTAAACCAAATGGGAGAATGATGTATTCTTAACTATTGGGCAAAATATATGATGAATCACCAAGGTATCTGGTTGAATGCACGTATTTAGGTGTGGCCTAAAAAGGTATGGTTACGACCACCAAGGACTTACTCAGGCTTCCCGTCGGGCGCCGTGTGTCGGGGCGCCTTCTGCCTACTAGTATATACTAGAGGTTTTAGCCCATTTGAGACACAAGTATTTTGAGCCTCTTCTAGTTCTCTCGTTCTAGTTCTAATTTGAAGTTGATCTAATTAGAGCTCAAGCTAGATCTCTCTTATCCCCATAAAATATAAGACATGTGTGTTTCTCTTCTTCTCCCTCTAATTCTCTAGAGACGATTAGCTCTAGACGGCGAAGCGCTGCCAGATTATCAAGCTTGTACGCATGCAATCTGTAGAGAGGACATGCTTTCAGTCTTCGGTTCCAGTGATCATTCATCAACCGTTCGAGGTACTTCATCAACGATCTACACCAACTCTTTTTCTGCTACAAGTCGAAGTTAGTAACGATCTGATCCAAACCCCTTATGCATCTTCATAGTGTTTTTGGAATCGTGATCGTAAGACGATATATTTGTTCTCTACTACATTTACCAACAGCTCTAACACGTGCGATAGGAGAGGGACAAGCAAGAAAATTACACAAGTTTCCTCGCACTCTCCACTGCCGTGCTGAAAACTCTTTCCATCTCCAAATCCGGCGAGGTGGCTTTCCCGTTGCTTATGGTATGGAGTATATTCTATTGCTACAAGTGAACTGAAGATTTGGGATCGTGTATAGTTACTTGCTTTAGTACCCGTAGCATCTCAAAATGGCTTTATCTTGACATCCAATATATGTACTATTAGTGATAAGAAGAGCTCAAAAAGTGGCAGCAGCACTTCTTAAGGCTCACATGTTATTAACCCTACGCAGATGTACTTATACATGGACCTATAAAGAAATAAGAGAACGTACAAGTTGGAAAAACAATTTTGTACAGCAGATAACCTCGGTATTTTAACAATTACTTACGTGGGTTTCTCTTCAGGAGTGATCCCAAGAGCAACGTCGCATACCGGGTAAGCTTCCATCTCCTCCTCGTCTATTTTCTTCATAATACACTCCTGGCAAACAACTTAAAATGGCTATAATATAGTGACACATGCCAGTATCATAGACCTGAAAGAACAAACTTATAATTGCTCACATGTCACCTTCTCACATCAGAAAAATTCCTATGGATATGCTATACGGTTCGTCTTTCATCGTCAAGTAGCAGAGAAACACACTCTTCTCGGAAGCGAGCATGCTTCGAACTCCACCAAACCTAATTCTCCTCACGGACTAGCGGTTGGTGTCTGCCAAATTAAGGAGATGGAAGCCGGCAGTAGTAGGAGGAGTACAACTATTAGGAAGAGGAAATCAGACGCACTCGAGGTCGAGGGTTAACCGGCTTCAGTGCCGGCGGCATCGGCCGATCCCGAAGAAGGTGAACACGATGGTGGTGGAGAGGGTGAAGACAGACGAGACCTCGACCTCATCAGCAACCTCCCAGAAGACATGCTGTGAAAGATAATATTGCTACTCCCCATCAAGCAAGACGGTCACACCTAGATCCTCGCAAAAATGTTTGATCCCCACACTTAGGCAATCACCTCAACCCCTCTTTATTCTGGCTTTCCTATGACTCAAATAAAACCAAAAAACTGAATCTTAGGAAAACTAACACCATTTTGCTTTTTGAAATGGGGGTCAACAATCTCCATATTGTTTCACCGAGAGACCATTGTCTTGAGATAAACTTGATAACTCACATTTGTCCCACTAATCATGTTGTAATCAACACCAAAATACATTTAAGGTCTAGATGTAATTTCAACCGCTTCCGCGGCAACGCCTTCAAGAAGGCATACAAAAAAGTTGCGCCTCCGTCTCCCCTTTCAAATGAAAACGGACAAGACACGTATTTTCATCTTCATTGTCGAGACCAATCATCGATGGGAGAGCATCAACAAGGACAGAAAACATTCAATCAGGTAAACAACGCAAATTTTCCACTACTATGCCCAACATTCAAGGCCAGGACAAGAATTTTCACCACAGACATGAGACAGTGTTCCATTTACTATCTTGATGGCGGATCTTTAGGTAGTCACACCAGCTTGTACCCCATGGAAGGACGGTGTATGATGATAGCCAACGTATGGGTGATCTTACCACCATAGACCATCGTCCCAGTTGTCGGGGGGTCGCTCATGCCGAAGTGCAGACTGGAAGCCGGCGATATGATGTTACCTGATGTATGGTCATCTGCAGACGTCCACCACCATGTTTGACTTGCCCCATCAACGATTAATGTTGCCATTGCCGACAAGGGCCTCCATGTGCAACATCTCTCCGTTCCCTAGACAACAAACGTCTACGCACCCTCGACCAACGAATTACCATCGTGCAGACACCGGCATGCCGCTGTCCAAAGTACGAAATTTGCAGGACCTTGGCGGCACTATCTGCCCAGATGCCCCCAGCGAGAAGCGCACAATCTGTTGTGCGCATGCCCGCAGCTGCCGCTCAAGTGTCATGTTATGTTGCTGATTGAAAGTAGATTGAGTTTTTCTTAAGCACTAATCAATTTAGAAAAATCTACTTTAGTTTATATTTTTTCATTTGTTTCAAAACTTTAGTTTACTAAAGAAGTGTAACCTTCACTTTTCTGGATAAGAAAGTGTAGGTCGCACTTTCACCGAACTGCTTCACTTTGCATGAACTGAATAAGACTTAAGAAACTGTCATCGGCTTAGACATAGACAGAGACGGGCCTATCAGAATGACGTGTGGAGCCAGCTATTCAGCTCGCTCGGTGTGCAGCTTTGCAGTCCAGGCACTAGCATAGACCGTTACCAGCCAAAACCACTAGACCACCACCAGACAAACACCCAAGGCATCTCACCAGTCACCAAGATGATCTTTTGACGGCCGCTGCACAGCCTTGTCATAATTACCAAAAGAAAGAAACAGAGGAACAATAGAGGGATTTGGTGTCGAAATTCTTATCAACTGTAAACCAAAAATGTAGCCTACATAAACTTTTCTGGATTTTGTCTAGCAGGTCTACGGCTACGCTAACCTCTTTCGTCTCTCGCCCCTTCTCTCTTTACACGGTCCAGCAAAAATGAGAAAGATATGCAGGTATAGAGTGTGGATAACTGCATGTATATATTATCCTAATTAACCCTAGGTAGGCTGACTGATGGACGATTGAACGACGAGCATGAGCAGATGACGGAGACGTAGGAGCTAGGTGCTGCAATGGCAGGGGAGGGAGGCTGTCTTCATCGTGCAGCAAAGGGGCCTGGTCGCCGGGCACCGGCGATAGCGCAGCTCCATCACGAACTCATTCGCCGGAGCACCCACCGGCCTCTGGACCTCGTCCTTCGGCTTGCAGCTCAGCCACCGCTTGAGTAGGCCGTGCAGCGTCGTCGAGGGGCAGACCGGCTTGTCATGGCATAGGATCTCCACCTGCATTTCGCACAAGTGTATACACAAGGGGTCAGACAAAAGAGCAGGTTCACATACTTTCTCAGTTTGTGGGCACACAGACACACACACACACACACAAAACTCGCTAACAAGAAGAGATGTGATAGGATAGATCATTGAGCTGCAAAATGTTTTAGTACGTATTCCTTGGGTTGCAACAGAAAAATGGTGCAAAATAATCCTACTAAGTCACCATCCAAATCTACAAATGCAGAAGGGTAGTTCGTTTTAGTGGAAATTGGTGGGGACAGTGGGCCCTTCACGAATGCAGCAAACTCTAGATTTATCGATAATGTAATGTTTGGAAGCAAGCACCTTTATAGGATGGAACAGAGCCACAGACTTGACTAGGGTTTGTGGAGTGACAACAACAAAAAAATGGAAGTACAAGGACATCTAAAAGGCTCACCTTATCGTCACTTGCTAGCTCAAGTTTTTTCATGATCAGCCTCAGGATGGAGGATACCCGCATAGTTCCATCTCTGAAACAAGAAGAAGAAATCATATTGAACAGAATGCATTAAATTCTTGGTGTCTAGCTACATGTTATTACATCAGCAAAAACTGAATTGCTGGTAGGAATGAACGGAAAAAAACAGCATTTTCAGATGAAATATCCTCTCCATTGCTGATAAATAATCACTACAGCACTATTTTTCTAGGTTCTTCATCTTCATATTTTGAGATGAAGAGATGAACTCTTGCTGATACCAGAGCAATCTATGCATCTAGTAGAAAACATAACAAGAAAAGGGGCATCAACGCAATGAGCCATCTAAGCTGGGAAAATATCTCCACCAATATATGCTATGATTAAGAGGATGCTAAGTATGAGAGGCCTCTAGCATTGTTCACAAGGAAACTTGAAGACTAATGGGGAACTCACTTAATTCTGTAGAAATTCTTTTCTAGCTGAGGCAGTGGTTTAGCTTCAACCCTGCAAAACAATTTTCATTTTGATGTGAGGACACAAAACACATGGTCCATCAGAATCAGAATATATATTGAATATGCTTCAAGAGGGATCTTACTGGTTCGGTGAAGTGACTAGTGAAAACCAGACTTGGGTAGTTATTCTATCATGCGGGTCTGTTTCTGGGCTTTCCCTCGGACCATTCTCTGTGGTTGTTTTATTTTTGTGACTTTCCTCGAGACAAGAACTTGATTTTTGCGATTTCTTCGCGCTTGCCACGACTGAACTTTGCAAGGGCTTCTCAAGCTCTTCCTTGTCAATCGTCTCGTGATTCTTTCCATTTTCAGAAATATCTACACTGTTCTGTTTAGGATGGAAGTGTAGTTAGAATAAGAAAATGTTACAAGACAACTGGCATAAAACTTGCATATGAAATTATGTGCTGATAACTCTACAATACTACCTGATTTTTATTTGCAGATGTTGTCATCTTGGAAGATTTCAGTGCCGAGGCCTTCTCAGCCATCTGATCGCGGTCTTCAGATTTATTTGGCAATTTACCGAGAGAAAACTTCTGAGATGTGATAGTCCTTCTTGCAGCTTTGGTTCTCCGTCCTGTCGGAGTAGACTGTGTTGCCATCTTTGGGGTTTCAACCAAGGAAGAAATGGACCTCTCTTTTCTCTTTGCTGGCAATTTAATAGTTGGAGCCTCAAAAGCATCAGCTTCTGCCTTAGGTGGGAACAAATTATTTCTGATAGCCTGAATACTTATATCAGCCCTTCAAACAAGGAACCAATCAATCATGTCAGCTAGCAGCATATAGTTGAGTTCCTAAGTCGAGATTGCAGGAAAAAAAGAATAAAGGTGGATGGAATTCTAAGATTTTGCTTCATAAAACAAAAATGTATATATGTTTTTTAGCAAGCGTGTGTGTTTGAACCAGTGTTATTAGACAAGATAACAATGTAGCAGGCAGTCGGCACGAAGAGGTGTGATAGCTGTTACAACTTACGCAAGATAACAATGTAGCAGGCAGTTTGCAGTTATTAATAAATGGTGTGTGTGAACACCATATTTTACTGAAACTGAAAGGTACAAATTTTAAAATGCAATAACACAATGGTAATGTATTTGAACTCCTATCACTTTAAGGATCAAACTAAGAGGATCAAGCTACAAGTGTCGTCGTGTTTGCTTGTCGGAATTGCAGATATCACTCACGATAGTTTTATACGGATTCTATCAAACGTGAATTTCATTAGTCTGTTTTCTCCATTCTGACCATCTGTTACTCTATAGTCTATATATGCTTACTGCCAAATTCTTTAGGTCGCAGCTGGCCATCATTGGCATTGTAGGCCGTTGGCGAAGGGAAAACTTACAGAAACAAGGACAGGGGTGTGGGACTGTAGGGTGCGGTCAGTCGGATGTAGTACGAAGTTGGCCGCTGATGCAGGGATTTCGTACGTGGACCCTGAGGCCAACTGCAGACTAATCGAATGATGCTGTGACACGTGCAATAGGAGGGAAAGGAGCCACTTTGTGTCAGCCCAATTATTACTGAGATGAAACAAGCTGGAGGACTTCCAGCATGAGCCATTTTGAGGCAACCGGAGAACTATAGAATTTGTTCTATTGTTACAGATGAACATAAGATTTCGGATCATGTAACTCACTTGCTTTAGTATCTGTAGAACATCAACATGTCTTGTTTTGAGATCCACTATATGTACTACTATTAGTGATAAGAAGGCCTAAAAAAATGGCAGCACCACTTCTTAAGGTTCACATGTTATTAACACTACGCAGGTGTACTTATACATGGATTTATAAAGAAAAAAAGAGAACTGACAAGTTGGAAAAACAATGTTGTACAGCAGATAACCTTGGCATTTTAACAATTACTTACCTGAGTTTCTCTTCAGGGGTAATCCCAAGAGCAACGTCGCATACTGGGCAGGCTTCGATCTCATCCTCGTCTATTTTCTTCATAATACACTCCCGGCAAACTGCTTACAAAAAGATGGGTCACAGGAGAACTCTACAGACAAGCATGCAAGTATCATACAGGGATTTGAAAGAACCGAATTTTATGTGCTCAACAGATGCAAACTACACTATTAGGACTTTAGGAGTAAATTAGCAAGTGGCAACAATGCGATGGGAGTAGATACTTGACTTGCATCCAGATTGAATGTGTAGCCAAGACTGACGACTGCACTGTACTTGCGGTGCAGCAGTAGCTGCCAGGCTTATGGATCAAGAACGTTTGTTTAGATAATCAGAGTGATCATCCTCCTGACCTCTACATCATGTGGTGCAGTCACTTTGTCAAAAAAAAAAGAGAGAGAGTGGTGTGGCCACATTTTTTGTTAATAATGTGAAGCCCGGCGATACCAAAACCACAGAACTGAAATACTTCCCCAATACAAATAACTATTAGGAGTATAAAACAGCACGTCACTGAATACCCGTTCTACTAATCAGAAGCCTTGATAACATAACCAAACGGACACGGGTCAAGCATTTGCTAAAAAGGTATGGGTGCTTGCTGCCTCTCACCATCCACGAGTAGCGAGCAGTGGTCTCTCTGTAAGCTCGATCCCTAGATGGTGGAACAAGATCAACAATTCTGACAACAAAAGTGCAGAGAGGAGGGAGCTGGCTTGTGTGGCTCTAGCGGCATGGCACATTTGCTTGGAATGAGAGAAACAAGAGGATTTTCAGAAAACAGAATACTACGGCTGCTAATGTTTGGGGGCTAGTGAGTGTAGGATTTAGCCTCCTGGTGGAGGCTTTTCAAGAGTGGTTCTGTCCCCTTGTTTGTACTACTGCTTAAGTGTTGTTGACACTGTTGGATTATTATTGTTTCCCTTCCGCTCTGTTTGAGCCACCCTCTACTTAATGCAACAGCAAAACACCTGCTACTTACAGTCACACACACGCACGCACACGAAAGATTCAGCTTGGCTGCATTGACGACTCCAAAGAAGAGGGATGGCATGGCGGCTCCGGAGGGACTGGTGCGCGACAGCAAGGGAGAAGAAACCACGGCCTGCTAGTCTTGGGAGGATGAAGCAGACCCGGCTCAAGGTGCGCGGCGGTACAAGGTTTCACGGGAGTAGCTCCGGCGCACACGGCTACCGGAGAAGAAACGCCTGCCTCTTGGTTTTGGATGAAGATGCAGAGCCAGCTCCGACGATAACAAGAACGCCGGCCAAGCAGAGCGAACGCGGCGCAAGGTGGCCGCCACGGCCAGACCGCAGCGCACGCAATCAGAGGCCTCGGCAATTCGCAGGAGGACGGCGGCGGCTCCGGCGCTCCTCTGGGCTCAGGAAGCCGCGTCAAACGCCAACCTGATCACCACGCCACCACTGACAGAGAGACAGACGGAACAGGGACAGAGAAAGCAGAACACCCGACACGAAAACCAAGGACGGCAGCGCGAAACGGTGGCGCGGGGATGGGGGCGTCCGCGCGCAGCGGCGCGGGACGCTCAGCGCGTGCGGCGCAGAGACGACGGAGTAGAGAGACGCAGGGCGGACGAAGGAGAAACGAAACCGTAGAGGCGGCGGGGGTAGAGAGAGAGAGAGAGAGAACTCACATGTGTGGCCGCACTCGGAGAAGGCGCTGGCCTCCCGGAAGTAGCCGTCGCAGAGAGGGCACGTCACGCACGGGGCGAGCAGCGCCCGCGGCACGCGAGCTACCCCCGGCGCGTACCCCATCTCTCCGCCGCCCCCGGCCACCTCCGCCACCTGCTCCTACTCCTCCTCGCCGACCTCCTCGTCAGAGGAACCCGGGGCCCGGGGGAGGCGGAGAATCAGGAATACGCGGCGCGGGGCGATGGAATCGAGGGCATTGACCGGCCGGGAGAAGGGAGGAGCGGCGGCGGAGCTGCTCCGGCGAGGCGCGGGGGTTTGGGGGGGGGGGGGGGGGGAGTACCAAGTCTTTTCCTATTGCGGTGGTATATAAATAGAAGACCCAAATTGTAGTGGGAGGGAGGCGATTGCGTGTTGGCGGCGCCGGGTGCGCGTACCCTGGGGGCCCGGGCCCACCAGAATTTCCACACCGGTGTCTATGTGGGATTTGTATTCGGAACTGTCTTCCCATTGCTTTTTCCAAATTTATCTGCTTCTTTTTTCTTTTCTTTTTGGCCTGCTCGGAACCAGGCCGTTCCAATTTTCATTGTTCCATAATAATAGTGTTCATAATAAGATTCATCTTGTGTGTATGCGTAGGTTGCGAATTCTTAAAAATGCAAGGGACTGCAAAAAGGGTAAAATTGTTAGTCGTGTTTGGTTGCTCGGCTTGTTTTCGGCCTTCCTCCTTCCTACGTGTGTGTGCCCTGTCAAGTCTGTATGGTTTGAAACACGATCGAAGCAGCACTTACGCTTATTTACTATGCGGGGGTTATGTCTCCCATATTGCGAGACATAGCTTGGGCTCACTTCACCTTTAGTACTGGCTTTAGTGGGCCAGCTCGTTAACACGGTTTTGGAAAGATTCTTTAGACTGACTTAGAACCTGTTGTAATAAGAATTTTCACATCTTTTTACATCGAACATTTTATTAAATGTCTAAAATAATTTTATGAACCGGGCCGTCTAAGGCACTCATGGGAATCTTCATTTCCTTATTTTGGCAAGCTTCCTCCGTGGTTTTGGGAACCTTCTAGAAGCTTTCAGTCAGCTTTTTTTATTATTTCATTTTCTGGACCATTTTTTGTTCGATTTTACCTTTTCCATTTTATTCTACCTATTAATTTTTATTTATTTTCATATTTAAAAAGCGCAAACTTTTCCAAATTTAGAAAAAAAATCAAAACTATGACCTGCTTTCAAATTCATGATTATTTCCAAAGTTTTAAACCTTTTTTAAAACATGTGAACTTTTTTACAATTCATAAATAAAATAAAATGCATAAATATATTCAAATCCAGGAGCGTTTTTCAAATTTACTTAGAAAAATTCGAAATCTACAAAACCTTTTCAAATTCATGAACTTTTCAAAATATGTGATTTTTCCAAAATCAACAAACTTTGTCTAAATTCATGAACTTTCTCATATTCAAGAAGTTTTTTGTAGATCCATGTACTTTTATGAAAACCGCACAAAAAACAAGTTTCACGTCTTGATGAATTTTTTCAGATTCATCTTTCAAAATGTCAAATGGTTAATGCTTGACCGGTCAACCATCTACCGAGCGAAGCAAACAACGGAGACCTCCACATCGAGCGGCCATGTCCCATCGTTGTTGTTGGGCTAGGCCCAAGCGATCGAGCGTGTGAGCGCCAAGGAGCTTTCTCAATTCGGGTCTAAGAATTGTCATCGTTTTGCCTCATTGCCTCCTTGTTTCGTACGGCACGATGGCCACATGCAGACGTGCCAACTCCAACGGTGAGCCGACCATGTTGAGTTTCAATACCTAGCCCTAGGGTGATTACAAAAAATTAAAGTAGGACGATTTTTATTCAAGGTGCTTGATTCTAACTTTTACCATGATTCATTTAAATTTGTATCCACTTAAAGAACTGGGGAAACATAGTGCATTTGCTAGGATTTTACTCATAATTAGGGTACAATTTTTCAACTAGGAAATTGTTCATGTTGTGTAATTTGTTTTTATCAAATGCATGTATAATATGGATGCATTTCTTTTTGAAAGAAAATAACCATTATAAGATGCTCCAGAAGAACTCATTTAGGAAGAGGAGATTTATTATGATATTGGCACGAGAAAATTGGTAGAACACTACCATCATAATTTCATGGCTTGGAGGAATATCCTAAAGGTGATTCTCAATGTTTTAGTTGTTCAAGTATTTTCACTTGGGCATTTATTATGTTCTACTTGAATGTATAATTCTATTATTTATTTTGTAGGTTATTGAACCTTGATGTTGGATGATGTATTTAGGAATTTGTAAATGCAAAACATCATTTTAAGTAAGTTCGTTTTTTGTTCTTTGATAGTACTATAGTAATAATTTTGATGGTTATATTTTGGTTTTATGTATCACCTTCTGTTATGTCTGATAATTTTTGCTAGAAGTTATGAAACACACCTTTATTCGATACATCATTGGTTAAAAATTATGCCTTGTTACAGTGGTGCATAGAAGTAACATTTGCTCTAGCTCTACCCTGGCTGCAGAGGAACATCATGTGGTTGTAAGGGAGGAGCAAAGTTGTGCACGTGAGCTAGACAATTGGAAGCTTTTTTGATTAAAGCGGAGGAGGTTCCGCCAGACGTTCCATTTGCTTGAAGTTGAAATGTCTAGTCAATGTGTGTGGGTAGGAAGGATTTGATTTTTGGCAAAGGTCGATGTCGTGCACAAGGAGCGCCCGTTGCTTGAGCTTGATCACGACAATGTCGTTTTCAGGGAGTTGCACCACCAAGCGGGGAGGGAGCATGTGTAAATATAGACCCTATGGGTCCATTAATAGAGTAGAAGCGCGTAGAAAAGCCACCATAAGCATACGACTCCAATCCATACACGCAATACGATATGCCACGGACTTTACAAATACAATATCACAATAATTCCACTACCACAAAGACTTCTCAGATATATATACATATGGACAGGGCATACACATGCCAAGATCCAAATTAATTACATACAGAGACCAACATGGTCTGACGTATCACCAAGCACAAGAAGATAAATAGGCAAACATCTCACACGATCAAAAATGCCTAAGAGGCAAGAACATAAGCAATGGTCCCATAACCCGTCTGTCCCAAGCTGTTGGCCGGGTTCCACTAATCTAATCGCAGTTATCGCGGAAACGAGCCTGACAGTAGATGGTAGGGGTACGTAAAGAGAGGGCAGAGTCCTAGCTACGGCGAGGATGTACACACGGATGTATGAGTTCAGGCCCCTCTCATGGAGGTAACAACCCTACGTCTGAGTGCTCGGGAGCATATGTCGTGTGGAATGTTGAGATTACAATGGTTGTGAACCCTTGTGCAGGAGCGGAGGGGCGGCTTATATAGAGTTCGCTGCCCCTCATAATTACCCCGCATCTAAGGGTCCGATCATGGGGTTAAAGTCTGTCGTTACTGGTAACGTACGTAATAAATGCTACTAATGACGAAGGACTAACGACCGCCCGTTGGCCTCCTGATGGTGGCTCCTGGTCTTCTGGTGTCGACTGGGAATGAGGTCTACCGAGTGCCACGCGACTGTCGAGTGAAGGAAGAAGACTCCGAGTGGATTGAATGTCGAGTGACTTGAACGTCTCATGGAATCCAGTCGGAAGCTTATGCTTGATCTTCAAGTCCTCCAATGTAGTGTCCTTAGGTAGGGTATGTAGGCCTTGCCTAGGACCCTACCCTAGGTACATATCCCCATCATTAGCCCCCGAATGGATCGGGGTTCGAGTGGTGAAATGGGGGTATCAATGCCAATCTCGAATTAAGGCATCAAATCTTATGAATGATATTCGGGGCTTCAACGAAACTTGCGTTGATTGAACTCAGACGTCATTTCAGGATCAACACGCCAAATCTCCGAATGATATTCGGGGCTTCAACGAAACTTGCGTCGATTGAACTCTTCTTCATCTGCTCGGATCCATTTAGCCTTGAAAGTGTGTGAGTGGATGCTCAATACCTATTTTGCTCCGAGTGAACTGAAAACATCTTTGGAGGTGATGGGTCGGTCTGTCAGACCCGGATTTTGCGGGATAGAAAAATTTGGGAAGCGCGCGTGCGTGCGATGATGACGCCACGATCAGGGCAAGTGGAGGCACGACGCCTCGATTCTCGCACCGGTCATATCGCCACGTACAGGGCGCCGTCAGTGGTTGGCGTGTGTGGTGATCTCGCGGGCCCACTGGTCAGCGGGACACTCGGCGGAGTATAAATCTCCACGCATCGCGATTTGCAAAGTGTTTCCACCCATTCTTTCTCCTTTCCTCCGCCTCCTCTGCCTCCAGCGCTCCAATCCGCTCCTCTCTAATGAGAGCCGTTGCGCCGATGACGAAGAACGCGACGGAGAAGCTGGAGCGAGCCAAGAAGGGGGCGATGAAGGTCAAGGGAAAGAAGCCCTCGACTGCCCGCTCACCGTGCCGCTGGGATGGATGCAGGGTGACTTCCTCCCTTCGATGGTCACCCGCGAAGACATCGAAGGCTTGGTTTCCAAAGGGCTCGTGGCAGAAGGAGCTTGGAGGTTGCCGGAGGGAGAGCGAGAGCCGGAGCCATGCGATGGGGAGCGGGTCCTCCTCCTCTCCCATGTCGAAAGAGGTTTCTCCATGCCCCTCATCCGTTCTTTAAAGGGTTCTTGAATTTCTTTGGCACTCAGCTACATCATTTCCCACCGAATACCATCGTGTTCTTGTCGGCGTTCGTAACTTTGTGCGAGTGCTTCCTGGGGTGTCCTCCCCACTGGGGACTCTTTAAGCACATTTTTACGATTAGATCTCAAACGGTGAAGAAAGCAGGCCCGTCGGGTGGAAAAACTCATGTGCTGCAGCTGTGTGGGGGTTTGGGGCTTCAAAAGAGAGCGCAACATTCCTTCCCTGCCATGACTTTCCCTGAATCCGTTAGAGGCTGGCAATCGACTTGGTTCTATTGCAAGGACGCAGCTTGACCCAACATGTCGACTGGCCTTCCCCCCTACACGTCTGACCGCCCAACTTCCCCCAAGTCCCTAACGGTGACTGAAGAGGAACAGGATCAGGTGGCGACCTTGGTGGACGCCATGGTCAAATTGGTCCGAGGTGGAGTGACTGGCCTGGATCTGTTAGAGACTTTTCTCAGTCGACGGATTCAGCCTCTCCAAGCCAGAGATCACACCATGTGGCATTATGCTGGCCAAGAGGACTCAATCAGGATGCATCCAGAGGAGGTTCCACAAGAGACCGTCGAGCAGTGGCTTCGTAGCATCACCGGGGCATGCGACAACCCTATGGGAGCCAAGAGGATCCTACCTTACTCAGCCGAAAACCCGCCAAAGAATCTTGTAAGATGCACTTTGTCGACTGAAGTACTCGTACTGTCGAGTGATACACATTGATTTTTAGACTGACTTCCTTGTTGGAATTATGCAAGAATGGACAAACTTGCACTCGCCAGTTCCCAATGGGAACCAACCTGAAGATGGCGTAGTGAGCGAAGGTGGCAGCATGGACGACGACGGTCCCTCTGACTCTGAGGATGAATATGAAGACTCCGGTGAAGAAGAAGAAGTCGAGTCACCTCCCCGGTGCGAAGGCCGCACCAAGTCCCGCCAGGATCCGACAACTGTTGAGGACAGGGCCCCGGGCCCTAGTAAGAAGAACCCAAAGCGGAGTCGCCCTTCAACTGTTGAGTTGAGTGAGAGACTGGCCAAGCAGCCCAAGCAAATCACGACCAAACCTCGCAAGGCTCTACCTCACATGAGGATGGCTGTACCTGTCGTCTCCACGTAAGTATTTGATGTTCGATCCGTTAGAGCTGCTACGTCTGTAACCTCGCCTCATCGAGACGGAGGGGAGACGATGGACATTGACACTGCTGACGCTGCCACTTCTCATAGAGGTTAATCAGTTCTTGATTCATCCGAATGGGATTCGTCACTTGCAAAAGTTAACACTGTCGGTTGATGTTGCAGATATCGTCCAGCTGGAAGACGACGAGGAACACCTAGACACTTCGCGCACCCGCACCCGAAGAGCTTCATCAGCGCAGACGCTTCAGCGTTTGACTGCAGAGTCCTCCCAGGGGATAGATGACTCGACACAAATCAGAGCTAAACCTACAGTACCTTTGTCGAATGCCCCTCCAGTTGTCTCGACCATCATGACATCGACTCCAACCGGACCTGCTTGGACCGCTTCAGCTGCCCCAGCAACTACGCCGATCCCGCCTATGACGGTTGTCTCTCTGCATTGCGTCCCGAAAGATCGGACTAGAGCTGCGAAGGAGGCTATGATCCAGGCAGAGCAGATAATGCTGCAAACCAAGGAGGCGTACGAGACCAGCAAGCTGGCTTACGATGTCAGCGCAGCCCACTGCACCAATGTCCAAGTAAGTTCGATTGTACATACATTTCTGATTGAATTTCTGTCTTTTCTTGACTGTACACCCAGTGGGTGCTTATTGTCCACTCATAGAATGTTTGAAATTTCTCCACTCGAATAGGTCAGGTCGTAGTCGAGTAGGATTTGGATCGATAGTACGCGTGGTATGTTGGAAATATGCCCTAGAGGCAATAAATAAAGTGTTTATTATTATATTTCCTTGTTCATGATAATCGTTTATTATCCATGCTATAATTATATTGATTGAAAACACATTACATGTGTGGGTAAATAGACAACACTATGTCCCTAGTATGCCTCTAGTGAACTAGATCGTCGATCAAAGATGATCAAGGTTTCCTAGCCATTGGCATGTGATGTCATTTGATAACGGGATCACATCATTGGTAGAATGATGTGATGGATAAGACCCAAACTACAAACGTAGCATATGATCGTGTTAGTTTATTCCTACTGTTTTCTGCATGTCAAGTATATGTTCCTATGACCATGAGATCATGCAACTCACAAACATCGGAGGAGTGCCTTGTGTGTATCAAACGTCGCAACATAACTGGGTGACTATAAAGGTGCTCTACAGGTATCTCCGAGGGTGTCTATTGAGTTGGCATGGATCAAGACTGGGATTTGTTACTCCGTGTGACGGAGAGGTATCTCAGGGCCCACTCGGTAATACAACATCACAATAAGCCTTGCAAGCAATGTGACTAAGTGTTAGTCACGGGATCTTGTATTATGGAACGAGTAAAGAGACTTCTAGTAATGAGGTTGAACTAGGTATGGAGATACCGACGATCGAATCTCGGGCAAGTAACATACCAAAGAACAAAGGGAATATCATACGGGATTAACTGAATCCTTGACATAGAGGTTCGACCGATAAAGATCTTCATAGAATATGTAGGAACCAATATGTACATCCAGGTCCCTGTATTGGTTATTGACCGTAGAGGTGTCTCGGTCATGTCTACATAGTTCTCGAACCCGCAGGGTCTGCACACTTAAGGTTTAGTGACGTTTCAGTAGTATAGAGTTATGTATGGTGGTGACCGAAGGTTGTTTGGAGTCCCGGATGAGATCCCAGACATCACGAGGAGCTACGGAATGGTCCGGAGGTAAAGATTCATATATAGGAAGTCCTGTTTTGGTCGCCGGAAAAGTTTTGGGCTAATCGGTAATGTACCGGGAGTGCCGGTAGTGTACCGGGAGACCACCGGGAGGGGTATATCGACCCAAGAGGCTTCATGGGCTGTGGGAGAGTAATTACCAGCCTTTTGTAGGCTGGTGGAAATCCCACAAAAGGCCCATGCGGCTGGGGAAGAAAATCCCAAAGGGAAAAAGGTGGAATAAGGCGAAAAAGGGAGGAATCCTAGTCCTACTAGGATTGGAGGAGGAATCCTCCTCTCCTCCTTGATTCGGCCAAACCAAGGGCTGGAACCTTGAGGGCCAAGCCTCCTCCTCTCTTCCTCCTATATATACTAGAGGTTTTAGGGTTTTTGGCACAAGATTTTCAACCACGTGCTACCCGTTCCTCTAGTGCATAGTTTCTCCTCTAGATCGGATTTCTGCAGTGCTTAGGCGATGCCCTGCCGGAATAGCTCCACCACCATCGCCGGAGCGCCATCATGCTGCCGGAGAACTCTTCTTCCTCTCTGCTCCCTCTTGCTGGATTAAGACGGCGGAGATCGTGATGAAGCTGTACGTGTGCTGAATGCGGAGGTGCCGTCCGTTTCGCGCTAGATCGGAAGGACCATGATTGAGTTCGCGGGACGGATCGTGATCAAGTTCGCGGGATGGATCGTGATTGGATAGCGGGACGGATCGTGATTGGATTGCGGGACGAATCATGATTGGATCGCGGGACGCTCGGCGATTTGGATCGTGAAGACGTTCGACTACAACAACCGTGTTTCTTAACGCTTCCCGCTTAGCGATCTACAAGGGTACATAGATCCACTCTCCCTCTCGTAGATGCTCATCACCATGGATAGATCTTGCGTGAACGTAGGAAAATTTTGTTTCCCATGCAACGTTCCCCAACAGTGGCATCATGAGCTAGGTCTATGTGTAGATGAGATCTCAAGTAGAACACAAAGAATTTGTGGGTGTTTATGCTTAGATTGCTTCCTCCCTTGGTCGTTTTTTGGTTCAGTGGTACTGTGAGATGAAGTAGCCCGGACCAACATTACTCGTACGCTTACGAGAGACCGGTTCCCTCAACCGCAACTTGTTGCATAGATGGCTTGCAGGTGCCAGTTTCTCTCACTTTAGTTGGATCAGATTCGACAAAGGCGGTCCTTGAGAAGGTTGAAAAGGAACTAGTGTATCACCGTTATGGTTTTTGCGTAGATGAGAATTGTTCTTGCTAGATACCCATAGCAGCCACGTAAAACATGCAACAACAATTAGAGGACGTCTAACTTGTTTTTGCAGGGTATGTTGTGATGTGATATGGCCAATTACATGATGTGATATGTGTGATGTATGAGATGATCATGTGATGTATAGATTATTATGACTTGCATTGTCGATATGTGTGATGCCATAGGTTTGTCTTTAATTATTGTATGACATGCGTGTCAATCATTAAGCACTATGTAATGCTTTACTTTATCGCTAATCGGTAGCAATAGTAGTAGAAGCATGTTGGGCGCGGCAACCCCGATGGCGACACGCTGATGGAGATCAAGATGATGGAGATCATGGTGTCATGCCGGTGACAATGGAGATCATGCCGGTGCTTTCTAGATGGAGATCAAAAGCACAAGTTCATGGCCATATCATGTCACTTATGATTTGCATTTGATGTTAATCCTTTTATGCACCTTGTTTTGCTTAGGACGACGGTAGCATTATAAGGTGATCCCTCACTTAAATTTCAAGATGAATTTTGTTCTCCCCGAGTGTGCACCGTTATGAAAGTTCGTCGTGTTGAGACACCACGTGATGATCGGATGTGATAGAATATACGTCCACATACAACGGGTGCAAGCCGGTGTTGCACATGCAGAACACTCGGGTTAAACTTGACGAGCCTAGCATGTACAGACATGACCTCGGAACACAAGTGATCGAAAGGTCAAACATGAGGCATATAGTAGATATGATCAACATAGTGATGTTCACCATTGAAACCACCTCAACTCACGTGATGATCGGACTTGAGTTGGTGAATTTGGATAATGTGACACTCAGATGACTTGAGGGATGTCAATTTGAGTGGGAGCTTTAGTAATTTGATTAACTAAACTCATTATCTTGAACAATACTCTAAGTAACCTTTGCATATTTATGTTGTAGATCAATGGCTCGCGCAGTAGCATCCCTGAATTTTAATGCGTTCCTAGAGAAAGCTAAGTTGAAAGATGATGGAAGTAAATTTGTTGACTGGGCCCGTAATCTGAGGATTATCCTCACGGCTTCCCAGAAATCATATGTCCTTGATGCATCGCTTGGTGACCAACCAGAAGACATGACCTCCAAAGACATTAAGAATGCTTGGGAAGCACGTACTGGAGATTACTCAATAGTTCAATGTGCAATATTGTATGGCTTAGAACCGGGATCAAAGACGTTTTCAACGTCATGAAGCATATGAGATGTTCCAGGAGTTGAAGTTTATCTTTCAGAAGATTGCCCAGATCGAGAGGTATGAGACCTCTGATAAGTTCTATGCTTGCAAGATGGAGGAGAACGGGTCTATCAGTGAGCATATACTCAGAATGTCTGGGTATTCAACTCGTCTAGCGGAGTTGGGAATTGCCCTTCCGCCAGAGGTGATCACTGACAGAGTTCTTCAATCACTGCCACCTAGTTACAAGAGCTTTGTGATGAACTATAACATGCATGGGATGAACAAGTCAGTCGCCGAGCTGTTTGCGATGCTAAAAGTCGCTGAGTCTGAAATCCAGAAAGAACATCAAGTGTTGATGGTCAATAAAACCACTAGTTTCAATAAAAAAGGCAAGGGCAAGGGCAAGAAGGATGGGAAAGCAGTTGCTGCTCCTGTAAAGAAGCCCAAGCATGGACCCAAGCCACAAACTGAGTGCTTTCGTTGCAAGGGAACTGGTCACTGGAAGCGGAACTGCCCCAAGTACATGGCTGACAAGAAGGCGACCAACGACAAACAAGGTATATATGATATACATGTCATTGATGTGTACCTTACTAGCTCTCGTTGTAGTGCCTGGGTATTTGATACCGGTTCGGTTGCTCATATTTGCAACTCAAAACAAGAACTACGAAATAGACGAAGGCTGGCAAAGGATGAAGTCACGATGCACGTGGGAAATGGTTCCAAGGTTGATGTGATCGCCGTCGGCATGCTCTCTCTTTGATTACCATCGGGATTAGTGATGAACCTAAATAATTGTTATTTAGTGCCTGCATTGAGCATGAACATTATATCCGGATCTTGTTTATTGCGAGACAGTTACTCATTTAAATAAGAGAATACAGGTTGTTCTATTTATATGAGTAATATCTTTTATGGTCATGCACCCAATGTGAGGGGTTTATTCATATTGAATCTTGATAGTGATGATACACATGTTCATAACATTGATGCCAAAAGATGTAGAGTTGATAATGATAGTACCACTTTCTTGTGGCACTGCCGTTTAGGTCATATTGGTGTAAAACGCATGAGGAAGCTCCATGCTGATGGACTTTTGGAGTCACTTGATTTTGAATCACTTGACACATGTGAACCATGCCTCATAGGCAAGATGAATAAAACGCCGTTCTCTGGAACAATGGAACGGGCAAGTGACTTATTGGAAATCATACATACTGATGTGTGCGGTCCAATGAATGTTACAGCGCGTGGTGGATATCGTTATTTTCTCACCTTCACTGATGAATTGAGTAGATATGGGTATATTTACTTAATGAAACACAAGTCTGAAACGTTTGAAAAGTTCAAGCAATTTCAGAGTGAAGTTGAGAATCATCGTAACAAGAAGATCAAATTCCTGCGATCTAATCGAGGAGGTGAATATCTGAGTTATGAGTTTGACAGTCACTTCAGACAGTGTGGAATTGTTTCACAGTTGACACCGCCTGGAACACCACAGCGTAATGGTGTGTTCGAACGTCATAATCGAACCTTATTAGATATGGTGCGTTCTATGATGTCTCTTGCTAATTTGCCACTATCGTTTTGGGGTTATGCATTAGAGACAACTGCATTCACTTTAAATAGGGCACCATCGAAATCCGTTGAGACGACGCCATATGAACTATGGTTTGGCAAGAGGCCAACGTTGTCATTTCTTAAAGTTTGGGGATGTGATGCTTATGTCAAAAAGCTTCAGCCTGAAAAGCTGGAACCCAAAGAGGAGAAATGCGTCTTCATAGGATACCCGAAAGAGACAGTCGGGTATACCTTCTATCTCAGATCCGAAGGCAAAGTGTTTGTCGCTAAGAACGGAACATTTCTTGAGAAAAAATTTCTCTCGAAATAATTGAGTGGGAGGAAAATAGAGCTTGATGAGGTTATTGAACCTTTACTTCAACCAGAAAGTAGCGCAGCGAAGAAAGTTGTTTCTGTGGAACCTACGATGGTAGAAGAGGAAGCTAATGATGATGATCATGAAGCTTTGGATCAAGCTACTATTGAACCTCGTAGGTCGACAAGGCTACGTACTGCTCCTGAGTGGTACGGCAACCCTGTCTTGGAAGTCATGTTGTTGGACAACAATGAACCTACGAGCTATGGAGGAGCAGTGATGGGCCCGGATTCCGAGAAATGGTTAGAGGCCATAAAATCCGAGATGGGATCCATGTATGAAAACAAAGTATGGACTTTGGAAGTATTACCTGAAGGGCGAAAGGCCATTCAGAACAAATGGATCTTTAAGAAGAAGACAGACGCAGACGGTAATGTCACCGTCTATAAAGCTCGACTTGTGGCAAAGGTTTTTTCACAAGTTCAAGGAGTTGACTATGATGAGACCTTCTTACCCGTAGCGATGCTTAAGTCTGTACGAATCATGTTGGCAATAGCTGCTTATTTCGACTATGAAATTTGGCAGATGGATGTCAAAACAGCGTTCCTCAACGGTTTCCTTGAGGAAGAGTTGTATATGATGCAACCAGAAGGTTTTGTCGATCCAGAGAATGCTAACAAAGTTTGCAAAGTTCAGCGATCCATTTATGGGCTGGTGCAAGCATTTCGGAGTTGGAATAAGCGCTTTGATGAGGTGATCAAAGCGTTTGAGTTTATACAAGTTTATGGAGAAGCTTGTATTTACAAGAAAGTGAGTGGGAGCTCTATAGCATTTCTAATATTATATGTGGATGACATATTGCTGATTGGAGACAATATAGAAATGCTGAAAAGCGTAAGGAATATTTGAACAAGAGTTTTTCAATGAAGGACCTAGGAGAAGCTGCTTTCATATTAGGCATTAAGATCTATAGAGATAGATCGAGACGCTGAATAACACTTTCACAAAGCACATACCTTGATAAAGTTTTGAAGAAGTTCAAAATGGATCAGTCCAAGAAGGGGTTCTTGCCTGTGTTACAAGGTGTGAAGTTGAGTAAGACTCAATGCCCAGTGACTGCAGAAGATAGAGAAAAGATGAGTGTCATCCCCTATGCTTCAGCCATAGGCTCTATCATGTATGCAATGCTGTGCACAAGACCCGATGTCAGCCTTGCCATAAATATGGTCGGAAGGTTTCAAAGTGATCCTGAAATGGAGCACTAGGCAGCGGTCAAGAATATCCTTAAGTACCTAAAAAGGACTAAGGAAATGTTTCTCGTTTATGGAGGTGATGAAGAGCTCGTCGTAAAGGGTTACGTCGATGCAAGCTTTGACACTGATCCGGATGACTGTAAGTCACAAACCGGATACGTATTTATTCTCAACGGGGGAGCGGTAAGCTGGTGCAGTTCCAAGCAAAGCGTGGTAGCCGATTCTACATGTGAAGCAGAGTACATCGCTGCCTCGGAGGCGGCGAAGGAAGGTGTCTGGATGAAGCAGTTCATGACAGATCTTGGAGTAGTGCCCAGTGCACTGAATCCAATGAACCTGTTCTGTGATAACACTAGTGCCATTGCTCTGGCCAAGGAACCAAGGTTTCACAAGAGGACTAGACACATAAAGCGACGCTTCAACTCCATCCGCGATTACATCGAGGAGAAGGACATAAATATTTGCAAAGTGCACACGGATATGAATGTTGCAGACCCGTTGACTAAACCTCTTCCAAGGGCTAAACATGATCAACACTAGAACTGCATGGGTGTTCGATTCATTACAATGTAAATCACATAGTGATGTGAACTAGATTATTGACTCTAGTGCAAGTGGGAGACTGTTGGAAATATGCCCTAGAGGCAATAAATAAAGTGTTTACTATAATATTTCCTTGTTCATGATAATTGTTTATTATCCATGCTATAATTGTATTGATTGGAAACACATTACATGTGTGGGTAAAAAGACAACACTGTGTCCCTAGTATGCCTCTAGTGAACTAGCTCGTCGATCAAAGGTGGTCAATGTTTCCTAGCCATTGGCATGTGATGTCATTTGATAATGGGATCACATCATTGGTAGAATGATGTGATGGATAAGACCCAAACTACAAACGTAGCATATGATCGTGTTAGTTTATTCCTACTGTTTTCTGCATGTCAAGTATATGTTCCTATGACCATGAGATCATGCAACTCACGGACATCGGAGGAGTGCCTTGTGTGTATCAAACGTCGCAACATAACTGGGTGACTATAAAGGTGCTCTACAGGTATCTCCGAGGGTGTCTATTGAGTTGGCATGGATCAAGACTGGGATTTGTTACTCCGTGTGACGGAGAGGTATCTCAGGGCCCACTCGGTAATATAACATCACAATAAGCCTTGCAAGCAATGTGACTAAGTGTTAGTCACGGGATATTGTATTACGGAACGAGTAAAGAGACTTGCCGGTAACGAGGTTGAACTAGGTATGGAGATACCGACGATCGAATCTCGGGCAAGTAACATACCAAAGAACAAAGGGAACATCATACGGGATTAACTAAATCCTTGACATAGAGGTTCGACCGATAAAGATCTTCATAGAATATGTAGGAACCAATATGGACATCCAGGTCCCTCTATTGGTTATTGACCGTAGAGGTGTCTCAGTCATGTCTACATAGTTCTCGAACCCGTAGTGTCTCCACACTTAAGGTTTGGTGACGTTTCAGTAGTATAGAGTTATGTATGGTGGTTACCTAAGGTTGTTTGGAGTCCCGGATGAGATCCCAGACGTCACGAGGAGCTCCGGAATGGTCCGAAGGTAAAGATTCATATATAGGAAGTCCTGTTTTGGTCGTCGGAAATGTTTCGGGCTAATCGGTAATGTACTGGGAGTGCCGGTAGTGTACCGGGAGACCACCGGGAGGGGTATTTGGACCCAAGAGGCTTCATGGGCTGTGGGAGAGTAATTACCAGCCTTTTGTGGGCTGGTGTAAATCCAACACAAGGCCCATGCGGCTGGGGAAGAAAATCCCAAAGGGAAAAAGGTGGAAAAAGGCAAAAAAGGGAGGAATCCTAGTCCTACTAGGATTGGAGGAGGAATCCTCTTCTCCTCCTTGATTCGGCCGAACCAAGTGCTGCCCCCTTGAGGGCCAAACTGTTGGGAGACGTAGTAGTAAATCAAAAATTTCCTACGTGTCACCAAGATCTATCTATGGAGAAACTAGCAAACGAGCGGGGAGAGATTGGATCTTCATACCTTTGAAGATCGCTAAGCGGAAGCGTTTCTAGAACGCGGTTGATGGAGTCGTACTCGCAGCGATTCAGATCGCGGTAGATCCGATCAAGTGCCGAACGGACGGCACCTCCGCGTTCAACACACGTGCAGCCCGGTGACGTCTCCTACGCCTTTATCCAGCAAGGAGGGAGGAGAGGTTGAGGGAGAGCTCCGGCAGCACGACGGCGTGGTGACGGGTGGAGCTGCGTGGTACTCCGATAGAGCTTCGCTAAGCACTACGGAGAAACGAGGAGAGGGAGGAGTAGGGCTGCACCAGGGAGGAGATGAACTCGTCTGTTGTGCAGCCCCAAATACCTCCACTATATATAGGAGGAGGGGAGGAGAGGTGCTGCGCCCTAGGGTTCCACCCTAGGGGTGGCGGCAGCCTCCAGAAACCCATCTGGCCGGCGGCCAGGGCAAGGAGAGGTGGAGGCGCCCTAGGGTGGGCCTTAAGGCCCATCTAAGCCTAGGGTTTGCCCCCCTCCACTCTTGCTGCGCCTTGGGCTGGGGTGGGAGGCGCACCAGCCCACCTAGGGGCTGGCTCCCTCCCACTCTTGGCCCATGGAACCTTCCGGGGCAGGTGGGCCCACTTGGTGGACCCCCGGAACCCTTCCAGTGGTCCTGGTACACTACCGGAGACACCCGGAACACTTCCGGTAACCAAAACCTCAGTTCCTATATATCAATCTTCGTCTCTGGACCATTCCGGGACTCCTCGTGACGTCCGGGATCTCATCCGGGACTCCGAACAACCTTCGGTAACCACGTACACTATTTCCGTATAACCCTAGCGTCATCGAACCTTAAGTGTGTAGACCCTACGGGTTCGGGAGACACGTAGACATGACCGAGACACCCCTCCGGCCAATAACCAACAGCGGGATCTGGATACCCATGTTGGCTCCCACGTACTCCACGATGATATCATCGGATGAACCACGATGTCAAGGATTCAATCAATCCCGTATACAATTCCCTTTGTCTATCGGTATGGTACTTGCCCGAGATTCGATCGTCGGTATCCCCATACCTTGTTCAATCTCATTACCGGCAAGTCTCTTTACTCGTTCTGTAATACATCATCCCGTGACTAACTCCTTAGTCACATTGAGCTCATAATGATGATGTCTTACCAAGTGGGCCCAGAGATACCTCTCCGTCACACGGAGTGACAAATCCCAGTCTCGATTCGTGCCAACCCAACAGACACTTTTGGAGATACCCGTAGCGTACCTTTATAGCCACCCAGTTACGTTGTGACGTTTGGCACACCCAAAGCATTCCTACGGTATCCGGGAGTTACACAATCTCATGGTCTAAGGAAACGACACTTGACATTGAAAAGCTTTAGCAAACGAACTACACGATCTTGTGCTATGCTTAGGATTGGGTCTTGTCCATCACATCATTCTCCTAATGATGTGATCCCGTTATCAGCGACATCCAATGTCCATGGTCATGAAACCGTGACCATCTATTGATCAACGAGCTAGCCAACTAGAGGCTCACTAGGGACACGTTGTGGTCTATGTATTCACACATGTATTACGGTTTCCGGTTAACACAATTATAGCATGAATAACAGACAATTATCATGAACTAGGAAATACAATAATAACCATTTTATTATTGCCTCTAGGGCATATTTCCAACAGTCTCCCACTTGCACTAGAGTCAATAATCTAGTTACATTGTGATGAATCGAACACCCATAGCATTCTGGTGTTGATCATGTTTTGCTCGTGAGAGAGGTTTAGTCAACGGATCTGCGACATTCAGATCCGTATGCACTTTACAAATATCTATGTCTCCCTCCTGAATGTAATCATGGATGGAGTTGAAACGGCGCTTGATGTGTCTTGTCTTCTTGTGAAACCTGGGCTCCTTCGCAAGGGCAATAGCTCCAGTGTTGTCACAGAGTAGAGTCATCGGGCCCGACGCATTCGGAATCACTCCTAGGTCGGTGATGAACTCCTTCATCCAGACTCCCTCCTTTGCTGCTTCCGAAGCAGCTATGTACTCCGCTTCACATGTAGATGCTGCCACGACGCTTTGCTTGCTGCTGCTCCAGCTCACTGCCCCTCCATTCAAAATATACACGTATCCGGTTTGCGACTTGGAGTCGTCCGGATCTGTGTCGAAGCTAGCATCGACGTAACCCTTTACGACGAGCTCTTCGGCACCTCCATAAACGAGAAACATGTCCTTTGTCCTTTTCAGGTACTTCAGGATATTCTTGACCGCTGTCCAGTGTTCCGCTCCGGGATCACTTTGGTACCTCCCTACCAAACTTATGGCAAGGTTCACATCAGGCCTGGTACACAGCATGGCATACATGATAGAGCCTATGGCTGAAGCATAGGGGATGACACTCATCTCTTCTCTATCCTTTGTCGTGGTCGAGCATTGAGTCGTACTCAATCTCACACCTTGCAACACAGGCAAGAACCCCTTCTTGGACTGATCCATATTGAACTTCTTCAATATCTTTTCAAGGTATGTGCTTTGTGAAAGACCAATGAGGCGTTTCGATCTATCTCTATAGATCTTAATACCTAATATGTAAGCAGCTTCTCCAAGGTCCTTCATTGAAAAACACTTATTCAAGTAGGCCTTTATACTTTCCAAGAGTTCTATATTATTTCCCATTATCAGCATGTCATCCACATACAGTATAAGAAATGCTATAGAGCTCCCATTCACTTTCTTGTAAATACAGGGTTCTCCATAAACCTGTACAAACCCAAACGCTTTAATCACCTCATTAAAGCGAATGTTCCAACTCCGAGATGCTTGCACCAGCCCATAAATGGAGCGCTGGAGCTTGCATACCTTGTTAGCATCTTTAGGACCGACAAAACCTTCCGGCTGCATCATATACAGTTCTTCCTTGAGGAAGCCATTAAGGAATGCCGTTTTGACGTCCATTTGCCAGATCTCATAATCATAAAATGCGGCAACTGCTAACATGATTCAAACTGACTTTAGCATCGCTACGGGTGAGAAAGTCTCATCGTAGTCAACTCCTTGAACTTGTCGATAACCTTTAGCGACAAGCCGAGCTTTATAGGTGGTCACATTACCGTTTGCGTCAGTCTTCTTCTTAAAGATCCATTTGTTTTCAATGGCTCGCTTATCATCAGGCAAGTCCACCAAAGTCCATACTTTGTTCTCATACATGGATCCTATCTCGGATTTCATGGCCTCAAGCCATTTGTTGGAATCCGGGCCCGCCATTGCTTCTTCATAGTTCGAAGGTTCACCGTTGTCCAACAACATGATCTCTAGGACAGGATTGCCGTACCACTCTGGTGCGGAACGTGTCCTAGTGGACCTTCGAGTAGCAACTTGATCTAAAGCTTCATGATCATCATCATTAACTTCCTCTCTAGCCGGTGTGGGCTCCACAGAAACAACTTCATGTGCTGCGCTACTCTGCGGGTCGAGTGGAGGTACAATTACCTCATCAAGTTCTATTTTCCTTCCACTTACTTCTTTCGAGAGAAACTCTTTCTCGAGAAAGGATCCATTCTTGGCAACAAAGACTTTGCCCTCGGATCGTAGGTAGAAGGTATACCCAATAGTCTCTTTGGGATATCCTATGAAGACGCACTTTTCCGCTTTGGGTTCGAGCTTCTCAGGTTGAAGTTTCTTCACATGAGCATCGCATCCCCAAACTTTTAGAAATGACAGCTTAGGTTTCTTTCCAAACCATAATTCATACGGTGTCGTCTCAACGGATTTAGACGGTGCCCTATTTAAAGTGAATGCGTCAGTCTCTAATGCATATCCCCAAAATGATAGCGGTAAGTCGGTAAGAGACATCATAGATCGCACCATATCCAATAGAGTGCGATTACGACGTTCAGACACACCATTTCGCTGAGGTGTGCCGGGCGGCGTGAGTTGTGAAACAATTCCACATTTCCTAAGGTGTGTGCCAAACTCGTGACTTAAATATTCTCCGCCACGATCAGATCGTAGGCATTTTATTTTCCTGTCACGTTGATTCTCTACCTCACTCTGAAATTCCTTGAACCTTTCAAAGGTTTCAGACTTGTGTTTCATTAAGCAGACATACCCATATCTCCTCAAGTCATCAGTGAGGGTGAGAACATAACGGTAGCCACCGCGAGCCTCGACACTCATTGGACCGCATACATCGGTATGTATTATCTCCAACAAGTCAGTTGCTCGCTCCATTGTTCCGGAGAATGGAGTCTTGGTCATCTTGCCCATGAGGCATGGTTCGCATGTGTCAAATGATTCGAAATCAAGTGACTCCAAAAGTCCATCAACATGGAGCTTCTTCATGCGTTTGACACCAATATGGCCAAGACGGCAGTGCCACATGTAAGTGGGACTATCGTTATCAACTTTACACTTTTGGTACTCACACTATGGATATGTGTAACATCACGTTTGAGATTCATCAAAAATAAACCATTGACCAGCGGGGCATGAGCATAAAACATTTCTCTCATATAAATAGAACAACCATTATTCTCGGATTTAAATGAGTAGCCATCTCGCATCAAGCGAGATCCAGATACAATGTTCATGCTCAAAGCTGGTACTAAATAACAATTATTAAGGTTTAAAACTAATCCCGAAGGTAGATGTAGAGGTAGCATGCCGACGGCGATCACATCGACCTTGGAACCATTCCCGACGCGCATCATCACCTCGTCCTTGGCCAGCCTCCGCTTATTCCGCAGCTCCTGCTTGGAGTTACAAATGTGAGCAACTGCACCGGTATCAAATACCCAGGAGCTACTACGAGCGCTGGTCAAGTACACATCAATAACAAGTATATCACATATACCTTTAATGTTGCCGTCCTTCTTATCCGCTAAATACTTGGGGCAGTTCCGCTTCCAGTGACCGGTACCCTTACAATAGAAACACTCAGTCTCAGGCTTGGGTCCATTCTTGTTCTTCTTCTTCCCGGCAACTTGCTTACCGGGCGTGGCAACAGCTTTGCCGTCCTTCTTGAAGTTCTTCTTACCCTTGCCTTTCTTGAAACTAGTGGTCTTGTTTACCATCAACACTTGATGCTCCTTTTTGATCTCGACCTCCGCTGATTTCAGCATCGAGTACAACTCGGGAATGGACTTCTCCATACCCTGCATGTTGTAGTTCATCACAAAGCTCTTGTAGCTAGGTGGAAGCGACTGGAGGATTCTGTCAATGACTGAGTCATCCGGGAGATTAACTCCCAGCTGAGTCAAGCGGTTGTGAAGCCCAGACATCTTGAGGATGTGCTCACTAACAGAACTGTTCTCCTCCATCTTACAACTAAAGAACTTGTCGGAGATGTCATATCTCTCGACTCGGGCATGAGCTTGGAAAACCAGTTTCAGCTCTTGGAACATCTCATATGCTCTGTGTTGCTCAAAACGCTTTTGGAGCCCCGATTCTAAACTGTAAAGCATGCCGCACTGAACAAGGGAGTAATCATCGCAGCGCGACTGCCAAGCGTTCGTAACGTCTTGGTCCGCTGGGAGAATGGGTGGGTCACCTAGCGGTGCATTAAGGACATACAATCTCTTGGAAGCTATGAGGACGATCCTCAAGCCACGGACCCAGTCCGCATAGTTGCTTCCATCATCTTTCAGCTTGGTTTTCTCTAGGAACGCGTTGTAAATTGAGGTTGACATTTGCGTTGGCCATTGGATCTACAATATAGATATTAAAGGCAATTTTTAGACTAAGTTCATGATAATCAATTTCACATAATCAAATTATTCAATGAACTCCCACTCAGATAGACATCTCTCTAGTCATCTAAGTGACACATGATCCATGTCAACTAGCCCGTGTCCGATCATCACGTGAGACGGACTAGTCATCCATGGTGAACATCTCCATGTTGATCGTATCTTCTATACGACTCATGTTTGACCTTTCGGTCTTCCGTGTTCCGAGGCCATGTCTGTACATGCTAGGCTCGTCAAGTCAACCTAAGTGTTTCGCGTGTGCAAATCTGGCTTACACCCGCTGTATGCGAACGTTAGAACCTATCACACCCAATCATCACGTGGTGCTTCGGAACAACGATCCTTAGCAACGGTGCACAGTTAGGGTGAACACTTCTCTTGAAATTTTATTGAGAGATCATCTTATTTACTACCGTCGTTCTAAGCAAATAAGATGTAAACATGATAAACATCACATGCAATCAATATAGTGACATGATATGGCCAATATCATCTTGCTCCTATGATCTCCATCTTCGGGGCACGATGATCATCATTGTCACCGGCACAACACCATGATCTCCATCATCATGATCTCCATCATTGTGTCTTCATGAAGTTGTCTCGCCAACTATTACTTCTACTACTATGGCTAACGCTTAGCAATAAAGTAAAGTAATTACATGGCGTTTATGATTGACACGCAGGTCATACAATAATATAAGACAACTCCTATGGCTCCTGCCGGTTGTCATAGTCATCGACATGCAAGTCGTGAACCCTATTACAAGAACATGATCAATCTCATACATCACAATGCATCACATCACATCCTTCTGGCCATATCACATCACAAGGCATATGCTGCAAAAACAAGTTAGACGTCCTCTAATTTGTAGTTGCAAGTTTTTACGTGGTTGCTATAGGTTTCTAGCAAGAACGTTTCTTACCTACGCCGAAACTACAACGTGATATGCCAATTGCTATTTACCCTTCATAAGGACCCTTTTCACCGAAACCAATCCGACTAAGGTGGGAGAGATAGACACCCGCTAGCCACCTTATGCAACTAGTGCATGTCAGGCGGAGGAACCGGTCTCACGTAAGCGTACGTGTAAGGTTGGTCCGGGCCGCTTCATCCCACAATACCGTCGAATCAAGATAAGACTAGTAACGACAAGCATATTAACAAAATCGACGCCCACAACTGCTTTGTGTTCTACTCGTGCATAGATTCTACGCATAGACCTAGCTCATGATGCCACTGTTGGGAGACGTAGTAGTAAATCAAAATTTTCCTACGTGTCACCAAGATCTATCTATGGAGAAACCAGCAAACGAGCGGCGAGAGATTGGATCTTCATACCTTTGAAGATCGCTAAGCGGAAGCGTTGCTAGAACGCGGTTGATGGAGTCGTACTCGCAGCGATTCAGATCACGATAGATCCGATCAAGTGCCGAACGGACGGCACCTCCGCGTTGAACACACGTGCAGCCCGGTGACATCTCCTACGCCTTGATCCAGCAAGGAGGGAGGAGAGGTTGAGGGAGAGCTCCGGCAGCACGATGGCGTGGTGACGGTGGAGCTGCGTGGTACTCCGATAGAGCTTCGCTAAGCACTAGGGAGAAACGAGGAGAGGGAGGAGTAGGGCTGCACCAGGGAGGAGATGAACTCGTGTGTTGTGCAGCCCCAAATACCTCCACTATATATAGGAGGAGGGGAGGAGAGGTGCTGTGCCCTAGGGTTCCACCCTAGGGGTGGCGGCAGCCTCCAGAAACCCATCTGGCCGGCGGCCAGGGCAAGGAGAGGTGGAGGCGCCCTAGGGTGGGCCTTAAGGCCCATCTAAGCCTAGGGTTTGCCCCCCTCCACCCTTGCTGCGCCTTGGGCTGGGGTGGTGGCGCACCAGACCACCTAGGGGCTGGCTCCCTCCCACTCTTGGCCCATGGAACCTTCCGGGCAGGTGGGCCCACTTGGTGGACCCCCGGAAACCCTTCCGATGGTCCTGGTACACTACCGGAGACACCCGGAACACTTCCGGTAACCAAAACCTCAGTTCCTATATATCAATCTTCGTCTCTGGACCATTCCGGGACTCCTCGTGACGTCCTGGATCTCATCCGGGACTCCGAACAACCTTCGGTAACCACGTACACTATTTCTCTATAACCCTAGCGTCATCGAACCTTAAGTGTGTAGACCCTACGGGTTCGGGAGACACGTAGACATGACCGAGACACCTCTCCGGCCAATAACCAACAGAGGGATCTGGATACCCATGTTGGCTCCCACGTACTCCACGATGATATCATCAGATGAACCACGATGTCAAGGATTCAATCAATCCCGTATACAATTCCCTTTGTCTATCGGTATGGTACTTGCCCGAGATTCGATCGTCGGTATCCCCATACCTTGTTCAATCTTGTTACCGGCAAGTCTATTTACTCATTCCGTAATACATCATCCCGTGACTAACTCCTTAGTCACATTGAGCTCATAATGATGATGTCTTACCGAGTGGGCCTAGAGATACCTCTCGGTCACACGGAGTGACAAATCCCAGTCTCGATTCGTGTCAACCCAACAGACACTTTCGGAGATACCCGTAGCGTACCTTTATAGCCACCCAGTTACGTTGTGACGTTTGGCACACCCAAAGCATTCCTACGGTATCCAGGAGTTACACAATCTCATGGTCTAAGGAAACGACACTTGACATTGAAAAGCTTTAGCAAACGAACTACACGATCTTGTGTTATGCTTAGGATTGGGTCTTGTCCATCACATCATTCTCCTAATGATGTGATCCCGTTATCAACGACATCCAATGTGCATGGTCATGAAACCGTGACCATCTATTGATTAACGAGCTAGCCAACTAGAGGCTCACTAGGGACACGTTGTGGTCTATGTATTCACACATGTATTAACACAATTATAGCATGAATAACAGACAATTATCATGAACTAGGAAATACAATAATAACCATTTTATTATTGCCTCTAGGGCATATTTCCAACACAAACCTCCTCCTCTCTTCCTCCTATATATACTAGAGGTTTTAGGGTTTTTGGCACAAGATTTTCAGCCACGTCCTACCCGTTCCTCTAGTGCATTGTTTCTCCTGTAGATCGGATTTCTGCAGTGCTTAGGCAAAGCCCTGCCAGAATAGCTCCACCACCATTGCCGAAGTACCGTCACACTGCCGAAGAACTCTTCTTCCTCTCCGCTCCCTCTTGCTGGATCAAGACGACGAAGATCGTCATCAAGCTATACGTGTGCTGAACGCGGAGGTGCCGTCCGTTCGGCGCTAGATCGGAAGGACCGTGATCGAGTTCGCGGGATGGGTCGTGATCAAGTTCGCAGGACAAATCGTGATTGGATCACGGGATGCTCGGCGATTTGGATCATAAAGATGTTTGACTACACCAACCGCGTTTCTTAATGCTTCCCGCTTAGCGTTCTACAAGGGTATGTAGATCCACTCTCCCTCTCGTAGATGCTCATCACCATGGATAGGTCTTGCGTGAATGTAGGAAAATTTTGTTTCCCATGCAACGTTCCCCAACATGGTATTAGAGTCACTTGACATGTCGGGTGCATTTTTTTCCAACGAGTTACTCGACGGATCGAGAGTTAACCGTCTCAGTGGGGGCACTCTGAGTGCACCCATTGGGTGTAGTCCCCGAGACCACTGTCGAGTGCTTGCATTGGCAGGGGTCTTAGAGCTTGTCGTATGCTTGATACATTTACCCTTAGTCGCACCACTCCGCAGTTACGCTGTAGGTTTCATGGACATCATTGATAAACCATGATATGACGCTACATAAGGATAGACTGCACTTCTCAGAGTGATGGATATTTCAACGATGGATGTTTCTGCCACTCGACTGATCGAGAATTGGCGAATCTAGTGGGGGCACGCTAAGTGCACCCACTGGGTGTAGTCCTCGAGACCGTTGTCGAGTGCTTGCACAAGCAGGGGTCTTAGAGTTTGTTGTATATGGGATACATTTTGCCTTTGGTCACACCACCCCGAAGCTACCTTGTAGGTTTCATGGATATTATTGATAAACCATGATATGACGCTAAATAAGGATAGATTGAAATTCATAGAGCAGGGAGGCGCGTCACTCGACGGGTCGGGTGACGGGTGAATGTTCTGACAGGGCTGACCTTGTCGAACGTTTCAATAACCAGTGAGGACACGCTAAGTGCACCCACTGGGTGTAGTCCCCGAGGCTACTGTTAATCACAAACGATCAGTAGTAGTCTTGAAAACTTGAAATCGGGATTTCCGTCGTACGCATAGTTCTGAAGGCACTCGACATCGAGTGTATATTTTTTTCTGACGAGTTACTCGACAGGTCGAGTGTTAACCGTCTCTGTGGGGGCACTCTGAGTGCACCCACTGGGTGTAGTCCCCGAGACCGCCGTCGAGTGCTTGCACCGGCAGGGGTCTTAATACGGACTGTTTTGAATTTTCTTATGGCACGCGGAGCACCAGAGCCACAAGACATGTCGGGTGGACTTTTGCTTGAATTCTTCTTCCCCTGGACATTATATAACGCTATTCTAGGGTAATAAGGCAGTAATTCGATGGTATTCATTACCCAGTCGACCATCCTAGGTATTACTTGCCGATTGTATTTCTTTCTTTTGTTGGTTTTAGAGGGCTTGCGAACTTGGGACGCAGTACAAGGACCTTGAGGATGAGAGGAACCGACTACGTGTGGATCTAGAAGCCTCCAACAATGCTCTGGAGCGAGCGCGAGCTGAACTGAAGTCTCTGGGAGGTAATTACTGTCGACTTTCTGCATTCCCATCTTAACTTTTCATGTTTTGAACCGAGTGCTCTCACTCGAACAGATATGTGCAATGAAAATCGTCGACTCCAAGTGCGACTCAACAATGTTGTTTCTTTAGATTCCATGAAGTGGGCACTGAAGGAGAAGGACAAAACACTCGCCAATGCCCAACAGGTGGCCAGGTATAAAACCAAAGCTGCAGATCGGAAGCTAGTGGCCGCCAAGAAGCTGGAAGAGGAGAACGCAAAGCTGAAGCAGGAGTGCGTGGACCTCGTCAAAAGGGTCGAGAAGCTGAACAAAAGGAGCGACGGCCTGGAGAAGCACTTGGGTGAATTCTCGAGGAAGATGTACATCATGCTCGACGATGAGTGTTTCTTGTCGACTGAAGTTTGTCAAATCTCTGAAGGTCGTAGCTCACCGATTCTCCTCCCATTCCCACTCTTCAACAGAATTCTGTCAGGACTTCGAGAAGGAGACAGAGGAGGTTGAGCCCAATCTGGATACCACTAAGTCACCTGTCGTAGACGCGGTGGCCATGAACATGCTCAGACTCAATTTCCGGCTCCAGGGCATTCAGACATATCTTGTCTGACTGAAGTTTGTAATGGAGAGAATTGACAAGGAGCTATGGCCTGAGGACACCCTTCAGCTTGACCTCAACTCCATGATGGCTTGCCTGGACAATCTTCCAAGTCGAGTGCAGGCCTGGAAGAAATCTGATGCTCGCTGCGGGGCCAACGTGGCTCTATCACTCGTCAGGGTCCATTGCAGGGATGTGAGGGAAGAGAAGTTGAAGGAGCTCCGGGTGGTTAACACGAAGAAACTCCAGTTTGAGGACTTCATGGAAACCTTCATCGAAGCAGCCACTAGAATCGCTGACGGCATCGACTTGGACACTTTTGTCGAGCCAGCCAGCCCCTCAGATGCTTAAAAAACTAGGTCTTTGGAAGAAATACTTTTATTCGCCTCGGTATGCCGAGTGGAATTGTATCCCTTAAAACTTCGTTCAGGCCTTAGGCCTGAGCACATTTGCTTCTTTACGAAATGTTTATCCGCGATTTAACCTTTGGATTTTATTCGTATTTTGCTTTCAATCGTTTCTTTGACTGAGTTTGTTTTTAGGGTTAGGCGGAAACATGTTCGCAACTAAGCCCCCAAGTGTGATGATTGCTCACCACTCGGGATATTTTTGATCCTAAGCAAAGACGAATTCACAAATAGACTGTCGAGTGAATGGATTACTATCCACTCGATAGGGTTTTTAACTTAGACGAAACATGTTCGCAGCTAAGCCCCCGAGTGTGAGGATTGCTCATCACTCGGAGTAGTTTAGAACTTAGGCGAATGTCAATTCGCAGCTAAGCTGTCGAGTGAATGGACTGCTATCCACCTGACAAGCTTTTTAACTTAGGCAAAACATGTTCGCAGCTAAGCCCCCGAGTGTGAGGATTGCTCATCATTCGGAGTAGTTTAGAACTTAGGCGAATGTCGATTCGCAGCTAAGCTGTCGAGTGAATGGACTGCTATCCACCCGACAAGGTTTTTAACTTAGGCAAAACATGTTCGCAGCTAAGCCCCCGAGTGTGAGGATTGCTCATCACTCGGAGTATCTTTGAACCTAAGCGAAGACAGATTCCCAAATAGGCCGTCGAGTGAATGGACTGCTATCCACCCGACAGGGTTTTTAACTTAGGCAAAAGCATGTTCGCCGTTAAGCCCCCGAGTGTGAGGATTGCTCATCACTCGGAGTATTTCCAAGAATGAAACTGTATGATTGGAATCGACAATATATTTTGCATAAATGTGAATTGCATTGATGAAGTATTCTTATTACATCAGAGGATTCTCTGTCTCAAGTATAAAAACGCTAGAGCAGATCTTCATTCCAGGCTCGTGGCTCGTCTATCCGCTTCATGAGATTGTACAGATGATAGGCTCCATTGTTTAGCACCTTAGTGACGACGAATGGACCTTCCCATGAAGGAGCAAGCTTGTGAGGTCGGTGTTGATTCACTCGAAGCACCAAGTCTCCCTCATGAAATGACCGACTCTTGACATTCTTCGCATGGAAGCGCCGCAGGTCCTGCTGATAGGTAGTAGTCCGGATCAGAGCCATCTCTTGTTCCTCCTCCAGAAGATCTACACCGTCCTGCCTGGCCTGTTCAACTTCAACCTCAGAATACAGCTCCAACCGAGGAGAATTGTGAAATAAGTCACTCGGCAATACGGCTTCAGCACCATAGACCAGGAAGAAAGGAGTCCGTCTAGTCGACCGATTTGGAGTAGTTCTCAGGCCCCATAACACAGACGGCAGCTCAGTTACCCAGGCACCAGCGACATGATCTAGGTCTTGCATGAGACGAGGCTTAAGACCTTGCAAGATGAGGCCATTGGCTCGCTCGACTTGCCCATTGGTTTGCGGGTGAGCGATAGATGCATAATCTACCCGAGTGCCTTGAGATGTGCTGAAGTTTCTAAACTCTTCCAAGTCAAAGTTGGTGCTGTTATCGGTGATAATGTTGTGAGGAACGCCATACCAAAAAATTATCTCTCTCATGAATGTAACTGTCATACGGGTGTTCAATTTCTTAATGGGCTTGGCTTCTATCCACTTGGTAAACTTGTCGACTGCAACAAGCAAATGAGTGAAGCCACCTTTTCCGGTCCGAAAGGGACCAACCATGTCGAGTCCCCAAACAGCAAATGGCCAGGTGAGAGGAGTTGTCTTTAGAGCAGAGGCTGGCTTGTGTGATAGGTTTGCATAGAACTGGCATCCATCACAGTGATCGACAATGTCCTTAGCCATCTCATTAGCCTAGGGCCAGAAAAAACCAGCTCTATATGCTTTGGCGACAATCATCCATTAGGATGCATGATGACTGCAAGTCCCTGAGTGGATCTCGTCCACAATCATTCGACCTTCCTCGGGGGAAATGCAACGCCGTGTAACGCTAGTCGCACTCTCTCTGAACAGCTGATCTCCCATCACAGTAAAAGCCTTGGACCTGCACACAATCTGTCGAGCCTGTGTTTCATCTTTAGGGAGCTCTTATCTGAGGATATATGCAATGTAAGGCACAGTCCAATCGGGAGTGATAACCAGAATCTCCATGACGAGGTCAAGCACTGTAGGGACATCGACTTCTGTTGGGTCACTGGAACTCAAAGCTTGTGGGGGCTCTTCGGTGAAAGGATCTTATTGAACTGAAGGAGTGTGCAAGTGCTCCAAGAACACATCGTTGGGGACAGGCCGTCGAGTGGAACCAATCTTGGATAGCTCATCGGTCGCCTGATTTTTCAGCCGGGGAACATGATGAAGTTCCAGGCCTTCGGATTTCTTCTCCAACTTTTGGACTGTATTGCAGTATCCAGTCATAGCGGGGTTTCGAATGTCCCACTCTTTCATCACTTGATTCACCACCAGATCTGAGTCGCCATAAACCATCAGGCGCTTGATGCCGAGTGAGATAGCCATGCGCAACCCGTACAAAAGTGCTTCATACTCTGCCTCATTGTTGGAGGAATCAAAGTGAATTTGCAAGACATAGCTAAGCTTTTCACCCCTGAGAGATATCTAGCCAACACCAGCACCGGACCCATTCAACATTTTCGAGACATCAAAGAACATTGTCCAATGTGTCGAGTGAACTTGGATAGGCTGTTGCTATTCAATCCACTCGGCTATGAAATCTGCCAATGCTTGGGACTTGATTGCTTTTTTGGCTTTGAATCTGATGTCAAAGTGTCCAAGCTTGATTGCCCATTTAGCCACTCAACCTGATGCGTCTCAATTATTGAAAATCTCAGACAAAGGAGCATCACTGACGACTGAAATCGAGTGGTCTTGGAAATAATGCGCCACCTTCTTTGCTGATAGGTAAATACCATAAACCAGCTTCTGATAGTGTGGATATCTTTGCTTTGAGGGTGACAAAACCTCCGAGACTTAATAGACTGACCGCTGAACTTTATAAGCTTTACCCTCCTCTTCCCGCTCGACAATTAGTACTGTACTGACGACCTGATTTGTGGCCACGATGTATAGGAGCAAGGGCTCTTTGCTGGCAGGAGCGGCAAGCACCGGCTGGGTGGAGAGCAGGGCTTTGAGCTCGACAAATGCTGCTTCGGCTTTGGGAGTCCACTCGAACGTGTCGGACTTCTTCATCAATTGATATAAAGGCAGAGCCTTCTCACCAAGACGAGAAATGAATCGACTCAATGCTGCCAAGCAACCTGTGAACTTCTGAACGTCGTGCACTCGCCGGGAGTCTTCATTCGGGTAATGGTGATGATCTTCTCAGGGTTGACATCGATCCCCTGTTCGGAAATGAGAAAACCAAGTAATTTGCCGCCAGGGACGGCGAAAGTACACTTGGCCGGATTTAGCTTTATGTTGAATCGCCTCAGATTGGCGAATGTCTCGGCCAAGTCAGCCAGCAGGTCGGAACCTTTGCAGGACTTGACCACTATATCGTCCATGTACGCCTCGACATTCCGAGGGATCTAGTCGAGTAAACATTTCCGAATCATGCACATAAAAGTAGCGCCGGCATTCTTGAGACCAAAAGGCATAGTGACGTAACAAAAACACCCGAATGGGGTGATGAAGGCTGTCTTTATTTCGTCCGGGCCATACAGACGGATCTGATGGTACCCAGAGTAAGCATCCAAAAACGATAAACGCTCGCACCCCGCAGTCGAGTCAACAATTTGATCTATATGGGGGAGCGGAAAATGGTCCTTCGGGCAGACCTTGTTGAGATGTGTGAAGTCAATGCACATGCGCAACGACTTATCTTTCTTTGGCAGCATCACAACATTCGAGAGCCACTCGGAGTGGTAAATCTCCCGAATGAACTTGGCTTCAAGAGACGGGCCACTTCTTCTCCGATTGCCTTGCGCTTCTCCACCGCTGAGCGACGCAAATGCTCCCTGACGGGTTTGGCTTTCGGATCCACTCGCAGACAATGCTCAGCCAGCTCCATGAGGATCCCCGGCATGTCAGCAGGCTTCAATGCAAAGATATCCCAGTTCTCACGGAGGAACTGGATGAGCTTGGCTTCCTATTTACTGTCGAGTATTGATGAGATATTCGTCGGGGCAGCAGTAGGATCCGTCGTGTGGATGTGCACCTTCTTCACTTCCCCTGCCGATTGAAATGCCGACTCGGAAGCCGGCTTCTTTGCATGGAGCAAATCAGCAGGGTCAGCGGTTTTATTGTATTCCTCCAATTCAACCATGGCCATCTGGTGATCAGCGATCTTGGACCCTTGCTGGAGGCATTCTTCGGCCCGCTGTCGATTGCCGGTGACCGTGATCACGCTCTTAGGGCATGTCATCTTCAACTTGAGGTACACGTAACATGGTCGGGCCTTGAAATGTGCATACGCAGGTTGACCCAAAATGGTGTGGTAAGCACTCGGGAAATCCACGACTTCAAACGTCAACTTTTCTTTTCGGAATTATTTTTCATTCCGAATGTCACATCCAATGCTATCTGGCCGAGTGACTTGGCCTTCTTTCCTGGGGTGATCCCGTGAAACTGCATGTTGCTTTCACTCAGACGGGACATCGGAATGCCCATCCCTTTCAGGGTATCCGCATAGAGAATGTTCAGGCCGCTGCCACCGTCCATGACGACCTTTCTAAGTCGAGTGCCCCCCCACCGGATCAACTACCAGATCCTATCGACCGGGAGTGGCCACATGAGCAGGATGGTCAGTCTGGTTGAATGTGATAGCATATTGGGACCGCTTGAGGTAGTTGGGGGTATCTAGCACAGCGATGTTGATTTCTCTGTTGATGACTTTCAGATGACTCTTGCTCTCGACATCAGCAAAGATCACCAGTGTAGCAGTGACATCCGGGAATGTTTCTTTATCTTCATCTTCATCACCCTTCTCAAGAGATTTATCACTCGGCGGGTCCCCCTTGAACTGCTGGAGAAGGGTCCGACACTATCGAGTGGTGTGCTTAGGCAAAATCACATTGCCTTCCGCATCTTTCCTCTTGTGAATTACACACGACTGATCCATGATATCAGTTCCTGGATGATTTCCCCCTTTCTTGGGGGCATACTGTACTTTAGATTTGACCTTGTTATTTGACTAAGTCGCCAGTGCTGCTGCTTCTGCTTGACCCGGATCTTCAGCTGTTCGCTTCTGTTTCCGATTGTTACTACCACCAGCCTCATTGGCGACTGTCTTTCCTTTGCCGCTATGGAGGCGGTCTTCTTCCTCGCCATTGGCGTACCGAGTGGCGATTTTCATCATCTTTCCGAGTGAAATATCACCCGTTCGCCCAAACTTCAGATATACCTCTCTGTATCTTACACCGGCCTTGAACGCACAAACAACCTGGTGTTCTGACACATTCTCCACTGTATGATGCAGAGTGGACCATCGCTGAATATAATCTCTCAAAGTTTCATTGGGCTTCTGGACACAGTGTTGTAAGTCGACCAGACCTGTCGGACGCTTGCAGGTGCCATCAAAGGTTCGGACAAACACTGGGGCAAGATCCTCCCAGCAATGTATACTGGAAGGAGCCAAACGATTTAGCCAAGCTCGAGCCGAACATCAAACATCAAGGACATGTTCTTCATTGCAACATTGTCATTTCCGCCACCAATTTGCATAGCCACTCGGTAATCATCTAACCAAGTCTCTGGCTTTGTTTCGCCAGTAAACTTTCTGATCCTAGCCACCAACCTGAAGTTGGGGGGAATCTCTGCAGAATGTATGGCTCTGCTGAAACACTCAAGACCAGAAACCATAGCTGAGCTACCACCCGGAAAATCTCTATCGTGTCCTTCCCTATGGGCTTTGCCCCTGTCAATCTGCTTCTGGATGAGGAGGTCACGAGCGTCAAAACCCGCATTCCGCTCATCACCGAAGGAGCGCCTATCGTCCTGGCACCGGGGCACGTACGGACCACTCCACGGAGGAGTGGGCACTCGACGGTGGTCTTCGCGGTGAAACTGATCTCTGACCTGCTCTTCACGGAAACCTCCGCCCCGACGGCACAAGGGCGATCCAGGGCTGTGTGCCGACTGAACGGTCTCCGCCCTAGGTGAAATCCTGTTGCGGGACTGAGAAACTACTAAATTCTGACGCTGAGCTGCATCGAGCAGTGCTTTGATCTGCATCAACCCTTTTCCAACCTCTGACCGTGACGACTGAATGGAATCTCCTATCCTAGCAGCAGCAACACCATTTAACACAGGAGTTCGATATACCTCAACGTCGTCGTGAGATCCAGCCAGAAACAGCTGTCGCTGATGTCGACTGGGACGTGGTGGGCACTGGCGAGCGTGCTCATCAAGTTCCGCCTGGAGCTCTTCCAGACAAATGCACGCGGCCTCAAAAGCTTGACCTCAGCAGTCACGCCGACAATGGGAGTATGAAGAACCTCCTCCTCGCGGTGCGGCTGCTCATTCAACGGACTGCCAGCCTCGCGCCTGTCACAGCCAAAGCCAGGTGGTGAACTCTGATGAGAGTCCGCCATCAAGACCTCCGCTGCGGGATCGCAGCTTTCGCACTCGGAAGGCACGTCGGACGGACTGGAATCCGACTCGAACACGCCATGAAGGGACTCGGCAGGCTCAAGTGCTGCAATCAGCGGAGAAGAAGTTTGACGCGCCACTATTGCTTGACCAACGCTGAAGTCGTGAGCGGATGGACCACTTACGACCGCGAACAGTGAGAGGAGCCGACAAGTAAGGAGTCAAGGGCTGACGCAGCAACATGCTGCAGGAACTCGCGTGGAAGTGCATGACCCCTCGGACCGGGAGCGCCTCAACATCGAGGGGCGCTTCCTAAAGCCATGCCGAATCGTCGGCGATCAAGGTGGGCGCTCCGAAACAGATCTCGTGGCCTAGAGAAAAAACACCACCGGAAGACATGTCAAAGGATGAAAAATGCAACCTTGCCGGAAGTCGCTTAGGCGCCTGCCCCACGATGAGCGCCAACTGTCATGGGAACGAGCCTGACAGTGGATGGTAGGGGTACGTAAGGAGAGGGCAGAGTCCTAGCTACGGCGAGGGTGTACACACGGATGTATGAGTTCAGGCCCCTCTCGTGGAGGAAACAGCCCTACGTCTGAGTGCTCGGGAGCTTATGTGGTGTGGAATGTTGAGATTACAATGGTTGCGAACCCTTGTGTAGGAGGGGAGGGGTGGCTTATATAGAGTTCACTGCCCCTCATAATTACCCCGCATCTAAGGGTCCAATCATGGGGTTAAAGTCTGTCGTTATTGGTAACGTACGTAATAAATGCTACTAATGACGAAGAACTAACGACCGCCCGTTGGCCTCCTGATGGTGGCTCCTGGTCTTCTGGTATCGGCTGGGAATGAGGTCTACCGAGTGCTAGGCGACTGTCGAGTGAAGGAAGAAGACTCTGAGTGGATTGAATGTCGAGTGACTTGAACGTCTCATGGAATCCAGTCGGAAGCTTATGCTTGATCTTCAAGTCCTCCAATGTAGTGTCCTTAGGTAGGGTATGTAGGCCTTGCCTAGGACCCTACCCTAGGTACATATCCTCGTCAGCCGTCGAGGAAGAACTTCACGTAGTACCAATCATGTCTCAAGATCCCTAACAAAGTAGAACATGTCATGTTATTGTGGTTGTTGCGAGGGTGGGTACTTTGGGGTACTCAACAAGTATCATTTACCAAGGATACTAGAACTAAGAATAATTTTATGTTCAGTGGAGGTAAAGAGGTGAGGTTAGAACAAGTCTCTAAGAAATAAACTACACTTATATATATTAGAATCAAGATGAGACAACATACGCAAAGGGTCAAAACTAGGTCTGTTGTTCACCTACATGCACATTCATAACATTACCTCTTGCTCTCTTCTTCGGATAATAATCATCTCCAATAAGAGACAATCAAGACATGCACGTGTTGGCAAGTTTTAGTTAACTTAATTAAGGTAATATATGGACCAGCAACATGTTCCAAGTTCCCCTAACCACGGGCATGGCTTTTTGAGAAGATTTAACCATGTAGGGGTATTCCAACTTCCAATTATAGGTATCGCACACATGAGTCTTACTCTATGGTGAACCATGAGGTTAGTCATGAGAAGACCGTCTAACTAACCATAAACAAATTCAAGTGGCCACCCAATATGTCAACACCTGAATCGAGAGTTGGTCGTTTCTCCGAATCGTACACTACCGTCTTGCACCAGTGATGAAGTGGCTACTACCGAGTTCCTAGGCAGACATCTGCAACTCCACAATTGTGGACCAAATGGTTATTGTGCCCCCACTGTCCCTAGTTACTTTGAAAGATCCACGGGGGCATGAATCTCGACAAGGAAATTGCAAGGTTTGTAAGTGGAAAACCATCTCGGGACACCCACAAATATATTTGAAGCTAGTTAGGTATAATTCAAGGGGAGCCCCATAAAATCTCCATGCATTTGTTCGCAGCTAAAATGGAACAACAGAAATCGGTACCTAGGCCGAATCGAATGGAATAAAACACCAAGGCATAAGGCCCACCCTTCATCTAGTGCACTATCATATCATATAGCTTATAACATAATAGCATGATATCCCATATAAGAGTAACAAAGGTTACAACCTAGCATAAGATGAACTCGGAAATCCTATGCATGATAATTAGCAAGGCCAAATCAAGCAATTACTGCACATTAAGTGAATCTTTATATGAAACTAGTTGCACATTGACGAACTCCATATTTTTCATCTCATTTACTTACACAACTGGAAGTGCTACTTATCGACCGGAGGGAGCTGAATGGGAGATTTTTTTCGGAAGTCTTCGAAACAGGCAATGTCTTTGAGGATATGGAAGCAAAACAAGCGTGAAGCAAAGCGGGGCATGTGTAAAGATACACTAGGCATGCAATCAATGAGAAGATAAAGGACATCGGGACAAAAGACAGTAGGCAAACTAGGCAACCGTATATGTAGAAGAGACGAGATGAACATACAAGCAAACAATCGTAAGTACTCCAAACTAGAAGACAGATAAAAGTATGATGATCAATGTCTTAAAGATAAAGTATTCACACAGCGGAGCAATCAAAGGCTACATAATACAATTCTGAAAGTAAAGTAGTGCAAAGATAGAACCAGTTGCTCGGTTAAGACACATAATACATTTGACTAGTTCGAGTGCTGTAAAAACTAATCGTCTGGCTGGAGAGGCTGAGATTTAACTCAGAAGACCAAGTCGTCACCTTATTCTGCCTGAGCTAAGGTAACTTATACCTCGACCAGTCACTCGGGTAAGTCTTCAAGGTAGACTTCGAAAACATTCACAATTTTTTCACCAAAAATCTACAATGGCTCCTGGATACTAAGAAAATGATGCATATTTGTGTGGAAGATAACAATCTTCAGGTGTAATAAGTCTTCTATTCACTCATAACAGAATGTCTTTAGTGATGTTCAATCACTTTGGGCTCTAGCTGTTTGAGATTTTTCCTTGCAAGAATTATCTCTAAAATGCTTCGGAGGTAGATTGCTCTAAAATGACAAAAGTCTAATAACTCGAAGCCGCCACCAACTTATGGTGAAGGGCGGCAGCTATTTATAGCCCGGGTAGCAACCCGACATGATATGACCCAAATGACAGGACAATGGCCAACTGACACGTGTCCCAATGATCGGATTTCAAACACATGCGATAACTTTACTTGGGCTATAAGCAAAGTTAACTTAACCAACTCGGAATAGATTTTCTCTCCAAGTCTTCACAATAAGACATAGGATTTTAAATTTTAGGTTGAGCATTCACATTAGTTTTGACTTTTATTTCGCCTTGACCCCACTTAACAGTACCGTGGTTCCTATGAATCAAGAAAGAAGAAAATGGAACTACCAAAATAACAAGCTATTCATCCTCCATTGTCTTCAAGAAAGGTCTTTGTAAGCCATGAAAGTCTCCAATGTCTTCAAACATTTTTAGATGTCGTCTTCCATGATTAACCAAATCTTCAGGGAGTTCTATCTGTGTTATCATGTGTACATTCACAAGCACATCGGTCTATTAACCAAGTTTGTATCAGTACTACAAAACCAACAAGGGATGACACTAGATGCACTTACAACAACAATATCAGATGTTATTACCATGACAAGTTGTGAAGCGGAAGTAATCTGTCCTCTCTAGTCATTTTAAATGGGGTAGAAAAGTATACATGGCATTTCCTAAAAATACCACATGCAAAAGAATAGAGTTGTCTAAGGTTTTATCCTAAACATTATTTTAAAAATCCTGTCAACCACACGCATAATCAGATTCATCGTATGTTTCTGGTCCAAAACCATATATACATTTTGTGATTCGAGCAACAATTATTTAGCTGTGAACTAGACCACTTAACAATGTCATTCGAATAGTAATAATTCAAACAAGAAGTTAAACAATTTTTTATCATGGTTGAAAGACACATATTCGAAAATTACACAAAATTCTAAGCAAGTTCCATGCATAACATGTTTAATTTGGAGCTGCAATTTAAGAATAGTAAACGAGTCAAAATGTGTATGAAATCTGTTTGAAAAATATCAAAACAAAACGAAATGGCTGAAAGGGATGGAGCTGGGCCGAATCTAGCACTGTTGTGCAGCCCAGAGCTTTTCTGGCCCATGCGGTTACGACCGAGGGGAAGTACGAAATCACTAGGTAAGGTATGCTCTTTGCAAAGATCACTCCAACTATTCTCACACGCTGACAAGTGATATATGTCACTTATCGCAACCAAGGACTTCTTTCTTCTTACATAGATTTGTTTTTTTTTTCAAATGCTTTATCTCTTGAACCGAATCCCGAGTAGTTTTGATCATTGGATATCTTGCGTCAAGATCTTCGAACGTAGCTCCCGTGTCAATAACTTTTGATGAATTGTTTTGTTCATGACAACAAGTTAAAAACCAAAGCCAAAAGCATGGTTTTTTCTTTCACTTTTTTTTCTATTCGAGAAGCACAAATATGTGCCTCAACAAGACACAAAAAAGATGAAAAAATCTGATATTTTCCCCATTTTGAAGATGCACAACTGTGTTTCTCGCGAAAACAAATCCGTGCCTCCACGAGAAAAACAAATTTGCAAGAAAAAAACAAGTTTTTTTTCAAGAAGCATAGTTGTGCTTCTCCCGGGAGAAAATCTACCCTTCTCATGAAAGCAAAAAACGCAAAAAGAAATGGCGTGAACCTGTTTCCTTGTCGGGAAGCACAACTATGTTTCCGACGAAAGCTAATCTGTGTCTCAACGAAAAAAATGTGATCTCATGATAGCAAAAAATAACATGCGTAAAAAATCGCGATTTTTTATCTCCTTTCTAAGAAGCACAGTGCTTCTCATGGAAAATTTGTGCCTGCATAAGAAGCACATTTATGCTTATCATGAAAGCATAATTTTTTTTCACATGGAACTAATTACCAAAATTTCCTCCAAAACCTACACAAAACCAGGCGTAGATCGAAAAGCGAAAAAAGGGGAATACCACATCTAAAACCTGAAAACATGTACAGAAAAAAAACAGAGGGAGCGTTCAATACAACTTTGGCACGCTCTCAGCCCCCAAAAGTGACCCTTCTCGGGACTGTGGGGGTACCCCTTGACTACAGAGAAAAACACACACAAAAAGAAGGGGCACTGCTATGTACCCCTTGACTACAGAGAGTGTCCTACTACGGCTCTCCTAGGGAGCAGGATTTGGGCCAGCCCCGTAGCCACCGCTCATGCTGACGTCATGTTTTCTTCTTCCTTTTTTAATTCACATTTTTATTTTTATTTTCGTTATTTTTCGATATTTCAAAAATTCTAAATGTATTACAAAAAAAAATTACATAAATGTTAATCTTGCATTTAAAAAAGGTAAACCTGTATAGAAAAATATATTTGATGTACATGAAAAATGTAAAATCTGAATCGAAAAAAGTAGGAAATGATAATCATGTGTGTAAAAAATGTTAATCATGTGTATAAAAATTGCTTGTGTATTTCACAAAAATGATTCATACATTAAAATAAATTTATGTTACATTTAGAAAAACGACAAGTCTCAAAAATGTGTTTCGGACATTAAAAATACAATTTGTACAATGTTAATCTTTAAAATTGTTAATGGTGCACTCGAAAACTGTTAAACATGTATAGAAAAATGTATCTGTGTTATATGAAAAATCTATAAATGCGAATGTAAAAATAGTAAAATGTTAATCATATATATGAATAATGTAAAGCATATGTAAATGTTAGTCATATTTTTTAAAATTTTATCAAATATGAAATGTCATACATTTCAAAATAAATGCATCAGGCATTACAAAAAACAGTGTTTGCACTAATGTTAAAATTGTTCATGTAATTCAACAAAAAAAATCATACATTTAAATAATGTACATCACATTTTGTAGATCGTCACAATTTTTAAAAATGTGTTTGCGACATTTGCGTAAACTGTTTTTACAATGTACAAAAAATGTTTACTTATTTTCAAAAAATAATTTGGTCATTCAAAAAAGTTTCGAACATATATTTGAAAAACTATGTTTAAGTAAATAGTGTTAAATGTCTCTTTGAAAAAAGTTAAATGGGTATAAAACAAATATTTTAAATATATACAAAAAATATACAACATGCATAAAAAAGTAGACATATATTGAAAAAACAAAATAAATGAAAACGCACAAAAGAGACAAAAATAAAAGTGACGAAACCAAATATAAAACAAAATCCATAAAGAAACAAAGAAAACAATGTATAAAGAAGAAGAAAGAAAAACAAGAAAACCATGGAAAATACAAAGCAAATTGAATCATAAAAGAAGAGCAAAAGGAAAAGAAAAACTGGTGAAAAAATAGAAAGAGTAAACAAAATAAAATGAAGAAAATAAAAAGCGGAAAATGACAGAGTGAGCGAACTCTACGGAAATTGCCATGAGCTAGAACAAAGGGAACCTACACGCACAACACCCTCGGTAGAAAGTAGGCCGCCCCGCTACTGTCGTGCGTAAGCGATGTTGGGAAACGTTGCATGGGAAACAAAAAACTTCCTACGCACACGCAAGATCTATCCATAGTGATGAGCATCTATAAGATGGAGAATGGATCTACATACCTTTGTAGATCGCTAAGCGGGAAGCGTTAAGACACGCGGTTGATGTAGTCGAACGTCTTTGCTATCCAAATCGCTAGCCTTCCCTCGATCCAATCACGACCCGTCCCGATCTAACGCAGAACGGACGACACCTCTGCGTTCAACACATGTACAGCTCGATGACGATCTCCGTCTTCTTGATCCACCAAGAGGGAGCAGAGAGGTAGATGAGAACTCTGGCAGCGCGACGGCGCGGCGGCGGCGGCGGTGGAACTATTCCGACAGGACTTCGCCTAAGCACCGCCGAAAACTAGGGGAGACGATCTAGTGAGGAGAGAGGGTTGCACCGTGGCTTAGGGTTGGGTGCGGCTGCTCTCTCTCCCCTCCAATATATATAGGAGGGAGGGGAGGGGTCAGCGCCCCTAGGGTTTCCCTTAGGAGTCGGCCGAACAGGAGGTGGAGGAGTCCACCTCCAATCCTACTCCAAGTAGGATTCCAATACTACTTGGATTTCTTTCCCCCATTTGGGTTTTTTCCTTTCCCACACCTCTAGCCGCATTGGCCCTTAGGGGCTGGCTTGCCCAGCCCATTAAGGGCCAGTGTGCCACCCCTAAGAGCATCTACAGCTGTACGCCTCAAATGACCCCTCATAAGCCCGCGAACGTGCCCGGTCAGGAGAAAGAATGATCCCTATATGCCCGGGCTGTCCGTGAACCCTCATATCCATCTCAAATATGGGGAGGATATGAGGGCTCGCGGTCGTGCCCTACCGCGCCCAGTTAGTCTGCCACGTAGGACGTGACCCCACCCGGACCACCTTTTTCTTTTCTTTATTCATTCTATTCTTTCTCTCTCTTCCTCTCCACCAATCATGTGCATGTTACCAGACATATGAGGAAGAAAATGAGGAGTGTGGCTACGTAGAAGGACAAATAGAGGACACGCCCGGTCACTGACCGGACGCGTCCGCGGGTGTTTAGGGGGTTGTCGGTGTCAAAACCGGTGGATCTCGGGTAGGGGGTCTCGAATTGTGAGACTATGATCGACGGTAACAGGAGACAAAGGGGAAACAAGTTTACCCATGTTCGGGCCCTCCTAGGGAGATAATACCCTACGTCCAGCTTGATTGTATTGATGATGTAAGGGGTTACAGAGTTGATCTAACTCGAGATCGTATGTCTAAGCCTAGATGAGTTGTTCCCTATACCCTAAAACCCTATGGCTTATATAGACGCCAAGGATGCCTAAGGTTTACACATGGTAGGTTACATGCCGAAGAGATAATCTTGCCTAACTATTACATCAACTGTGGAGCGCAAGCCATGTTTCCCGAAGCTTCCATCTTGGAAACTGGGCCTTCAAATCCTTTGGTGTTCGGTAAGTAGCCCTCATAGTCCAGCCCATAACAATAGGTCGGCTATCCGAGGACCCCCTAATCCAGGACTCCATCAGTAGCCCCCCGACTTGCCTTCAACGCCAAGGGTCTTCAGCTCCGACTGCTTCGCGAACAGAGTCTTCGGCTTGCAAGGTGAGTTCCTTCCTGCCAATCCATAGTTCGGCCTCCGATGACAAGTAGTCTCCAACATAGAGGCACGTCCGAATACTGTAAATTGATTGGCTTAGAAGCCCAAAAGTCAGGGGATAAACAATGGCCCTCCGACGACCTTTTTGACGAAAGGTTACGGGCCACCACGACCGCCAAGCCAATTGCATAGACTCGATTCGCGGTTCGAGGCCGTTTCAATCATCATGATTTGTCAATATACTGACCGTGTCCTGTTTTACACGGGATATACTTAATTACATGCATGCAACGGCTCGCGCATCTCGGGAAGTGGAGGGATTCACGACGCAGTGAGGGGAATCCACATCGACACGCCTCATAAAAAGAGAAGGAAAACCATAAAGGCTTTTTTACGCTCACCATTTGACTTCTCCGCCTCCCACTCCCTTGCACCCCCGGAGTACAGTTCTAGGTCTCTCCACCCCACCTTCGAGCTCGGCAATGGAGGGCTCGAATGGCTAGTGGGAAGCATCCACGGTCACCAATAAGGAAATACTCGAGCTCAAGAAGGCCGGTTACCTCCCCGCCAACATCCCTCACCGCGCTCCGTAGGAGGGCCAAGTGATCCCCACCCCCAGGTCCGCCAAGAGGGTGGTGTTCATCTCCCACTTCATTAGGGGGTTAAGCTTCCCACTCTTCCTCTTCGTTAGGGGGTTAATGTTCTTCTACAGCCTCGACTTCCACGACCTCCCGCCGAACTCCATCATGCACATCTCGGTGTTCACCCTCATCTGCGAGGCCTTCCTGCACTTCGAGCCACACTTCGGGCTCTGGCTGTAGGTCTTCAATATCAAGACCAAGTGTGTCGGCAGCAAGCACGCGGACTGCGGTGGGGTAGTCATCGGCAAGCTCGCCCGCGTCGGGTGGCCATCAAGAACCTTCATCGACACCATCAAAGGATGGCAAAAGGAGTGGTTCTACATCATCGAACCACGAGAAGAGGGAAAACTCCCCGCCGCCGCACTCAGGTCTGGTCCTCCCACCAGACTGGCTTCATTGCCCGAAAAGGGCCTGGTCTGGGATCGGGCAAAGAGGTGACCGATCTGCAGAAGCGCCTCCGCTCCCTGGTCGAGGTGGGCATCAAGCTAGCCGATGTGGTGCAGGTGATGCTCCGAAGACGCATCCTCCCCTGCCAGCCTCGGGACACTCCCCCGTGGTCTCGGGAAATCGAAGCCGAGTGCACAATCCAGAATCTCTTCCGCACTACGTGGGAGAAGCTATGGAAGGCGCTCTTCAAATCAATAAAGAGCTGGCCATCGGAGAACGAGGACAAGGGTCTGCATGCCGCCAAGCCTGATTCCGAGGTATGATTTCCCCTAGCTTGGTTGGCTCTATGACGGGGTTATTACCCCTAGGTAGGCCAAAGCAACAGGGTCTTCCCCCTTTCGCTTTGAAGAAAAGCTACGCGGCCGGTTGGTCGTGGCCGGCTGGGGGACGTCCGGCATGAGCAGGTGCCGGCTGGCGCCCCTCTGCACACAGGTACGACGACGCGACGCGACCGGTACAACGGACGGCCCTGTGGCTACAGTGGCCGCTAACGCACTACAACACGTGGCTACAGCCCAACCGTCCTGGCCGCTGACCTCGACGAGTGTGACCAGGCGTGGGAACAGTGCCGGCACGCCCTCGCCACACGATTACTCACCCCGGCGTGGCTACAGCGTGGCCAGCCGTACCGGAGACTTCGGTCGGCTGGTGCTAGACGACGCCCATCCCGGGCGACCCGTGCCGCGGCAGGTGGGCGAGGGCCAATCGCAGAACTGGCTGGCGGGCCCCAACAAGAAATGGGACCGCTCGTCCGGTGGACCCCACCAACAACGAGACGACACGTATGGCGGGACCCTCTGGCCAGCTGGAGAGACTGCCAGCCGGGTCCCCCCACCTTTGTACTTAGAACATATTGTTAGAGCCGAGGGGTTGGCCTATAAAACCCCCCGAGCCCCCCATGCAACGGGGACGGATGGACGAACGCACACATGAACGATCATCTCCACACACACCACTCCTCCTAGCAGTGGAGGAAAAGGAGACGGCTGCCCCTTCTTCCTCCCCTAGACACAGCTCCAGGAGCACTATTGTATCTATACCCATCCATCCAACTAAACCAAGCAGGACTAGAGGTATTACCTCCCCGGAGGGCCCTGGACCTGGGTACATCGTGTGTCGACACTGCTTGTGCCCAATCTCACACCCAGAGCCCGTTCGGCGTCCTTCGGCCCCAACCACCTATGATAAGCCACCCTATGGCATCTGTCGTGAGAAAACGACGACAGTTGGCGCCCATTGTGGGGCCGTACGCGGCGCCAGACGGATTCATGCTCCGGGCGGGACCCTGCGCCATTCCCCGCCGTCGTCGCTCGTCCCGGTGAAATCATGGGGGGCTCGTGGGGCTTGCTCCGGCATGCCTTGCGGACAACTCCGTCGGTCTCACGGCCGACATCGACACGCTCACCGAGCGCTTCGGTAGGCTCAGCCTCGCCGAGGCTTCGACCACTGACGAGTACCCACGGGTGCTCGTCTGCGCTGGTCCGCCCACGGCAGTGGGTGCACTTGCTGCGACTCAGTCCAGCGGCTCCCACGAACGCGTGGGAGTAATGGCCATCACCTCCTCCACTGCTTTCGGACGGGCGTGGGTCGCGGCTACCGCTGCCGCTGCCCACGTTAGCACGTCCGACCCGCTCGGCGCGGCCCTCCGAGGCTTGAGCACTCCGATCGCCCCGACGGCGAACCCCGACACCACCACGGCTGATCTGGAGGCGGCTCGTCGCGTCCTGTCCGATTCACCCCGGCTGGCACCAAGCCTTGCCGGCGTGGGACTGTGCGCAACCGCGGTCGCGTGGTCGCCGAAATCCTCGGCGGCAAGATGCCCATCTACGACACCCCTGCGGCCAACCTGCGGGCCCTCAAGGTGGCCTATGACGAACTAGCCATCTTGGAGGGCGAAGAGCGTGCCGCCCACGAGTGCCACATCAAGGAGCTCATCGATGCTGCTGATGCGCAGCAGCATCTGCTTTCGATGGGTGACACCGCCACTAAAGGCCTCCGGCCCGAGTGCGAGGGCACGGGAACTGCCGGCCATCAGGCGGCACAGTACTCCTGCTCCCCTCGCGTCTCCGACCGCCGGGCCGGAGCAAACAACCCCTGACCCTCTCAGACGCCGGGGAGCGAGCAGCCGGCTGTTAGCAGCCGGCGCACCAACGAGCTGCCTCGGAGTGACCGCCACCATGAAGCACCAGCATCCGGCAGTTGGCGCAGCCATGGGCACACGTCACCCCTACGGCACGATTCGGGGCACTCGGCGCCACCCACCGTCCGTCCCGAGCTCTCGGCTCGGCTTGGACCACGTGTCCCCCGCGGCAAGAACGATGCCTGCAACCTCCTCGACAAACTCGCACAATCCGCCCTCCTCGAGGGAGGAGGGCTCAATTGGTCTGGCCTTCTTCGGTCCCCGGATCCGCACCGAGCCATTCCCAACCGGCTTCACGCTCCGTAGGGACATCCCGAAATACAACGGGGCCGCCAAGCCCGAAGACTGACTGATCGACTACACCACCGCAGTGGGCATCGCCAGGGGGAACAAGCGCGTAGCCGATCTATACGCCCCCCTCATGCTGATCGGCTCGGCCCGCACCTAGCTCAACAGCCTGGCGGCCGGCAGCATCAACACCTAGACGGACTTCGAGGAGGCCTTCGTCTGCAACTTCACCGGCACCTACAAGAAGCCTGGCCGTTCCCGTGAACTCGCCATTTGCGTTCAGGGGCCAGACGAATCCCTCCGCGACTACCTTACCCGGTGGACCGAGCTCCGCAACTCCTGCGAGGGGGTGCACGACGTGCAAGCCGTGCAATACTTCATCGAGGGTTGCCGGGACGACACCCCTCTCAAACATAAGCTCCTGTGCTCCGAGCCGGCCACGCTTGCCGAGCTCATGACCAAGGTGGACAAATACGCCACGGCCGATTCGCCCATCCGGGTCAAGACAACCCCGCCTGCCAAGGCGACGACGACACCGGCCACGACCCCAGCGGTAGCAGACAACCGGCAGCCACAGAACAACAAACGCAAGAACGACCAGCCGGATCCCCGCTATGGGAGCCGACAGGTCAATACCATCGAGGATCAGGAGCCGGCTGCCCAGCCTTCTGGCCAGCACCAGCGCACCGGCAAGGCTGCCTAGCAGCCGACGCTCACCTTCGAGAAAATGCTCGACCTCCCCTACAAGAACCATTCAGGGGCCAAACCCTCTACGCACATGCTCCGGCAGTGCAGCTTCTCACAGCTATTGGCCCAGGGGGAAGACCTTCCGGCTCCTCCCACGCCACCAGCCCGTGCGCCGGCCCCGGTCCAAGCTGCCGCCCCGGTGCCGACTCCGGCTCCGGCCCAGAACGACGGTCGTCTAATCGATTAGTTCCCCAACCAGGACGGTTGCTACGTCGTCTTCACCAGTGAAGAGTCGGGTAAACACGCTCAACGCTAGCTCTGCCGTGAGGTGAACGCCACCATGCCGGCAACTCCCCAGTTCATGCACTGGTCGGAGAAGCCGGTCACTTGGAGCCAGGCCGATCACCTTGCCGTGATGCCGAATCCCGACAGCTATGCCTTAGTCCTCAACCCCACCATCACCACCAAGGAGCGAACTTGCTGCTTCTTGCGGGTGCTGGTAGATGGTGGCAGCAGCATCAACATTCTCTACCTCGACACGATGCACAAGCTAGGGCTGAAGATAGAAGACCTGCATGCAAACCAGATGGTCTTCCACGGCATCGTGCCTGGAAAGTCCTGCTGTCCTGTCGGCAAGATCATGCTCGACATCCTCTTCTGTGGACCCAGCCACTTCCGCCGCGAGCCAGTGTTCTTCAAGGTCGTGGACATTGCGAGCCCCTACCATGCGCTGTTGGGCCGGCCGGCTCTTGTCAGCTTCATGGCGGTCCTCCATTATGCCTACCTCAAGCTCAAGATGCCGGGCCACAAGGGGATAACACCATCAAGGGCGACTACAAGATGTTGCTCGAGTGCGCTCGAGACGGCAACCGGCTAGCCGAGGCCCTGGAGATCACCGAGGAGAAACGGCAGCTCGACCGGCTCGTGGCCCTTGCTTCCAGCCAGCCGGCCGTGCCGGCTCCTCCCTTGCAATCCGTCAGCGAGGCCTCCTTCCAGCCATCCAAAGACACCAAGCAAATCCCGCTCGACCCGGCCAACTCGGCTCAGTGCGTCACCATCGGCTCCCGCCTCAACAGCAAATAGGAAGGCGAGCTCGTCGACTTCCTCCGTGAGAATCGGGATATCTTTGCATGGTCCCCCAAGGACATGCCGGGTGTTCCGAGGAAGTTCGCCGAGCACAAACTCCATGTCCGACCAGACGTCAAGCCGGTCAAGCAACCCCTGCATCGTTTCTCCGAGGAGAAGCGGCATACTATAGGGGAAGAGATCGCCTGGCTGCTCGCAGCTGGGTTCATCATGGAAGTGTTCCACCCGGACTGGCTAGCCAACCCAGTCCTGGTGCTGAAGAAGAACAAGACCTAGCGCATGTGCATTGACTACACTAGCCTGAACAAGGCATGTCCCAAAGACCCGGTTGCCCTGCCGTGGATCGATCAAGTCATCGATTCCATGGCCGGCTGTGACTTCCTGTCTTTCCTGGACGCCTACTCCGGCTACCACCAGATCAAGCTGGACCCGGAAGACCGGCTCAAGACCTCCTTCATCACGCCCTTCGGGGCCTACTGCTACATAATCATGTCCTTCGGCCTGAAGAACACATGCGCCACCTTCCAACGGTGCATGCAGAAGTGCCTCCTGCCTTAGATAGGCAGGAATGTCCACGTCTACGTCGACGACATTGTCGTCAAGACCAAGAGGCATTTCAGCCTCCTCGATGACCTCCGGGAGACCTTCGCGAACTTGCGCGAGTACAAGATCAAGCTCAACCCGGAGAAGTGTGTTTTCGGCGTCCCCGCCGGCCAACTCTTAGGTTTCTTCATGTCCGCCCACAGCATCGAAGCTAACCCCGAGAACATCAGCGCGATCGAGCGCATGCCGAAGCTGACCCGGCTCCACGATGTCTAGAAGTTCACCGGCTGCCTCGCCTCGCTTAGCCGGTTCATCAGCCGGCTGGGGGAGAAGGCCCTGCCCCTCTACGGGCTCCTTCGCAAGACGACTCTAATCGAGCCGGGTCAAACCAAGAGGCTGTCCGTCTTCGACTGGCCTGACAAGGTGGACGAGGCCTTCCGCGGCCTCAAGAAGGCTCTCACCAGCGCGTCCATCCTGGCCGTGCCGGTTGAGAAGGAACCACTGCTCGCCTACATCGCGGCGACCACACGCGTCATCAGCGTCGTCCTTGGGGTCGAGCGATCGGAGGAGGGCAAGTCCCTGCCGGTCCAACGACCCGTCTACTACCTCAGCGAGGTCCTCTCCGCGTCCAAGTAGAACTACCTCCGCTACCAAAAGATGTGTTATGGCATATACTTCGCCGCCAAGAAGGTCAAGCAGTACTTCCAGGAGCATACCATTACCGTGGTGCTCACGGCCCCGCTTGGCCAGATCGTGAGCGGCTGGGATTCCACCGGCCGGCTCGTCAAATGGGTCATCGCCCTTGCCGATCATGAGACCCGGTACGAGCCAAGAACGACCATCAAGTCACAGGCGTTGGTGGATTTCCTCGTCGACTGGGCGGAGACGGAGTTCGTTCCGCCTCCCCCAGACTCGAGGCATTGGCGCATGCACATCGACGGCTCGAAAATGAGGACCGGCCTGGGTGCCGACAATGTCCTCTCCTCCCCGAAAGGTGATCAGCTCAAATACACCCTCCAGATCCACTTCGCCGCCTCCAACAACGTGGCCGAGTACGAGGCCGTCGTACATGGCCTTTGGCTCACCAAGGAGATCGGCATCAGGCGCATCCTCTGCTTCGGCGACTCCGACCTCGTAGTGCAGCAAGTCTCTGGTGAATGGGACGCCAGGAATGCCAACATGGCCAGCTACCACTTCCTCGTACAACAGCTCACCGGCTCCTTCGAGGACTGTGAGTTTCATCACATCCCACGAGTGGACAACGAGGCGGCCGGCGCTTTGGCAAAGATCGGCTCCACCCGGCAAGCCATCCCAGTCAGCGTCTCCCTCGAACGGCTGCTCAAGCCGTCGATCAAGCCCTCCCCAGAGTCAGAGTCAATCATCATGCCGGTGGGCATCGCCAGCCATCGACGGTCCTGGCCGCCTCTCCGGCACCTTCACAACTGGCTCCCGAACCGTCGGCCGCCCGGCCGGCTCCGATCGAGCCGGCGGCATCCAAGGAGGCCGGCCCCGGCAGCGCGGCCGCCATGATGATCATCGACCAACTGGCCCTGGGGGCTAGCAAACCGGCCGTAGGCGCGGACCAACCCGTCTCGTGGGCTCCCGAGCTGGTCTCGGGGGCTGGCGAGCCGGTCCCGAGGGCTGACCAACCAGTCCTGGGGGCTCCCGAACCGGCCGCCGTCTCGGCCCCCTCGTGGGCCCAACCCATCCTAGCGTTTCTTTTGCGGGGTGAGCTGCCTTTGGACGAGGCTTTGGCAAGGTAAATCCAGCGCCGAGCCACGGCCTACGGAATCATCAACAATGAGCTCTTCCACCGCAACAGCATCGACATCTTCCAGCGATGCGTCGAGCCAAAAAAGGGTCTGGAGATCCTCCTCGACATTCACCAGGGTGAGTGCAGGAATCATGCTGCCTCCCGGACCCTGGTGGCCAAGGCTTTCCGCCATGGATTCTTCTGGCCAACGGCTCACGAGGCGGACAAGAAGTTGGTCGACGAGTGCGAGGGCTGCCAACGCTTCAGCACGCAAAGCCACCTGCCGGCAACGGCCCTCCATACCATCCCCCTCTCGTGGCCTTTCGCCGTTTGGGGGCTGGACATGGTGGGTCCATTCACGACCGCTCGAGGCGGTATGACGCACTTGCTGGTGGCTGTCGACAAATTAACCAAGTGGATCGAGGCGCGACCAATCAAGAAGCTGGACGGCCCCACTACCATCCGGTTCATCGACGACATCATGGTGCGCTACGACGTTCCCCACAGCATCATCACCGACAACGGTGCGAACTTCGCCAAGGGCGCACTCGCGCGCTTTTGCTCCAAGCAAGGGATCCGGCTCGATCTGGCCTCCGTCGCCCAACCATAATCAAACGGCCAAGTCAAGAGGGCGAACGGCCTCATCCTGTCCGGCATCAAGCCTTGGCTCGTGACGTCGCTGGTATGGTCGGCCGACTGCTAGATCGACGAGCTGCCGGCTGTCCTTTGGAGTCTTAGGACCACCCCGAACCATTCAACCAGCTAAACTCCCTTCTTCCTTGTGTATGGGTCCGAGGCGATCGTCCCCACCGACATCGAGTTCGATTCACCTTTGTTCGCCCTAGACACGAAGAAGGACACAAAGGAGGCAAGAGAAGATGGTGTCGACCTACTTGCGGAAGCATGCGAACTGGCCTTGAGCCAGATGGCGATCTACCAGCAGAAGCTCCGGCACTAACACAGCAAGCGAATCCGGCCACTCTCGTTATACGAGGGGGACCTGGTCCTCAGCCGGATCCAACGAACAACCGGACAACACAAGCTGTCCTCCCCATGGGAGGGCCCATTCATCATCAGCAAGGCACTGCACAACAACGCATATTATCTAATAGATGCCCAGAAGCCCTAGAAGCGCAAAAGAGATGCACCCAGAGAGGAGATGGAGCGCCCATGGAACGCGGCCCTTCTACACCCGTTTTACTGCTGAAGAAACCAGTGTATGTATGTACCCCCACCCTTTTGGGCTTATGAATGCAATGGGTGCCCCAAACTGGCTCTTGGGGCGCGCCCCGTTTTGTTTCCCTCAAAAGTGTTCCTCACTCACCGGCTCCCCGACCCGGCTCTCAGGCCCGGGGGCTAGCCGGCTAGACCTAGAATGCCTCTTCGGAAACTGGCTAAGTAATGTGAGCCGGCCAAACTTCCCCACCTTTACCAGCTATAGAACCGGCTCCCGGCTGTCTGACTTACGGTGCCTCGGGGCGGCAAGGTTTGGCTCACATGAAAGGTCAAAACAAAAGGAGACCCCTTCTAGGCCCAGCCGGACCATTGCCGCGTCTCTACCACTCTACTTATCTCGAAAAGCCCTCACGATTCCTAAGTTTTGAACCGGCTCCCTTGAGGCGGACGCCCCGACCCAGCTACAGACCGGTCCCCGACTGTCGGGCTAGCGCGGCCGAAACCAAAGGGGAAAAGGAGTAGAAACGAAAAGAGTCAAGCAGGCAAAAAAGGATAAGGACGAGGCGGCATGAGTAACAAGGCGAACACGGCAAACTATTCATGACATAAATGTTAAGGCAAAAGTGGCCCACGACCAGCATTCAGTTCATTACATAAACACCCCCAGTGGGTGGATTCAAGCTTAACATGCAGGGAGAAAAAGGGAAAGACAAAAAAACGCCTGGGGGCTCAGGCTGTCGGCGCGGCGCCAGCCGGCGTGCCCCCAGCCGGCACGTCACGGGCCGGCTCGGTTCTTGCCTCGGAGGTGGTCGCGGCCTTCGCGGTGGCCTCCTTGGCCTTCGAGGCGGGCTCCTCGGTCTCGGTCGTCTCACTGCTCGAGTCAGTGCTCTCGTCGACAACTTCATCATCCGCCGGGCCTTGAGGGATGCCGAAGGGTCCTCGGGCAGCAGCTCGCCATCCTCGCCAAGGGCCGGTAGGAACTCGTCTGCGTCGACATACGACACGAGCTCGTTGGCCCGCTGGACAAGGGCCGACTTGCAGGCCTCCCGCTTTGCGGCCGGCACGTCACGCATGGTCGCCAGCCGACCTAGATCCACGCCGCGGTACCACGACGTGACGAACCGGAGCGCCATTTGCGCTCCGGCTCGGGCAGCCGACGCCTTCCAGCCTTCGAGGCGGGGGACGGCGTGCTCCAGCCATTGAGTCACGTGGTGCGTCGGAGCTCCCCCGCGGCCCGGCCACAGCGCGGCAATGAACTCTTCGCCGGCGGTCTTGAGCTGCTCCACGCTCCGCTCGAGATTGGTCATCTGCATCTTCATGGCGAGTCCGATCTCGTCCACGTCCCACGTGGCATCCTCCTTGATGGAGTGACCGCACTCCTGGAGGTACTCCCGGTGCTCCTCAATGGCGCGCGCAGCACGACGCTGAGTTTTCGGGCAGCGCCCTGGAAGAAAGAAGAAGAGAAAGAAAGATAGGCAAGTTGAAACACAAGAAACGGCAAATGGAAAAGCAACCGGCTGAGGAAGAGATAAACCGGCACTTACCTTCGATCGCGTCGTCCACTCCAAGGCAGAAGTTGAGCGCCGCCTTGCGCTTTGACTCTCGAGCCGCCTCCGACGCGGCGAGGGAACCCCTGACCTCCTCGAGCGTCCTTTCGAGCAGGGTCACCTCGCCTTGGAGGGCGGCAGTCCTCAGGGCAGCGTCAGCCGCCTCCTTGACGGCCATCTCATGGGCCGCCACCTCCTTTGCCACCTCGGCCTTGAGCCGGTCCCGGGCCACCTCCCCGTCGACCAGCAGTGCGGCCAGCCGGTCCGTCTCCTGTGCGGCTGCCTGGACGTCTCGCGCCAGCCGGTCCCACTCAGAGACAAGCCCGGTCTTCTCCTCCCGAGAGGTGGCCAGCCCACCTGCAAGACACAACCGGCGTCAGCTGGCACTCGGGGGCTATGTGCCCCTCGTGCAAAGTGCAACCAACCTTGCACGTGCATTAGCTCCAGGCGGTAGAAGCCGTATTTGCCACGGTCGTGGATGGCGACCTCCTTCGCGAATAGCTTCTGCCGCAGGGAGGTCCCTTCCTGCCAAAAAAAGGCAAAGATCAAGACACGCACAAAAGAGATCCGGCCCGGCTGCCCGTCGGCCGGTCAGTCGGCCCGCATCTCGGGGGCTACACCCAGTGGGTGCGCTCGCACGCCCCCACTAAAAATTCTAAGACAAAACATTTGGCTTACCTCCGCATGCAGTAGGCCGGCGTTCTCCGCCTCCGCAAACCGGGCTAGCTCCTGCCGGCACCGGTCCAGGACACTCCCCAAGTCTACGAAGGAAATGACCGGGCCGCCTGCCTGGGGGGCCGGTAGGGCCGGCACGCTCGCCAGCGCTTCCTAGTCCCGGACCACCTCTTGCATCGATCGCAGGGTCCTCCGGGCCTGGCCGCCGTTGCCGCCTGGGCTCGCCGCAGCTCCAGCCGCCGGGGGCGGGTTGACGACGGCAAGGGGCCGGGAGTCGCTTCCCGCCGACCCCCCGGCCAACGCCGTCGTTGCCTCCTCCTCCCGCCGCTCCGGCGCATTGGTCCTGACGGAGGGCGCCTCCACCTCCATGGCCACCGCCTCCGGTGCCACCTCCGACGCCGCCTGCAAAGCCGCCGGGACCTCCGGCACCTCGGCCCGGGCCGGCTCGGCCGCAGGCGGGGTCACCTACGGCACCACAGGCCGGGCCGCCTCGGGAGCCGGCTCCATCGTCGCCACCCTCGCCTCAGTCGTCTCCTGCGCGGGCAGATGCGTTGGCAGGTCCATAGCCGCCCCTCGCGGCTCGCTTCACGGCGTCCTCGACATGCGGGTTGACTCCGCTGCCGAGTCCGATGCCCGCGGACGATCCACTGACCTCCTCCACCTCCGGTTGCTCGAGGTCCCGGAGTGCGAGACCCCTCCTCACGTCCCGGACTTGGAGGCTCTCAGCTCCGTGAGACTCCTCTTCTCCTCCCGCTGGGTGGCCGCATGCTCGCCCTCTGGCTCCTCCTCGTGGAGCTCGATGGGGTCACTGCAGTGCCCAAGAACCGGTCATCAACCGGCTCGCGAGGCGGAAGCCAAACTTACGCGAAATAAAGAACTTACGCGATAACGAGGGGCAAGGCTCGCTTGGCGCGTGGCGGCGGTTTCCACACGGCCAGCTTCACCCGCTTCGGGCCGGGCGGCGGGGCCGCCGTCCCTCCCTGAGGCGGCCTCTTCCCTCGACCATCCGCTCCATCCGTCGGGGCTTGAGCGGTCCCTCCTCGCTCCTCCAGTCCTGGCGCGCTGCGGGAGGAGGCCCTTCATAATCATCAAGTCGTCATCATCATCGTCGTCATCCGTCCACTCCTTGATGAAGGGGCAAGAGGGAACTCACCCATTCCGCTGGGTTCCCCGGTTGTGCCGGACCCTCCGGCTCCACCGGGAGCGCCACCTCGCGAGTACGCCGGCTCGTCGACTCCTCCCGAGGAGTCCACCCCCTCCCCCAGGGGGCCTCCCGTATGGTAGTCTTCGGAGTAGGAGTTTTCACACTCCGCCTCGAAGACCTGAGGGTGTGGGCCGTCTGACGTGTTCTGTCGCACCAACAGTTGCGGTCAGCGCATCAAAGTAAGTTCTCCAGCCGGCTGCCGGCTGGGGAATATCAAACGGAAAGAAACCACCTCGACGAAAAAGTTACCAGGGAAGGCCGGTTGATGCAGTCGTACGGCTCCATGCCGAAGGACCGCGAGGCCGGCTTTAGCTTGAACGTCGTGAGGGCATTCACCAGCTTCGCCACCTGAGCCGGTGTCAGCTCGACGGTGGACAGCCGGCAGGGGTCGCGTCGGCCGGACATGTCGCAGATCCGGTGTGGCCTCAGCTAGAGGGGCGACACCCGGCGCGAGATAAAGACCGCCACCAGGTCAGCGGCGACCAGCCCCTCGGAGCTCTTCAGCTGTGTGAGCTAGGCAAGCTCCTCTAGGGCCATGCCACGCGGGGTAGCCCCCAGCCAATTCTGCTGGGTGGACTACCGGTCTTCAAAAGGTGGCAGCCGGATGTAGTCCGTCCTCAGGTCGACATTGTTCACGTAGAAGAACGTTCGGTACCACCCCTTGACAGAGTCGATAAGAGAGAGAGGGGGAAAGCGAGCGACGTTGCGGCAGCACACCACCATGTCCCGCATGCGTCGCTCTTCAAAGGTTTGAGGTAGAAAAGAGCATTGAAGAGTTCGATGAAGGGGAGGATGCCGAGGTACCCCTCGCACAACGTCACGAAGGCGGAGAGATAAAGAATCGAGTTCGGGCCGAGGTTGTGCGGTTGAAGGTCGAAGGTGTCAAGGAGGAGGCGAAAGAAGATACTAACCGAAAGCCTGAAGCCCCGGGAGAAGTGCCAGAGGAACACGACGTGTTCCCCTGGTTGTGGCGCCGGCACTATCTCGTCGCTCGGCGCACGTGCGGCCACCCGCTCCTCCGGCGGCAGCATGCGCGCGCGGCGAAGTTTGGCAATGTCCGCCTCGACCATGAAGGAGCCTGCCCAGCTTCCGCCGCGTCCATTGGCCATCACCACGGCGGTACGGTGTGCGGGCGCGGATGCGTGCTTGAGTGCGGCGGCACGCGAGGAAGAAAGGGAGGCGATGAAGATGGGCAGCAAGGGGGCAAGTGAGGCGTGGGTACCTCCGCCTCCTGCCCTTCCTCTCTTTTTTATAGGGGAGGCCACGACCGGGGGACGTGGTATTGATTGCGCCCACTCCCCCCGGAAACTCCGCGCGTGCATGGGTGGCCCCAGGCCGTAACGGCCGCTTCGGGGCACACAGGATCCTAGCCTGTGCCCCGAGGCCTACTGAGCTACACATGGGTCCTAGCGGGCTAGGCCCACGCGACATCTCATTTCCCCGCTTGCGTGGGACCCACGACATCATCACTTGCTGCATTGCGTGCCGCGCGCCGGCGCGGGTCCCGGGGCGGCGCGCCGGTAACCGAGGCATTGGGTCCAATGACCGACCCAGCTGCCCTTTCGCCTTCGAGCCAAAGGCGGGTATCGCTGAGGGGAAGTCACCGGCTCCCCACTGTCCGCCAAACGCGGGCCCCCGCCGTCTTCGGGGACTACTGACGGGGTTATTACCCCTAGGTAGGCCAAAGCAACGGGGTGTTCCTCCTTTCGCTTCGAAGAAAAGCTACGCGGCTGGCTAGCCGTGGCCGACTAGGGGACGTCCGACACGAGCCAGTGCTGGCTGGTGCCCCCGCCGGTTGGACGAGGAGCCGGCAAGACCCTCGGTCGGCTGGGCGTGGCCGGATGCCTCCGGGCCGTCTCTTCTGTTGACCTTGGGACGGACATGCGACGTCCCATCCCTCTACGTGTAGGTACGACGACGCGACGCGACCGGCACGACGGGGCGGCCCTGTGGCTACAGTGGCCACTGACACACTACAGCGCGTGGCTATAGTCCAACCATCCCGGCCGCTGACCTCGGCGAGCGTGGCCAGGCATGGGAACAGTGCCGGCACGCCCTCACCACTCGATTACTCACCCTGGCATGGCTACGTCGTGGCCGGCCGTACCGGAGACTTTGGCCGGCTGGCGCTAGACGACGCCCCCAGGCGACCCATGCCGCTGCAGGTGGGCGAGGGCCAATCGCAGAGCCGGCTAGCGGGTCCCAAAGGGAGATGGGACCGCTCGGCCGGTGGACACCAACGACGAGAAGACACGTATGGCGGGACCCTCTGGCCAGCCGGAGAGACTGCCAGCCGGGTCCCCCCCACCTTTGTACTTACAACATATTGTAAGAGCCGGGGGGTTGGCCTATAACCCCCCCGAGCCCCCCATGCAACGGGGACGGACGGACGAACACACACACGAACAATCATCTACACACACACCACTCCTCCTTCCTCCCCTAGACACAGCTCCAGGAGCACTATTGTATCTATACCCATCCATCCAACTAAACCAAGCAAGACTAGGGGTATTACCTCCCCCGGAGGCCCCTGAACCTGGGTACATCGTGTGTCGACACCGTTTGTGCCCAATCTTGCACCCGGAGCCCGTCGGCGTCCTTCGGCCCCAACCACCTATGATAAGCCACCCTATGGCATCTGTCATGAGAAAACGACGACACTCTATTACACAGAAAATCCCTTCATCCTCTTATCCAATCTGTTCTGGCAGAGATGGGAGAAGAAAGCCATCAACATCAACAGTCTGGCTCCTCAGCCCGAAGATGAGAGGACCGGGTTTTTAGTTAAGATGCTCATGGTGAATCCTTATGAGGCTCCCGCGAAGAAAGAGAAGAAGAAGAAACCAGGCTAGGTTGGCCTTCACATCAAGGACTAGCTTGACGCTGCATCCGAAGACACCCCCGCCTACTCAAATCAGGAGGAGGCCGAAGAGGAGGAAGAAGAGGAGGAGAAGGTCAAGAGAGAGGGGGAAGGCAACTCCCCCCGTGCCAAGAAGAGAGCGACGTCTTCGGACGCCTCGAGGCAGGTTTCTTCTCTTGCCCCGAAGAGGGCGCGACAGGCGCGGGTGGTTCTATCCAATGACAGCTCGGACTCGAGCTCCGCGTCCGAATACCCAGAGGAGGTTCCACAAAGGAGCCTAAGGGTCAAGCCCCCTCCATCTAGGTTAGGATCCGAAGAACCTCCTACCTATAATTAGTAGATTCAGAGTTTACTAACACGTAGGTTATTGGTTCAACAACCCCCCATGCGTTATCCCCACCGAGGTGGTATCGGATGGGGAGACCTCGCTTGCCGAACTGGCAGAGAGCAGGGATGCCTCGCACCCCACCACTCTAGGAGCCACGAAGGACGCCATGGAGGTGTCGACCTAGCCTACTACAATGGAGGCGGACACATGGGGCGAGGGAGATAGCACCGTGGCCGAGGCTAACACTTCGGCCATCGAAGACCAGGGGACAACGCCCCGCCCGAACACCGAGGAGGTCGGACGAGCGAGCAATCAGTCCTCTCCGAGGACATCTCCGGAGCACACTGTTCCTTCGGAGGCACCGGTTCAGTCTCCGATGGGTGATCGGGAAATCCGATCATCCCCGACATCGCTTACCAACAGGTGGTCGGACATGAAGGAGGATCTATCGAGCGCCTCCATCCCCGAGGATCACCGCATCCTTATGGGTACGGTACTACAAAGCGTCCAGTCTATTGATAATGGACTGAAGGAGGCCTTAAAAGGTCTCCTTGCAGGCTTTCAAGTAAGTCACCCGATATTTTGCTAAGATTTTTATTTATTTGTATTGTATACATGGCAGCCCCCGAGCCCTAGGTGAGGTGAAGAAGCTCACCTATGGGTCCCATCTGAACCTCATAATGCACTAGACGCACTTTAAGTGTTTAGCATGCTAAAATAAGTCGATGTATGAACAGATTGTATATAATTTGGGAAGTGAGTTTCGATGTGATGTATGAATTGTGTGTGTAATGTAGGCTTCGTCATCAGCGGCGGCCAAAAATGATGCCGAGCTGGACGAGCTACATCGGAAGCTCAAGCGCTCCGATGATGAGGTGGAAGCCCTCAACAAGAGGTTCGACGAGGCATAGGGTAAGTCCGAACTAAATTTGAATACTTCCCCCTGGATACTGTCAATGCAGATTCCTTTTATATAAAGTTTTATCGTTTTGCAGCTTCGTCGAAAGAGATCAAAAAGCTCAAGGCCAAGCTTCAATGTGCTAAAGATGAATCGGCCGTTGGGAAGGCGGCGGCCAAAGAAGCGGCCACCGCAATCTTCGCCCTATGAGCCACCAGCGATAAGCACTCGACTCTTGTGGCGGAGATACAGGATGAGCTCAAGGATGCTAGAAAAAAGTGCGAGGCCTTGGAGCAAAAGAATATGGCGAGCTCGGCCGAACTGTCCATCATGAAATCCGATCTCCAAAAGGAGCGGATGGACAGACGGTTCTTCAAGGAGCAAGTGTGCCAAGCCAAGGAAATAGCCGATGGTAAGTCGTACTCCCTAAAGTGCGTATTCGGGGATAGCAGATTCGAACTGCTGACTCGGGTGTGACGATCCTCAGGTGGATCCACCGATCTCCAGAAGAGTGTGGCGGACACCAATCAGCTGTTCGCCTTGCGGGGAGAGGAAGACGAAGCTCGGACGTTCTAGGCATAGTTCGGAGCCCCGAGCATCCTCCTCTTTTGGTGGAGCAGCTGAAACATCTGATGGAGCTGCACCAGATGGTGGATCCGGCCATGAAGGACCTCTGCATCCGCTTATGGCCCGGCGAGCCACTCCCAAGCAGTTACTTCGGCCTGGTGCAGAGACTGATCGCTGTCACGCCCCGCCTTGATGCTGTCAAGCGCCCCTCTTGCATTGAAGGAGTCCAGATGGCCCTTGCCAAGGCCAAAGTACACTGGCCGGGGCTCAATTCGATGAAGGTCGCGACCGACCCGCCGCCACCCAGGAAGGAGCACCGGCGCCCCGAGCTATACTTTGATGGAGTTATGGAGAGTGTGCAGGTGATAGTGTCACAGTGTTCTGGTGAAAAATTATTTGGATGAGCTTGTAACGTGTCCGAAGACTTGTGATAACTTTTAATGATATTAGTATCCACTCTTCTATGGTTTTGTATTCGTTTATAACTCATGTGTGGTTGTTTAAGACTAAAAGATGCGAGTCGCCTACTTCAGCCCCCACGTAGATACTACCTGGGGTTTCTATGCCAATGCACTATGTCCCTTAGCCGTATTATTGGAACTCGAAGGTGGTGTAGTGTGGCAGACTAGGTAATCAGACTATAGTGCTTTATTTCTTTCACTTAACCAAAGGAGCACGAAAAGGACGAGGGAAGCGTACGATTAGCCACCGGAGTGTTTACGATGTTCGGACGAACCGAGGCCGAAGCCAACATCATAATGTTTGCGCAAAAGGCAAGTTCCTCATATAACATAGAATAACCGCTTACCAGGATTGAAGTATAATACTTCTAGCTTGGGGTTCACAGATTGGATCACGCATACTATGACAGTCCGTTTTTGGCTTTCTTCCCTGAGGTGCTTGAACGGACTATCCGGAAGCACAATCGCAGGGGGTGCTCCCTTTGCCCTTTTAGCCAAACGAGCGGAACATAAAGGGGCAAGCATAGTTAGCCGGGCACACCAACTTAATGACCAAAGACATAGTTCAGAACCGATGCATATAAAGCGAACGCTAAGACGCCGAACACACGATAGTTAAGGCGATCTATGTTTGAAATCGAGCCCCCAGTCTATTAGCCGGTTACCACGCGTCATACCGAACAGGTTCACAAGAAGAGGGAGAAAGGATAAAAAGTATGTGCGGAAAACAGGACAGATGAGGCGTACTTGTGCCACACAATTTTGCATTTTCTCAACAACTCTTATAACTCGGATTGCTGAAGCAACTGTTTACAGGTATGCAAAAAAAAAGAAATAAAGTCCTACATGAGTTCTTGTACTAGGGGTCTTCAATTGGTGACCTAACGTCCTCGATATGCCGCCTTGCTAGTTGACTCCTGCTCTTGGATGCACCTTGATTGATGTTAGTGTGGGCGGATTTTGCAAAGAAAATCTTGAGAGGCCGCAGCATTATAGGTGAGCTTTACACCGTAGGCAGGCTCCTTTAGAAGCGCATGCATCTTGTCTGAAGACGTATTGGTGGTAGTAGGTCGGGGCAGCCGAACACCTACCTTTATTTCCCCACCACTTTCCCATGGAATTTTAAGTGCGAAGTTGTGCCTCCTCGGCACATGCTTTGCTGGTCTAGAAATTGTGCGGTGGGGGGAGTCCCTGTAGAGGGGAAGAGGAAGGATCCAAGCTTTCGGTCTAAAGCCGAACTTGCTTCCCAGCTTTATGTGGCTTTATGGCGGATATCGGAACTTGCCGATCTTCTTTATAGCTGAATTCAGCCGCTAGGGCTAGTGCATGTTCCTCAGTTCTAAGGGAGCGCTCTGTGTTACCGTTGGCAGTAATGACCCTCTTAGGGCCCGACATCTTGAGCTTGAGGTATACGTAGTGTGGGATTGCGTTGAAACGAGCGAACGCTGTCCGTCCAAGCAGCACGTGATAGTCGCTACGGAAGCGCATGATGTCGAAGATCAAGTCTTTGCTGCGAAAGTTGTCGGGTGAGCCGAACACGACCTCTAGAGTTATCGAGCCCTTACATCAGGCCTCAATGCCCGGGATCACTCCTTTGACGGTAGTGCTGCTGGGTTTGATCCTTGATGGATCAATGCCCATCATTTTCACCGTGTGTGAGTAAATCAGGTTAAGGCTACTTCCTCCATCAATTAGGACCTTCGTGAGGTGATACCCATCTATAATGGGATCTAGGACGAGGGCCGCCGAACCCCATGACGGATACGGGTCAGATGATCACGCAGATCAAAGGTGATCGGGTATGTCGACCATGGGTTGTACTTCGGGGCTACGGGTTCCACCGCGTACACTTCCCGGAGGGCGTGCTTCCTCTCCTTTGGTATGTGGGTGGCGTATATAATGTTCATCGTTTTTACTTCGGGAGGAAACATCTTCTGACTGCCACCGGTTAGACCCCGAGGCTCATCTTCGTCCTTGCTGCGCGAGTTTCGCCTTGGTCTTCGGGTTGTATCTTGCCGGCTTGTTTAAACACCCAGCAGTTGCGGTGTGTGTGGTTGCCGGGCTTTTCCGAAGTTCCATGGATTTGGAAAGTCCTTTCCATGATCTTCTCGAGCTGAGTGGGTCCGACATGATTGCCTTTAGGGGACTTCTTCCGCTGCCCAGGTCGAGAGTTGCGGAATCCGGTATTAATAGCCATATCATCAGCATCATTATTATTGTGCCGGCGCTTATTCTTATTGTGTTTTGGCTTTGAGTTGCCATCCTGGGCTTCAGGTGCCACGGGATCTTCAGAATTGTGGCTGCATCTAGCCAGCCAGTTATCCTCGCCCGCGCAAAAGCGGGTCATGAGGGAGGTAAGGGCGAACATAGTTCGAGGCTTGTCCTGGCCTAGCTAGCGGGCCAGCCATTCGTCCCGAATATTGTGCCGGAAGGAGGCTATGGCCTCAGCATCCGGGCAGTCGACGATTTGATTCTTCTTAGTCAAGAACCGATTCCAGAACTGTCGGGCGGACTTGCCGGGCTTCTGGACGACGTTGCTGAGATTGGAAGAGTCTCGTGGGCGGACATAGGTCCGCTGGAAGTTAGAGCGGAACGCGTCTTCCAGGTCTTCCCAGCATCTAATGGAGTTTTCGGGGAGGCTGTTTAACCAGTGATGACCTGGCCCCTTAAGCTTAAGAGGTAGGTATTTGATGGCATGGAGATCATCTCCTCGTGCCATGTGGATATGGAGGAGGAAGTCCTCGATCCATACAGTTGGGTCAGTGGTCCCATTGTACTGTTCTATATTCACGGGTTTGAACCCTTCGGGGAACTGATGCCGCATTACCTCATGCGTGAAGCACAGAGGGTGAGCGGCGCCTCTGACCCTTGCTATGTCGCGCCTTTATTCGGCGTCTGTATGGGGCCGGTTGCGTTCTCGGACTATGTTGTTTTGGTCGAACCATGGTTTGTACTCGCCACGTTTATCAGGCGCGTACTCTCTGGATACATAGATGGATCTAGTGCGGCCTGCTCTATGATCGAGGTCATCTCGCAAGTCGAACCTGTCACTGGGCTCTAATGGCTCCTTGCCCCGTCTTTTGGGTACTACCGGTATGTAACCCGCGTCGTCGCCCGTCCTGTCTCGACCACGAGGGGGGCAGTCCGGCTTGTCGTACGGAGTACGGTTTGGAGATGGAGTATTAGTAAGTTCGTTATCGAATTGCGGTAGCAGCCTTCTCCGAGGGTAGCTTTTGGGCTAGTTTGACGGGCCAGTATCGTATACTTCCTCAGCTGAGAGGACTTTCATCCATCGATCGTTGAGGTCGGCCTGTTTGGCTTTGAGTTGTCGTTCTTTGGCCTTTAGGCTACGAGCTATTGCTATGAGTTGTTGCCTGATTTCCCCCTGATCCTCGAGGTTATCAGGGATGTACAAGTCATCGGCTTCCGATATATCTTACTCCTCGACGGGGGAAAGGTAATAGTCGCCTTCGGGTCATTGACAGTGTTGGGGTCGTTTTGATCCTCAGGCTCTTCCGGACCCTCAAACGAGTGCTCAGGGATATCGGGATTGTCATGATTGGCGGGGGCATTACCTTCCCCGTTGCTGATAATATCTCTTCTTCCCTTTTTGATTTTGGACCGCTTATGCAATTTCCGGCGCCTTGATGGCGCATCACCCGAGTTGTCACCGTTATTGTGAGGCGTATTGTCGCCGTTGGTGGAAGGAGTGTCCACCTTGTAGACGTCGTATGTAGAAGTGGTGGCCCAACTCCCAGTGTTAACGGGGGTGTGAGCATAGTCCTCTTCATCCATGTATTCTACCACCTCAGAGGCATAGTCTAGCACGTCGGTTAAGTCTTCGACGGTGGCTATCAAGTGGGTGGTGGGTGGGTCAAAAAATCCGTCGTTGTCCGAACTGTAACCGGGTCGGGTGTAGATCGGGACTGGATCATCGGTGATCCTCATCGATGAGAGTTGCTCCAAGGCCTCGTCGACTGCTGAGGGCCCGATCGGATCCAGCTGTTCGGAACTCGCAGAGTTAACCCCCATGAAGCCCACCCATGGGGAGTGTTCGTAAGTTACACATGTCCGGTTACATGGCTTGATGGCCAGACAGGGATGAGAGATCAGACTGCCGCCATGGGTGAACGCATTGGTGTGTCTGAAGAAGGGGCTCGAGGTTAAGGCCTCAAAGTCCTTGGGGGCTACAGGAGAAGCCATGAGCCCGATTAGTGACAAGTCGCCCCGAGAGTCGATAGAGAACTCTAAGTTTCGGAATCTAACCTCTTGATCAGGGGCGAAGCTCTCAACGCGGCCTAGATGGCTGGCGGAATCCACATACAGCACAACACTGCCAAAGGTGAAGATCTTCCTGGGGACGAAAACGTCCATGTTGCGAACCGCTTCGTTGATGAAGAGACGAGGCGACGATTCCATCTCGCTCACAGAGGAACTCTCAATGAAAGCACCAATGTTGGTGTCAAAACCGGCAGATCTCGGGTAGGGGGTCCCGAACTATGAGACTTGGATCGACGGTAACAGGAGACGAAGGGGACATGAGTTTGCCTAGGTTCGGGCCCTCCTAGGGAGGTAATACCCTACGTCCTGCTTGATTGTATTGATGGTGTAAGGGGTTACATAGTTGATCTACCTTGAGATCGTGTGTCTAACCCTAGATGAGTTGTTCCCTATACCCTAAAACCCTCTGGCTTATATAGACGCCGAGGATGCCTAGGGTTTACACATGGTCGGCTACATGCCAAAGAGATAAACTTGCCTAACTATTACATCAACCGCGGAGCGCAAGCCATGTTTCCCGAAGCTTCCATCTTGGAGACTAGGCCTTTAAATCCTTCGGTGTTTGGTAAGTAGCCCTCATAGTCCGACCCATAACAATAGGTCGGCTAACCGAGGACCCCCTAATCAAGGACTCCCTCAGGAGTCATATTTGCAATGCCCGGCTGTAGATGCTCTAAGGCCCATGTGGCCTCCCGGTGTGGGTGGTCCCTACCGATGGCCCCCCGGAACCCTTCCGGCACCCCCGGTACACTATCGGTAATTCCCGAAACTTTTCCAGAGACCAAAACGGGACTTCATGTATATCAATCTTTACCTCTGGAGCATTCGGAGCTCCTCATGACGTACGGGATCTCATTCGGGCAACACATATTTCTCAATAGTACTGAAACGTCACCGAACGTTAAGTGTGCAGACCTTGCGGGTTCGAGAACTATGTAGGCATGACCGAGACACCTCTACGGTCAATAACCAATAGCGGGACCTAGATGCCCATATTGGTTTCTACATATTCTACGAAGACCTTTATCGATTGAACCTCTATGTCAAGGATTCAGTTAATCCCGTATGTTGTTCCCTTTGTTCTTCGGTATGTTACTTGCCCGAGATTCTATCGTCGGTATCTCTATACGTAGTTTAATCTCGTTACCGGCAAGTCTATTTACTCGTTCCGTAATACAAGATCCCGTGGCTAACACTTTAGTCACTTTGCTTGCAAGGCTTGTTGTGATGTTGTATTACCGAGTGGGCCCTGAGATACCTCTCCGTCACACGGAGTAACAAATCCTAGTCTTGGTCCATGCCCACTCAACAGACACCTTCGGAGATACCTGTAGAGCATCTTTATAGTCACACAGTTACATTGCGACGTTTGATACATATAAGGTATTCCTCCGGTGTCAGTGAGTTGCATGATCTCATGGTCATAGGAACAGATACTTGACATGCAGAAAACTATAGCAATAAACTGACACGATCATATGCTACGTTCATAGTTTGGGTCTTTTCCACAAATCGTTCTCCTAATGATGTGATCCCGTTATCAAATGACATCTCATGTCAATGGCTAGAAAACCTTGACCATCTTTGATCAACGAGCTAGTCTACTAGAGGAATACTAGGGACATAATGTTGTCTATGTATCCACAAAAGCATTTGAGTTTCTAATCAATATAATTATAACATGGATAATGAACGATTATCATGAATAAGGAAATAATAATAATAACCACTTTATTTGTAACATCCCAAATTTTGGAATGTTATAATAATTATAGAATGATTGTTTGTTTGCTTGAATGATTGAAAGTGAGTGCAATTTGAAATTTGAAAATTTTGAAAGTTTGATGAGAGGGAATGAAATGACTTTCCCAAAACTTTCAATCTGCATTTTGATCACCAGGAATTCAAATTCATTTCATCACAAAACCCTAGAGTGAAGATGACATGACTTCTTCCATTTAAAGAAATGAAAAGGGATTTGAAAATGATTTGAATTTCCATTTTAAAATATTTCAAATTTAGAAAACTTTATGCAACTCAATGATTTTCACGAGACAAGATAATATGACTTCTTCAAATTATATGAAATATGAATTGGAAGTTAAAAGAAGGAATTGAAAGAGCTTTTGAAAACCTCAGGATTATTTTGAAAATCCATTTCATATTGGTCCCTATCCAAACTTTTCAAAGAATTCAAAACCCTGACAAAAATTTGAGAGGAGTAACATGACACTCCAAGACAGGGGGTAATTTGTGAAGTTTTTGAATCATCAAACCCAAAAAGTTATTTGAAAAATATTTGTAAAAGTAAATAAAGCCAATTAAGGCATTTTCTGGAAAAGTGATTTTTTTAAAGTATTCAAATGCCAGAATAAAAATGTCCATTAAATGGAATTTATTATTCTGTTAATTTTGATATAAACTTTGACTATATTTGGAATTTATTCGAATGCATTGATCAAGTTTTATTGCTCTGGTAAAATCATAATTAGAAAACAGTAACGGTCTTATATTAAAAGCTGGCCGGCCCACGAATTTTAACACGCGAAATCAATTCATAACGGTCACCGCTATCAGCGTTTTCTCCTCCCTTTCGCTGACATGCTGGCCCCACCGACCGAGCGAACCACGCCACGGTCGTCTCCTTCTTCTTCTCCCCCCCGATTGACAACGCCGGCAACTCCACCGACGGGATCTCCCCCTCCTTTACTCCCCGACCCCCTCTCCAGCCCTATAAGTAGCGGCCACCATCCGCTCCTCATTCCATCCTGATCCCCTTTTTCCTCCTCGCCGGAACGCTGCCCGGAACTCGCCGGAGTTCCACCACCAACCGAATTCCCCCGAGCTCGAATCCCTCGCCACACTCCACCCCACACCCCTCCACTACTCTCCAACATCACCTCAGCGGCCCCGCTATCATCTGGTGGCTTCAACCTTGCCAAAAACCCACCGGAACTGCCGCACCATCACTCGCCGGAGCTCTGCCTCTCCCGAAAGACCTCCGAGCTCGTGCCGCTCACCTCCCTCGCCCCCTCTCCTCTCCGACCCCACCAGCCATCCTCGGAGGATCCCGCCGTCGATTGGAGGCCACACCATCACCGGAGGACCGCCGGAACACCTCCATGAGCGCCTCGACGCCTCTGCCTCGCCGGAGATCTCCATCGCCGGCGACATAAGCACGGTGAGCCTCTCCCACTCCCTTCCCACCGTCGGATCCAGATGAAACGGCTCAGATTAGAACAATTTAAATAGCGAACCGGTATCCCTTTCATTTCGGTTATCCGCTCAATTTCTCCCGCACGCACACCCCCTAGACCAATAGGAAAGCGCCACGTAGACCCCTGTCCGTTAGTTTAACTTTTTTTTTTCTGTTTTGTTTTAAGAAAACAGAATAGGTTCAGATTTCATTTTCTTTATATCTTTTAAACTATTTAGTGTTTTTAATTGATTATTTTTGAATTAGATCAAATTTTTTATCTAGTTTCTGTACATATCAAATTTGATCATGTTTGAATAATTCAATTTGAATTTGGACAGATTTGATTTAAATTTTGTTTTCTGAATATCTTGAGTTCTAAAATGAATTTTTGAATGATTCTTTTTCCTACTTGTCATTAGTGATCTTAGTTATCATTAGTCAGAGTTTGAGAATTTTTAAAATAAAATTTATTAGGGTTTTAACTAGAAACAGAATCTGTTTAGTTTGTTAATATAGTTTAATTAGTTTTATTTTGTTAGTTTTAAATCTGAGTTAATTATATATTTGATTTAGTATATTCTGTTAGTTACACTTTAGGTGAATTACTTGTTGTTAAAATAAAAATAATTTGCTTAGTTTACTACCATGTTGTTATAGGAACACTATACATTTTCAAATAGGTTTAATTTGTGATAAACAAACTAGTTAGTAATAGTTTATTCCAACAAAGTTTTATATAAATAGATTCTGTTTTCAAATAAAAATTTGTACTTATTCCTTTCTGTTAAGTAATGATTTGTTAATAAGATAATTTAGTTTTGCTCTATTATGATAGGAAAACTATATTATTTTCATTAGGTAATATGTTATAAAAACAATTTAGTTTCATAGAAACTCTTTTCACAAAGTTTTAGATGACTTAATTCTGTTTTATAATAAAGATTTTATTTAATTACTTTCTGTTAACTAAGTTGTTTCATAATTTGTTTTCTCTTAGTTTATGGTTGTGCTTGTAGTTAAGTTCATTAGGCAAACACTTGTGTTGTTTAGAATATTGTTTGCATAGTTTTACTTGTTCTTCAAAAGTAATTCATTTTGCTAACAAAATATTTACTAAAATCCTTTGATTATATTTTACTATGCTTTGGGTTTTGTGTTACTTTTGAATTTGTTGGAGTTTTGTGTTTCAACTTTGTCTTAAGTATTTCTTTCATCAACCTTGTTGATTTTGTTTCTTGTGTTACCTTGTGATTGTTAGAATTGATTGCCAGTATGATTGCTTATATGTATGTAATGCTTGATTATAGATTTCATCGGAGAGTGACGAATAGTATATCAAGTTATTTCTGAGAGCGATATCTTATCTTCATCAACAGTACAGGCAAGTTCACTTTGACCATCTTTTCATACCTATGTTTTATTGCATGTAGTGACATCATTCAACATATCCCTCCCGTAGTGTTATTGAAATTCTTATAGTTGAGTAGAATGCATGAGGTAGGAACCCACCACTGGTTACTAAAGCCCCGGGAACGCTAGTTAGCACAATGCTATGCTAAAGTAGACGGGGTCTGGTATGAGTGTTCGTGAGTGGTGTGAAGAAGGACTCCACGTCAAAACGACGACTTCATGAAGACATCTTCAAGTCCTGCATCTTCAAGACCTCAAGACTTCAAGACTCGAGAAGACAAGTTTTCAATACACACTACTGGGTGAAGGATGGTTGATTGGGCACCCTGGAGAAACCAGTGAGTGGCCGGGATGCATGGAGAAGCGCCATGACATCTTGCGGAAAGCTTCACCCAGACTCAAAGAGAAGGATGAATACTTCATGCCCGGAAGCTTACCTGTGTAGCCACAAGTCATTATGGGCTCTGGCTTGGTTGATCTTTGTTGTGACTCTGCTGGGCAGTGCTACGAGATGTAGTCGACGTTAGGATTGGGATGGGCACTGTCGGACAGACAAGGAAGCACTCTGAAAGACCATGTTTCTTTCATCCTGTTCTCAAACACCAGGCAGTGCGAGGACTTACCAGGAGGGAAAGAATCTTGTGGGTAAAGTACACAACACTCTGCAGAGTTAAACCTAATCGATTAGCCGTGTCCCCGGTTACGGACAATTTGAGCTTCTAGACTTGGATCTATCTCTGAACTCTCAACACTGGACTGATAACTAATTGTGGGCAACTTAATGATACTTATGGGCATTGAGACATTGGTTGGCGGAACCATGTCATGATAGGTAACTCTATAGTGAAATTCCTGATATTCCTTTGTTGTAGGAAAATAAAATCAGCTTTTACGCAAAAACTCAGACATAGAGCCACAAAGCCTTTGCATATAGAATAGTCTTTATGCTTCTGTTTTTCTATGGTGATCTTGCCAGCATATTCAAAATGCTGACCTACATGGCTGCAACGTCTTATGTTGCAGATACTCTTCTACGACGGGTAAGAGTACGATTCAGGGTTACGGTCCGCACTCAACTTGCCGTTGGTGTTATTGGGACTCCACTCCCGTTGACTGTATCCGCTGCTATTTTAAGGTATATATCAGTTTTACGCTATTTACATGTGATTGCACTTTGATATATACATTGATGTATTGTGTGTGCCAGCATACTGATCCAGGGATGGCACAGAAAACACAGAGGCTTGACTCGTTTTGAGTCGGGTCGTTACAGAAATGGTATCAGAGCACATGTTGACTGTAGGACGTGACCCTAGAAACTGGAAAGCCCTTAGGAAATGATTTCTCGAAAACTTTGTTTTCAAAAGACCTTCTACTTCTCATCCCTTCTGAGTTTTATCAAGAGTTAGAAAATACCCTTTTCCCCTTGACCACACGAAGGATCAACTGAAGCCCTCCAAGAAGGACAAGATATCGGACAACTGGTGACCAACTCCGACAAAGATGTATTCCATTATGGAAGAGCTACAAAAGGATTGAAGACTATACAGACCTCAAGAAATTGAAGACCATGAAGAATTTCCAAGATGTTATGCCTCTAGAAGACCAAACCCCTGTTGTATACTTACATTAGATACGATGATTTGTGAGCTGTCATTTGTGTGTAATTTTCGACGGCCACAACTAAAAAAAAAATCTATTTTCAAAACCATTGTTTGTATTGTGTGTATCCTCTCCTTTCTCTCCCTTACCCATCTCATCCCCAAAACCTTGACCCCAATAGATGACGAATGAAGCTAGACTCGTGTATTCTGGATCAATGACTCGGTTAGAGACAGAAGAATGGATTCAGAACATGGAGGATCACCTAAGGAGTAAATTTGTTGCAAGGAACGAGATGGTCCAATATGCTCTTCGGTACTTTGCAGAAGGTGCTGCGAATTGGTGGAAGATGCATAGGCAGGAATCAATCACTTGGGAAGAATTCAAGATGACTTTGCAAGGATCCCATGTTGTTACCAACACCCAGAAGCCCCGTGGCAAAGTTGTGAAGAAGATTTGTGCCTGCAAGATATGTGGAGAGATAGGACACACCCAAGAAGAACACAAGGATGGATGCCCTTACTGTGAAGAGAAACACCCTGCAGAGGAATGCCCAACTGGGCAAGTGACATGTTTTTTGTGTGAAGGAACCAATCACTACCCTGCTAAATGCCAAGTGTACCCCAAGGTACAAGAAGTCATCAAACAGCAGAAGAAAGCCATGAAGGAAGCCTTCAAAGGAAAGTCAGAAGAACTTGTGATGAAGGAAGATATTGAAGACCCTGATGGAGAAGGCCTACCTAGATTTTACTCCAATGCCTGCTATTCTTGTGGAGAAGAAGGACATTTCTCACAGGACTGTACGAAGGAAAGAAAAGAGTATCTGGGAAATTTCCCGCCAGAAGAAGTGGAGTTTGATCCATGGGAAATTGAAATTTTGATTGGAACAAAGAACCTCAGGAAGAGACAAGCCCCAGAACAGAAGGACTTGAGTCATGTTAGATGTTTCAAGTGTAAGGATATGGGCCACTATGCCAGTAAGTGCCCAAGAAAGGAATCAAGAACCCAAGGAGCAAGCACCAACATCAAGAAGCCCCGAGATTTTTCAGAAATCATCTGTTTTCGGTGCAAGAAGACATGACCCTACTCCTATACCTGCCCAGAGAAGAATGCTAAGCATGAGTAGTTTGAGTTCGGAAGTAATAAATGTAATAGGTAGCACTCTTATCCTTTGAGGTTATGTAATGGATAATCCATTTGTTTTAAGGATGACAATACTCTCTAAAGATGTTGGAAAGTGAAATTGAAGTTTGATTTTGAATAACATGGATGTTTACCCAAGTCGAGACATATGTCAATTCTGAGTACCTTTTCTGACACACGCAGATGACCACCCTTTATGAGTCTTTCCTCAAAGGCCCGGAAACAATCATGACCCTGACCAGTGATCATGACTACCCAAGGATCCTAAAGGATATGATGAAGCACATCCATCTTGAAGGAGATGCAGTCTACAAAGGCTACCCATTCATGGATAATGGAGTGAAACTTTGGTATGTGGAGGTACACCTTCACCGTGCAAAGGGAGTTTGCCCAAAGACAACTGGACGATACTTTTACATATCTCGTGTACCACAAGCTATTTTCTTTGACGCTGTTCGTGAAGCTGCCATGGAAGCCATACGCCATATTGGAGAAATACTTGAAGCAAGACTCCGTCATACTCAGGAATACCTGCAAGAGGTGCATACGGAGATGATGGAGATGAAGCTCATGTCCACCCTAATCAAGGAAAAGATGGAGGATTTCAAGGAACACAACGCAAAGTTCCAGTGGTACTAACATATCTCCAAGAGGGGATAAAGGAATAAAGTTGGGAGTGAAGCTGGACCATACCAAACTATGTGGATGGCAACATTTGTAATAAAGTACTTTCTAGGAGTTTTAAGAAGTGATTGAATGTAACCAAGGATTGAATATGAGAAGAATGGGATAGTTTCGAAGATGGAAATACCTGTATCATGAAGCACTTTTGATTTCATGAGCTTATCTTGTAACGGAAGTCCCAGAGTTTGTAATAAATTCATGAGTCAATGGAATTTATGGTGTCATGATTTACCTTATGTTGCATTTCATGAGTTGTTACTCTATGACCAAAGGTCTCCGACCATTTTCGAGGATATGAGAAAATATGGTCTATGCAAACATGAGTGCATTTCATTTTCAGTGTGGTAGAAACCACAGGTACCTTTTCTGGATTTAGGAGTTTGGATAAGTGAATACGGATGAAGAGAATGTGGAATCACCGCAAACTATCCGGATAATAACCTTTGAGACAAAGAGTTTTCGAAGTTGGAATATTGAGAAAAGGAATGATTGTGATGAAACCATACCCAGGGTTAAACAGACCAATGGAAAGGAAAATGGATTCTACAGAGTGGAATCTAAACAAAAATAAGTCTGTGATTTGTTACCTCAAGGGTATAATGGAGTGAACTGAAGGTAATGCTGGAATATGGATCGATAGTCACCGCACGGGTGAGATGAAGTTGTTCAAGTATTCAAGTGAATCCACAAGTCACTGACTTTAGGATTGATAAGGATCAAGCCCCACCTTGGTGAAGGAAGAAACTTGGAAGAAGCTACGACTGACTATCAAACGTTTTTCTTAGGAGTTTACGATAACCTGAGAGTTGTGAAGAAACGATAGATGTTTTTGCTTAGCTTGCAGAATCAATGGATTTATCCGAACTTTGTTCGTTGACAAGAGAAATTTCTGCAATGCTTGTGAGGGAGCCCAAGTGCTAGAATACGAGATTACTAAACCTTATACAAGGTAATGATTTTAGTGCGACATGGCTTGGCCACCATGACGACTTACTCTTATCATTCTCTTGCTATTCGGAATGGTAAATCTGAGTGACTTACCCATAGTAAAGAGACGACGTTCTTTGAAAGCTTTTGTTGAAGCCTTAGAATGGTATGATGTAAACCCCTTGTATACGGCAGTTGCTGGCACACGTAGGAAATTTTACGGTGAGGAATAAAGCCAAGACCCATTTCACTGCAGGATAACCACTAATGGTAGACCACCATGAGATCTTCGATAAGTTATTTAGAATGATCACGAGACTTGTCAGCTAAGAAGACCCAGTATTTGAGGAAGTACACCTTGTTGTGAGGACAAAAGATTTTGATATAACCGAAGATCATCACCAAGGAAGATGTTGTGAAGAATGTGAACAGACAGATGCACCATAGGACTGTCAAGATTTTGAAGGACCAGTAACTCTCATTTCAAGTGTGGTAGACCCACATTTCCAGGTCAATGGAGTTTTTTTTGGAAGACCCCACACCTTCCAGGACAGTGGATTTGTTAGAAGACCCCAAACCCTAACCTTTTCTTTCTAGCCCTTTCGAATCTCGAGGACGAGATTCATTTTAAGTGTGGTAGATTTGTAACATCCCAAATTTTGGAATGTTATAATAATTATAGAATGATTGTTTGTTTGCTTGAATGATTGAAAGTGAGTGCAATTTGAAATTTGAAAATTTTGAAAGTTTGATGAGAGGGAATGAAATGACTTTCCCAAAACTTTCAATCTGCATTTTGATCACCAGGAATTCAAATTCATTTCATCACAAAACCCTAGAGTGAAGATGACATGACTTCTTCCATTTAAAGAAATGAAAAGGGATTTGAAAATGATTTGAATTTCCATTTTAAAATATTTCAAATTCAGAAAACTTTATGCAACTCAATGATTTTCATGAGAGAAGATAATATGACTTCTTCAAATTATATGAAATATGAATTGGAAGTTAAAAGAAGGAATTGAAAGAGCTTTTGAAAACCTCAGGATTATTTTGAAAATCCATTTCATATTGGTCCCTATCCAAAATTTTCAAAGAATTCAAAACCCTGACAAAAATTTGAGAGGAGTAACATGACACTCCAAGACAGGGGGTAATTTGTGAAGTTTTTGAATCATCAAACCCAAAAAGTTATTTGAAAAATATTTGTAAAAGTAAATAAAGCCAATTAAGGCATTTTCTGGAAAAGTGATTTTTTTAAAGTATTCAAATGCCAGAATAAAAATGTCCATTAAATGGAATTTATTATTCTGTTAATTTTGATATAAACTTTGACTATATTTGGAATTTATTCGAATGCATTGATCAAGTTTTATTGCTCTGGTAAAATCATAATTAGAAAACAGTAACGGTCTTATATTAAAAGCTGGCCGGCCCACGAATTTTAACACGCGAAATCAATTCATAACGGTCACCGCTATCAGCGTTTTCTCCTCCCTTTCGCTGACATGCTGGCCCCACCGACCGAGCGAACCACGCCACGGTCGTCTCCTTCTTCTTCTCCCCTCCGATTGACAACGCCGGCAACTCCACCGACGGGATCTCCCCCTCCTTTACTCCCCGACCCCCTCTCCAGCCCTATAAGTAGCGGCCACCATCCGCTCCTCATTCCATCCTGATCCCCTTTTTCCTCCTCGCCGGAACGCTGCCCGGAACTCGCCGGAGTTCCACCACCAACCGAATTCCCCCGAGCTCGAATCCCTCGCCACACTCCACCCCACACCCCTCCACTACTCTCCAACATCACCTCAGCGGCCCCGCTATCATCTGGTGGCTTCAACCTTGCCAAAAACCCACCGGAACTGCCGCACCATCACTCGCCGGAGCTCTGCCTCTCCCGAAAGACCTCCGAGCTCGTGCCGCTCACCTCCCTCGCCCCCTCTCCTCTCCGACCCCACCAGCCGTCCTCGGAGGATCCCGCCGTCGATTGGAGGCCACACCATCACCGGAGGACCGCCGGAACATCTCCACGAGCGCCTCGACGCCTCTGCCTCGCCGGAGATCTCCATCGCCGGCGACATAAGCACGGTGAGCCTCTCCCACTCCCTTCCCACCGTCGGATCCAGATGAAACGGCTCAGATTAGAACAATTTAAATAGCGAACCGGTATCCCTTTCATTTCGGTTATCCGCTCAATTTCTCCCGCACGCACACCCCCTAGACCAAAAGGAAAGCGCCACGTAGACCCCTGTCCGTTAGTTTAACTTTTTTTTTTCTGTTTTGTTTTAAGAAAACAGAATAGGTTCAGATTTCATTTTCTTTATATCTTTTAAACTATTTAGTGTTTTTAATTGATTATTTTTGAATTAGATCAAATTTTTTATCTAGTTTCTGTACATATCAAATTTGATCATGTTTGAATAATTCAATTTGAATTTGGACAGATTTGATTTAAATTTTGTTTTCTGAATATCTTGAGTTCTAAAATGAATTTTTGAATGATTCTTTTTCCTACTTGTCATTAGTGATCTTAGTTATCATTAGTCAGAGTTTGAGAATTTTTAAAATAAAATTTATTAGGGTTTTAACTAGAAACAGAATCTGTTTAGTTTGTTAATATAGTTTAATTAGTTTTATTTTGTTAGTTTTAAATCTGAGTTAATTATATATTTGATTTAGTATATTCTGTTAGTTACACTTTAGGTGAATTACTTGTTGTTAAAATAAAAATAATTTGCTTAGTTTACTACCATGTTGTTATAGGAACACTATACATTTTCAAATAGGTTTAATTTGTGATAAACAAACTAGTTAGTAATAGTTTATTCCAACAAAGTTTTATATAAATAGATTCTGTTTTCAAATAAAAATTTGTACTTATTCCTTTCTGTTAAGTAATGATTTGTTAATAAGATAATTTAGTTTTGCTCTATTATGATAGGAAAACTATATTATTTTCATTAGGTAATATGTTATAAAAACAATTTAGTTTCATAGAAACTCTTTTCACAAAGTTTTAGATGACTTAATTCTGTTTTATAATAAAGATTTTATTTAATTACTTTCTGTTAACTAAGTTGTTTCATAATTTGTTTTCTCTTAGTTTATGGTTGTGCTTGTAGTTAAGTTCATTAGGCAAACACTTGTGTTGTTTAGAATATTGTTTGCATAGTTTTACTTGTTCTTCAAAAGTAATTCATTTTGCTAACAAAATATTTACTAAAATCCTTTGATTATATTTTACTATGCTTTGGGTTTTGTGTTACTTTTGAATTTGTTGGAGTTTTGTGTTTCAACTTTGTCTTAAGTATTTCTTTCATCAACCTTGTTGATTTTGTTTCTTGTGTTACCTTGTGATTGTTAGAATTGATTGCCAGTATGATTGCTTATATGTATGTAATGCTTGATTATAGATTTCATCGGAGAGTGACGAATAGTATATCAAGTTATTTCTGAGAGCGATATCTTATCTTCATCAACAGTACAGGCAAGTTCACTTTGACCATCTTTTCATACCTATGTTTTATTGCATGTAGTGACATCATTCAACATATCCCTCCCGTAGTGTTATTGAAATTCTTGTAGTTGAGTAGAATGCATGAGGTAGGAACCCACCACTGGTTACTAAAGCCCCGGGAACGCTAGTTAGCACAATGCTATGCTAAAGTAGACGGGGTCTGGTATGAGTGTTCGTGAGTGGTGTGAAGAAGGACTCCACGTCAAAACGACGACTTCATGAAGACATCTTCAAGTCCTGCATCTTCAAGACCTCAAGACTTCAAGACTCGAGAAGACAAGTTTTCAATACACACTACTGGGTGAAGGATGGTTGATTGGGCACCCTGGAGAAACCAGTGAGTGGCCGGGATGCATGGAGAAGCGCCATGACATCTTGCGGAAAGCTTCACCCAGACTCAAAGAGAAGGATGAATACTTCATGCCCGGAAGCTTACCTGTGTAGCCACAAGTCATTATGGGCTCTGGCTTGGTTGATCTTTGTTGTGACTCTGCTGGGCAGTGCTACGAGATGTAGTCGACGTTAGGATTGGGATGGGCACTGTCGGACAGTCAGGGAAGCACTCTGAAAGACCATGTTTCTTTCATCCTGTTCTCAAACACCAGGCAGTGCGAGGACTTACCAGGAGGGAAAGAATCTTGTGGGTAAAGTACACAACACTCTGCAGAGTTAAACCTAATCGATTAGCCGTGTCCCCGGTTACGGACAATTTGAGCTTCTAGACTTGGATCTATCTCTGAACTCTCAACACTGGACTGATAACTAATTGTGGGCAACTTAATGATACTTATGGGCATTGAGACATTGGTTGGCGGAACCATGTCATGATAGGTAACTCTATAGTGAAATTCCTGATATTCCTTTGTTGTAGGAAAATAAAATCAGCTTTTACGCAAAAACTCAGACATAGAGCCACAAAGCCTTTGCATATAGAATAGTCTTTATGCTTCTGTTTTTCTATGGTGATCTTGCCAGCATATTCAAAATGCTGACCTACATGGCTGCAACGTCTTATGTTGCAGATACTCTTCTACGACGGGTAAGAGTACGATTCAGGGTTACGGTCCGCACTCAACTTGCCGTTGGTGTTATTGGGACTCCACTCCCGTTGACTGTATCCGCTGCTATTTTAAGGTATATATCAGTTTTACGCTATTTACATGTGATTGCACTTTGATATATACATTGATGTACTGTGTGTGCCAACATACTGATCCAGGGATGGCACAGAAAACACAGAGGCTTGACTCGTTTTGAGTCGGGTCGTTACATTATTATTGCCTCTAGAATATATTTTCAACAGGCGATTCCTGATAGGAAGCATTATGAGTGACATATATCCCAAGCGAAAAAGAAGGAAAATTCGAATAAGGATTCGTGCGTGGCCAACCACTCCGGTTGTTCTGTGTTGCTGTTAAGAATGGGCTACGGATCGTTATGAAGGAAAGGGGCCGGCTTTGGCCCAACGAGCCGGGGAAATCCTATATGTGGACGTAAGGTTCATTGAGAATGTGTGTATGCTTGCGCAAGCGCGTGTGGGTGCATGGGGAGGATCTCGGGTGTCATGTGTGTGTATTGTGCGTGCACGCATAGAGCAGGCGGAGCTGCTGAGCTCGAGCGTCAACCATGGCGGCTTGCCTTGGAGCTGCACAAGGTTAGTGGCAGAGATTCAACGCGACTTGAAAGGGGGTTAAATGAGTCTTACCTAGGGTTGAGGGGGCTAATCTAGTGATACTAAATATGGCTTAAATGGTACTCTCTCTGTTTTTAAATATAACATCTTGTAGAGATTTCAATGCAAATTACATAGAATATATATATGGATATATTTTGAAGTGTAGATTCACTTGTTTTTTTTATATGTAGTCTATATTGAAATCTATTAAAGGTCTTATATTTAAAAACAAAGAAAGTACTAAATATTATGTGTTTATGTAAAAAAAATGGACCCCGCAAGAGGAAGCGCAGCTCACCGGGGAGATGTCCAAGAGGTGCACCAGGGCGCGGCGGAGGCGATAGAGCAATCATAGATCAGGACTAGAGATTCTTGGTTGTTGTGAATCTTGGTGTTCATGACAACGTACATCACCACAAATAGGGAACCGGGCGTCGGTCTTGCGTGTGCTCCGTCCAATTAATCCACGTGGATCAGGCGAGCAGAGGCAGGCGAAGCTATTGGACGCGTCCATGTGGTCGGAGTATGGAGGTGGCCTCACAAACGACAGTGGTGCTCTCTCGATCGGTGGTTCTCTGTCTCTCTCGGGTGCACACTCAGGAAAGGAACCGAGGGAAACAAGAGGAATGGTGGAGGAAGGAGAAGCTAGGGTTAAATGGCCCTCGTGATGGTGAGTTTATAGGCGCAGGGGCTCATGTTCCGGCCGTCAAGTCAGTCGGGGAGCCGACATGGAGGTAGGGTCTTCCTGCCGTACAAGAGGAGGAAGAAGGAGGTGCTGGGGGGCTTGCTGCGTGCAGTAAAGAGAAGAAATTGGCCTGACTGCAGAGAGCAGTAAGGTGGGCTGGCTCTGGTTATCTCTCTCCCTATGTTTCTTCCTTTTTTATGATAAAAAATAAACCGAACATGAAGAAAGAAAGAGAGGTTTAGGTGCATGAGACCAATTTTCCTGGACTTGTTAATATATGCGTGATCCAGCAAAAATGGAATGGAACATGATTGCACCGTTTGAATTCAAACTTATTTGAATACAATTCAAATATATTTGAATTTGGTCTTGGTGCTAGGAGTGCCCCAAAATCATGATATTTTCTGTAGATCTTGGGACAGTGAGATGGAAATTATGGGCTAAGTTTGGAGGCCAAACTTGAAGTAGCAAAGGCCGGAAATTCACTTTGGCACATGGGAGCATATGCTCCTGCCATCGGAAAATATATTTCAAAATGTTAAAAAAAATCCAAAGAAAACTTTGACGTGTACAACTCGATAATCTATATGTGCACGCCAAGTGTCGCGGAATACCGGCATTTTTTGTGGCTTGTGTAAAAAGACAAACAAAAATGTCTCAAGAAAAGCCCTTTTTAACACTGAATTTTGTCTTTTTCACACGCGCCACATTTTTTTTTCATGAAACGACTTTGTGAGCACGTAGAATATCGAAATTTACACGTGAAACATTTTGTGAGAATTTTGTTACATCTCAAAATACGGTAAAAACACATTCTAAAATCGGGTTTGCCAAAAATCAGTCGACTGAGACTTCGCGAATTTTCAGTGGACACTACAATCCATTGATCTTGCATCAAGATTCGCCCAAACACTTATTTTTTAGTTTTTTTTCTTTTTGTATTCTATACTACTTGACCGAGACTTTGCGAAGTCTCAGTCGATTGAGAACTAGACACTCCCTTTTAAAATCCAGGAGCATGTGCTCCTGGATGCCAAAACGCCTTTCTCGGCAAGGGACTTTTGGAAAGGTTCAAAAAGGAATTGAGAAGGGAATAAAACAGAATATAAAGAAGACGCAAAAGAATTTTTGAAAATGTTCAAAGGTTTTAATTCGGCGTGAATATATAATGGCAAGGTGAAAAGAGCATGCAAAAAATAACTTTTACACCATTAACATTGCAACAGATTCTGGTTTTAAAACTTTGGGATGTCCCAACACTGAGCTGAGCGCCACCACGACGAGCACGCGCACTCTAGTGTTGCCGCCCTCAAAGCCATACTTGTCGGCCGAGCAGAAAAATCTCCCAAGTGAGAGAAGAAGTATCGGGCGCCCTCCGGATGCCAGACCACGTCGAGGTAGTCGATGGCCTCGATCTGCTTCATGTCCTCGAACAGCATGATGGAGCGGTTGTCGGCGTACTCCGGCCGCTAGAAGAAGAGCGTGTTGCTCTCATGCAGGACGGCCCCTGTCCAGCAACACGGCACCCGGGACCTCACGCGGGATGGTGCCGTGTCCAGCAACAACGACGTTGCCGCTCGCAGCGGTCGGGGAAGGTGAGCATGGCGGAGCCACGAGAAGAAGACGACACCTTGTACGAGTCCGGGCGAGCAGCCGCACACACAACCAAACGATCGCCGAGCCCAGTCACCACCCCTCGATGGTCGTCGATGCTCAAGTGGTTTGTCCACAGACGATACAGCTCGCGTGGCAACCATGGCATGCATGTGCGCGCCCTTTGCTTGCGCCAATGGACTGGGATGGCTGGCAATTATTGTTATTGCTTGCACCCCGCGTCCGCGTCCTCACTTGCATGTAAGTAGCTACGTACTCCTACGTGTATTGTGTTACCGGCCGTTAGGAAGTAGCATGCGTGGGGCTAGTTACCACCGGGCGCGGGGCGGCAGTGGTTACGATCGTACAGATCCTTGCCGGAAAGAGGCCAAGCACCGGCAGATGGCGTGCATATTTACAACCCATGCAACTCCGTGTCATGTAAACGTCGGGGAGATACACCGTCGTGATCTCATCTCTGTGCTCTCGGCCTCAGCCCCCGTCCAACCATCCGTCCAACCATCGACGGCACTCGGCCTTAAAAAGCAAACCTTGCTCTCATACACATACAGAGGGGGAGGGAGCGAGCGAGAGAGACGATGGATCGGAGGAGGATCAGAGTGCTCCTGGTGGAGGACGAGGAGATCCACAGGGTAATACTCCTAATTTGTTCCTTAAATTGATCCATATGCTGGGGAAAAGGCGATTAAATAGTGCGTACGCGATGCTTGTTTAATTGTTTAGCTGATCATGCTGGAACGGCAGGTTGTGGCGAGAGCGGTGCTGAGGTCGGCCGGCGTGGAGGCGGACGAGGCGGAGAACGGCGCCGAGGCCGTGCGGCGCGTGCGGGAGCGCGTCGGAGCCGGCGGCGCCGGCGCGTACGACCTCATCCTCACGGACAAGCAGATGCCGGTCATGGACGGCCACGAGGTAAATACATGTACCCATGCGCGCATGCGCGATGGCTTGTGTGTGCGTGTGTGCCCTGGCCGCCTGACGAGTACGTGTGGCACCGCCGACCACGCGCTTGCATGCAGGCGACGAGGCAGATCCGGGCCATGGGGGTGACCACGCCCATCGTCGCCGTGTCCAGCGACAGCCTCCCGTCGGACGTCCAGGCCTTCATCGCCGCCGGCGCTGACGACTTCACGCCCAAGGTGACGATCCATCCATCCAATCCACCGGATCAATCGTGTTTTGCTCCTGATGCGCGTACCGAACGCCCATGACTCTCGCTCTGACCGTTTGCTGATGCATGCAGCCGCTGACCAAGGAGAAGCTGGGCCACATTCTCTCCAAGTTCCGGCTTGCGTAGCGGCCATTAACCGGTGCAGTACGTATTTCGCTTGGTTCAGGACGCGAACATGCTTGGTTCATGCAGATGACGAGGCACAGGTACCCCCTTTTTAAGAAAGAACATGAGGTGCCACATGACCTCTCCGGCTTCCGGTAGATGGATTAGTGCTACTCCTTGCTTCGCTCATGTAAATATATATGGATTAATGAATAATGCATGGATTGTACTCCAAGCGACGATCGTTTGGACTTGGAAATTCGAAGCTTTTTTATGATGAAACAGGGGAGAAGTCTCGTCAAGTTTTATTTCGTTCTCGGTTAAGCGTGTCTCGAGGGATGCTAATAACTCATCGGATTTTTGTGCCAAGTATGCTTGTAACCTTTCGGTTTGAGAATGCTGGCTCGAGGAGTGCCCACATTTTCTTGTAAGAGCATCTTCGATAGATAATGTAAATTTAGAGATGTAAAATTAGGAATTGTATAATTTACAATATCAAAAAGTGTTTTTTACATATTTAAAAAAGACACCATTTCAACAGATGATGTAAAATGGTTACATAAATGGGCAACTCTAATAGGTGATGCAAAACCGGCCGGCCGCCGCGCGGCTGCTGTATAGCCGATGTTCAATAGCCGCATAAATTCAAATAAAACATTCAATAATCAAATAAACAAATTACACATGTTCACAATATCAAATTATTACATAGTTCATCAAATCCCCAAAACGTCAAATGCATCACACATACAACATAGTTTTGCACAATACAAACAAATAGATGAAACTAGGCGGCTCTCTCGCCATGATATTTTCAATACTCCTCCATCAAATCCTTCTGAAGTTGATCGTGTGAATCAGGGCCTCTAATTTCATTGTACACCTTTATGAAGCGTTTGATTCACTCCTCTTTTTTCATGGGCATAACACGTATGCCCGTCAAGTCATAGAAGGTGTAATCCAAATTATGTCCATGCTCATTCTCAATGATCATGTTATGCATGATCACGCAAACAGTTGAAAGTACAATATGCTTCCTTGGTGGTTTTGATAATTCATGACAACATACATTGTCTCTTGGATTGATATTTCTACCTAGTGCATTTCAGGTGAAAGTCCATAGAGAGATATGGGCTGGCAAAGGAGTGTGGAGAGTATCCCCAAGAAGAACAAGGAGAAGGATTAGCATTGGCCAAGCTTCAAGAAAGAGGACTCTACATTTTACTTTGTGAGAAATCACTTTGAATCCATAGGAAAGCCAATACTATTAAAAGGGCGAAAGGTATTGTTGGTGAACAAGATGCTCAAACGTGCACAAGTGATAGTCACCAAAAACACGCACAAACTCTCCACATATTCTGTATAAGCCAAATATCCAAAATCGGTGAAACCAACTATTTCCACTCGGTCCCACCGATTCCGAAACTCACACAGACCCATGCCAAACCCTAGCCATTCGGTGCAACCGATTCTGAATCGGTGCCACAGAGTTCAGGCTGCCAACTCTCTGTTGCCTCGGTTCGTAAGATCGGAATTTTCGAGTTCTTGGATCGGTGTCACCGAGATGAGGTTTCTGACCGTTCGACACCTGATCGGTACCACCGAGATTTATATATTGGTCTCACTGAGATTCGAAAGTTGCTACCTTTGGAGTAACTCGGTACCACCGAGATTCACACATCGGTGTCATCGAGTTGGTCACTTAAGGTGTAACGGTTGGATTTTTGGAGATGCCTGTATATTCCCCTCCACCACCACTCGCTCGCAAGAGAAGCACTCAGAACAGATCCCCACTCATCCCAACTAATTTTTTGAGAGAGAGCAACCTACTCATGTGTTGAGATCATGCTATTCCTTTCCAACCATATGAATGTTGATCTCTAGCCTCCTCAAGTTGCTTTCCACCCAATCAATCTCTTCCACCAAAGCCAAATCCGTGAGAGAGTGATTGAGTGTTGAGGAGTCTATCATCCTGAAGCACAAGAGCAAGGAGTTTATCGACATTACCGAGCCTATTACCTTTTGGAGGGTGGTGCCTCCTAGATTGGTTAGGTGTCACTTGGGAGCCTCCTACTTCGTGTTGTGGAGTGAACCAAGAAGTTTGTAAGGGCAAGGAGATCGCCTACTTCGTGAATATCTACCCCGAGTTAGGCTATTCCTCCGTGGACGTAGGCCATCATAATATAGTCAAGCTTGCTTCTTCATGGAACCCTCCGTGGGTCTCCGTGGGCTCTCGCGACCGCTACCCTCCATGGGTTGAAGACTCCATAAACATGGACGTACGATAGCACCACCTATCGGAACCACGGCAAAAATCTTTGTGTCCTTCATGCGTTTGATCTTCATATCTCAACTCTTTACTTCCATGTGCAATGTCTTTACTTTCCGCTACTATACTAGATGCCTTGCATGTGTAGGGTGTACTAGACTTGTTGTAATTGCTAAAATCTGCCAACACTTAACTTTGGATATTGTGTAGATTTTAATTTGTGCTAGTAGTCTATTCACCCCCCCTCTAGACATACTCTTCTAGTGATCCCACAATTGGTATCAGAGCTTTGTTCTCCATTGCTTCGGTTTCATCACCATGGAGGAAGATGGATGTGTCTAGTGTGGAAAGGTTGAGTTGTAGAATGCCCATTCTTGACGGAGAGTACTATAGTCAATGGAAGAATGCTATGATTTATCTATTTGAAAAATTCCACTTGAGAAAACATATTGAAAATCCTTATGTGTTCCCCATCGATGAATTACATCCCACACACGAAGACGAAATTGACATGATTAGTAACCTTAGAACTGTCAATCTTATTGTTAGAGGTTTACCAAGATTTGTGCTTTCTCAATTGAAGAACTTTGCATGTGCTTATACTTTGTGGAATGATTTGGAGAAACGATATCCAAATCTTACATTAAGTAATCTTGATGAAATTCTTCAAAACTGTTGCTTTTCACAATATGAAGCGTAGTGATCCAAACTTTGATAAATGCCTATTTGAGATTTGTGATCTTATGTCACAACTATCAACGACATTATTATTGAAGCCATTCACATTCATAAACTTGAACATTGTCATGGTTACGACTCTAACGAATCTCTTGGTTTCTATGACGAGGAGATTCTACCAAATGATGACCATGAAGAACATGGCTATTATGATGAAGATGAGTTGTTCGATATCGAGCATGAGAAGATCATGGAGAATCTGAGTTTCATGGCAAACTTCAAAGATTACATGTCCAGTGGAAAAGAGTGGATTCTCGACAGTGGATGCACCGATCAAATGACTGGAGATAAAGACATGTTCCAAGAGATCACGCCTAATCAAGGTCCTCGGAGGTGCGTGACCTTTGGAGACAACTTTAAGGGTAAGGTACTTGGCCTTGGTAAGGTGGCCATATATCATGATAGATCTATTCAAAATGCCGTCTTCGTTGAATCCCTTGGCTACAATCTTTTTTCTGTATCTAGACTAGCATACTTCGGTTTCAGTGTGTTATTTACCAAACTATATTGCCAAGTGTTTCATCATGATAATCATAAAATGGTCTTTATCGGATTCGTAGAGGTGATCTATACATTGTCGACTTCACTAAAAAGGCCCAATCTCGTACTTGTTTTATTGCAAAATCTTCCAAAGGTTGGCTATGGCATAGAAGGCTAGGACATGTAGGCATGCACAGTCTAGATAAACTTATCAAGGGCGATCACATTCTTGGTGTTAGAGACGTTATCTTTGACAAATATAGGCTTTGTGGCGCTTGTCAAGCAGGAAAGCAAGTAGGTGGAAATCATCCGGTCAATAACATCATGACCACTAGGAGACCACTCGAGTTACTTCATATGGATCTTTTTGGTCCCAATGCTTACGAGAGTATCGGTGGAAACACTTATGGTCTAGTTATAGTTGATGATTTTCAAGATTTACGTGGGTATTCTTTCTTGATGATAAGTCATAAGTACAAAATATCTTCAAGAACTTTGCATGCAAAGCGCAAAATAAATTTGAAGTGAAGATCAAGAAGGTTCGAAGAGATAATGGATCGGAGTTCAAGAACACCCATGTGGATACCTTTCTTGACGAAGAGGGTATTTCACATGAGTTCTTGGCTACGTACACGCCTCAACAAAATGGTGTTGTTGACAGGAAGAACTGAACCCTCATTGAGATGGCAAGAATGATGCTTGACGAATACAAGACGCCAAGACACTTTTGGGCAGAAGTCGTGGAAATAGCATGTCATGCCACGAACCGGCTCTACTTGCACAAGGTTCTCGGTAAAACTACATACGATCTGCTCACCGGTAACAAACACCAAGTTGGATACTTTTGAGTATTCAACTCTAAGTGCTACATTCTTGATAAGTATCGGCATGAAATGGATATTTTGGAACAAGCAAGATGAGGACGGTGAAGTTGTACGCAATAAGTCTCGCCTCGTAGCCCAAGGATATACGCAAGTCGAAGGTATGGACTACGGTAAGACCTATGCCCCCGTTGCTAGACTAGAAGCCATTCGAATTCTTCTTTCTTATGCCAATCACCATGACATAACTCTTTACCAAATGGATATTAAAAGTGTGTTTCTGAATGGAGAAATGGAGGAGGAAGTCTATGCTAAACAACCTCCCGGATTTGTAAGTCCTCAGAAACCTGACCACATTTACAAACTTCGCAAAGCTTTATATGGTCTTAAGCAAGCTCCTCATGCTTAGTATAAATGACTAACGAAGTTTCTTATTGGAAAAGGTTTTGAAATTGGTAAAATTGACGAACCTTATTCACTAAGAGAGTTAATGGTGAATTATTTGTCTGCCAAATTTATGTGGACGATATTATCTTTGGATCTACTAACCCACAATTTAGAAGGAAATTTGGAAGGTTGATGTCAGAGAAGTAAGAGATGTCTATGATGTGTGAACTGAAATTCTTCCTTGGTATACGAATCAAGCAAACGAGAGAAGGTACATTCATCTCTCAAACCAAGTACACCAAGGACTTGATCAAGAAGTTCAACAAGCAAGAGTGCAAAGGTATGAAAACTCCCATGCCCACTAGTGGACATGATGCTCTCACTAAGGAGGGTAAACTGGTTGATCAAAAGTTTTATCAATCAATGATTGGGTCATTGCTATATCTATGTGCCCCCATCTCGATATTATGCTTAGTGTGTGCATGTGTGCCCGATATCAAGCTGCACCTAAAGAATGGCATCTTAAGGATGTGAAACGCATTGTAAGATACTTGATACATACACCAAACTTTGGCATTTGGTATCCCAAGGGATCTTCTTTTAATCTTGTTGGCTACTCCAACTCGGACTATGCTGGTGACAAGGTTGATAGAAAATCCACCTCGTACATGGCAATTTCTTGGTAGATCTCTTGTGTCTTGGTCCTGCAAGAAACAAAAGTCGGTGTCTCTATCTACCGTCGAAGCTGAATATATTGCCGTTGGATTATGTTGTGATCAATTATTATGGATGACACAAACGCTTAAAGATTATGGAATCCATGTGAAAAATGTTCCATTACTTTGTGATAATGAGAGTGCTATTAAGATTAGTCATAATCCCATGCAACATTCTCGAACCAAGCATATTCAAGTTCGACAACATTTCATTCGTGATCATGTTGCCAAAGGAGACATTAATCTTAAGCATGTTCGTACTAACAAGAAATTGGCTGATATATTTACTAAGCCACTTGACAAAAAAGTGTTTTGTCATTTGAGGAGTGATTTTAACATCATTGCCGCTTCAAACTTGAGCTAAGCTCACTTGGATGCATGCAAGGGGATGAGCTTTATTAACCATTCCATGCTATTATCATCATGAACATCATGTACTTGGAATTCTATGCTCCCTTGTCTTGCATCTAACCCTTTTGTAGGTACTTGGAAGAACAACACTCCACAAGATTTCCAACAACTCATATCTTAAGCAATCTTGTCACGACCAAGTATCCACAACCTCTCCTTGATGATGAAAGGAAGAAGACAACAAAACATATCCTTGACATATATTTTCATTTGGTATCAACTCACAATTGGTATCATGTCATTTGGATATATCATGTTCTTCCTTGCGTGACTAACCTATGTAGGTGAAAAGTGAATGGAAACAAAAAGGATCGCTCCCAACTCAAGATGAACCTCATCAACTTCGAGCATCCTCATCAAGTTCACCTACAAGCTACGTCATCAAGATCACTCAAAGGTATGTACTCATATCCTTGAAAAAGCTTTACTCCAAATCATGAGATAAAGCAACTCAAGTGATATGTATACATTAAAATGCTTAAACGAAAAATGGTAACCCCATTTTGAGCTTAACGATGAGTATGACCTATGATCAAGTATTCTTGTTTGACTCCTTAAGTCAATATACTCTAATATAGGTGACCTAGTCACCGCCCATCATCTAGTCATATGAATTGAACGGAGAACCCTTCTTGTGTTGATCTTTGACATTTCCATTCAACTCTAGTCTAAATGAAAATTCATTGCAAATCTTTATGAAAATTCATTGCAAATCTTTCTAAGAATTCATTGCAAATCTTTATGAAAACTCTTTGCAAATCTTTGAGACACATTTGAGACATTCTGAAAAATTCCTTTTGACAAAGTTGCCAAGTTTGTGTTTACCAACTCGGAGCCTCCTACCAAGACTTCTCGGTTCTACCGATATTGCAGTCCTACTGCAGAAACACATATCGGTGCCACCGAATCTCTTGCGACGGAGCCACTAACCTCTATCCACTTTGTCTGCTCTGGTTTATAGTCAGCTAAATGATTCCTAAGATGTAGGGGGAGAAACTTCAAGAGATACAATCTCAAATCACTAGTGCAGAATCGACCTATAGTGCCATTTCTTAAGGGCATTTAGTGTCGGTTCTCGAACCGACACTAAAGGGTGGGGACTAAAGCCCCCCCTTTAGTCCTGGTTTAACACGGGCCGACACAAAAGGCCCACCACGTGGCACCTGCCGACGCCATGGGCTGAGGGACCTTTAGTCTCGGTTGGTAACACCCACCAGGATTAAAAGTATTTAATTTCCTTAATTTTGTGTTTTCCATTTCATTATTTTTCATTTCAAACATATATTACGCTACTACATACTGTACACATTGTGCAAATGGTATTGAAACTAGAATTAAAAAGATGCACGAACGCAGCTAGCTAGTACTACTTAATTACCTTGGGTCGCACCCATGTCAGCTTTTGTGCCCAGTCACCTAGGACTAGTTTGATGAACTTGGCCCAAGCCCTGCCCGTCGGCAAAGAAAATGAATAAAGGAGTTATTAATTAGTTGATATCAGGAAATGAAGTAAAGAGGCGGACATAGTGCGATAATGATTGAAATTAGTTGTCGACCATCCCCCTCACGATTGCGTATTCGGATGGATTCTTATATAGTGAATTCAGTACTTCAACTTTTCCCTTGTCAACTTCAATGGTTAACAAGATCCAGTGGTAACTGCATGCGCACACATTTTGTATAATTAAGAGGGCATGTGCATAACTCATATACTACACTTATTAACATCTAATAAGCAAAAAAATAGAATTTGTAGTACAAGATATAGTAACACTCACCCGAAGTTGTAAGGAAGTAGTATATCTGGTTGGGTGTTTAGATTCTTCAAAAACTCTAGCATGAATCTCTCTGTTTCTTTTCTCGAATATTTAGTTTCCCATATCTTTTGATTAACCATATTTGGGTCAATGAACCCAATGCCACAGCGTCCAGCTTTTTTCATTTCATACAGCTTCAATCTGCATAACATAATACCACAGAAAAGAATATAGTGAGGATAATTATAGGTAATGAATGATAGCACAGCTAGCTGGAGACTTAAATTACAGAAAGAAATCACTTACAGACAATAGCAACTGACGATAGATTTGTCGAGTGTGTCTTGATTGAATAACTGAAACAACTCTGAACAATGAATCCACAAATATTTTTATGGAAGTAATGCTTTTTCTTGACTTTCACCATGAGGGACTCTTGATTGGTATTTGCTATTTCTTGCATGTACCACATATGCAAATTGTACAATCTCATTGGTAGAAGCTTGACATCGTCAGGCTTGACTAGAGGTTTGTCGCGGACATATTGCCATTTTACTTCCTCCTCTTTAAGCCCGGGGATTTCCTCAAGGCCTAGGAGTTGTTAAACAGTGACACCGGACTCTTTAGCTGGCCTTCTATGATCGTCTGTTACTACCAGCCAATCGGCGGTACTCACAGGTGTTTGTACAATGAGCGGGGGGATCGATTGCACTACCTGTTCTCCCAGCCGGGGAACAATTTTCTCGCTTTTTTTGCCAATAGCTTGGCTTGAGATCGAGCTCAACTCCTTTTGTCCTGCAAACTATGACCTCTTGATAGACCACACGTAGTCGCAGTCCTTGTGATTGTCAGCCGGTCGAGCCATATCAATAAAGTGTTGTGAGACATGCTCAGGTACTTTCTCCTTTGGCGGGGAGGGCAGTTTCAGTCCAAAATGGGCCTTCACTTTGGCATCCACTACGGCGTCGTGTTCCTCCTCAGTCAGGTGGTAAGGCAACTTTGGAAGAGGCTTGAGGCTTGGACCATATTTGAATTTCTTGCCTGTTGTACCGCTAGCAGTCGTAGTTGCGGCCTCTCTCTTCCGATGTTGCTTTGGCGATGGAGCACGCCGAGTCGTCGGAGATGGCAGACGCGGTGCCGGACTTGGAGTTGACGGAGCATGTTGACGCCGTGCCGGACTTGGAGGAGGAGTCGACTGACGCGGTGCCGGACTTGGAGGAGTAGGAGTTGGTTGACCCCATGCCATACTTGGAGGAGGAGTCGGCTGACGCGGTGCCGGACTTGGAGTAGGAGGAGTGGACTGACGCGACGGCGGACTTGTAGGAGGAGTAGTCGGTGGCCTTGGAAACACGATGCAATTCTTTTTCCATAGAATGGTACGATGTATGGGCACTTCTAGTGTTCTCTCCTCGTCACCTCCAAGAATGTCAAGTTGTAGCTCGTGATATCCTGAAATCACTTCATCAACCCCGACACGAGCATAGCCAGCTGGAATGGGATTGCAATGGAAGGTTGCTTCAGGGGGATTTGCTAAAGCATAGCCGTCTGCCACCTTCATGGATAAGTTCTTCACCTTCATGTGTAGGTCACAGTTAGTCCTGTCTTTGATATCATCCACAGGGTAGCTAGCTATCAGTGCATCATCGATATCGGCCGGGGCGGAACCCACGTTGCTTCTCGGCGTATATGGGACGGTGCTATCCAATGCTGGATCGATCTGCTCATGCTGCCGCCGAGATGCCCTTTCCTGGCTGAGTGAGTCAGTCTGCTCCTGCTGCCGCCTGATTCTGCATTCCAACTCCAGGTGCTTTGATTCTAGGCCTTCAAGGCAGAGTGCTTCCTCCTTATTCTGCTCCTCCTGCATCTTATTTCCCACACGGCTTCTGTAGTCGTCATTCCAACCCGCAAACCCCTCAAACCACGGAACAACGACTTTGCCTCATGTTCTTCCTGGGTGTTCAGGATTCTTCAGGGTGCGCGTAAGCTCGTCGTCCTCTCTGTTGGGCGTGAACACCCCCGTTTGAGCTTCTTCTATTTTCATTAGTATTTCATCTGTCACTTCTTTAACACTTGCCTTCATGTTAATCAGTCCTATCTCTGGCTCTAACTTCCCCCCATGCGCATAAAACCATGTCCTACACCTGGGGGGCTAGGTCAATTTAACTGGATTTACCCCTGCACTAATCATCTCTTGATCAGATTGATCCCACTTAGGCAGAGCCACCTGGTAGCCACCGGGCCCCAGAGTATGGTGCCACTTCTTTTTCGCAGCATTAATCTTGTTTTTTCTCGACCGTTCCTTAGCGTGTACGATTCCTTAAACTTGACAAAATCATCCCAATGATCTTTTACCTTCACCAGTGCTCCCTTGAATTCTGCAATCTTCTTTTTTGCTTTGACGTACGCAGCCCATGTATTTTTCTTGAAGGTGTTCAATGCGATCACCATCTTTTTAAGAGCATAGTTTCTGACTTTCTTCAGATCTGCATCTGTCAAATTATCTCGTAGGGTGAAATGTGACATGAGTGTATCCCAAAGGACATCTTTTGCTCTTTCGTCGAAAAAAGTAACTCCTCCTCGATATCCCTTTGCTGCCTTTTTTCCATTCTTGAATGGAGATCGGTATTCGGTCCCTGACAATAACTCCGCATTGATTCTAGAACTTGGTCATATTTTTCCTAGGTTCAACTGGTTTGCCATTTGATGTTTTCATGGAATCCATATTGAACTTTACGCCAGCGTCCAACTTTTTGGCCGGGCCTCGAACTACCGTGTCGCTTGTAGAAGATTTGCTCGATCCGAAGGCCTAAAAGAAGAAAGATCGATTCGTTAATACATACAAATCAATTAAGACATGTAATGATCATCGTATGTCTTTTAGAATGAATATACCTCGCTGGTCTTTGTTATTTGAAGAACATTTTCTTTGTAAACATCTTTGCTGTCGCCTTCATCTATTCGTTCGTGTCCATCAAATATCATACAACCCTCACCGGAATTGTTCAGATATTGCGAGCCGTCATCATCTTCAGGTTCATGTTCTGGGATCGGGGAGCGTATGATGTCAAACAGAGCCTCTTCTCCTTATATAGCGGTATTGTCAATAGCTTTTATTTAACTAATTCAGAAGAAAGATAAAACAATTTAGTATTCAAATTAGAATGCATGCACTCAATAAGGAAAAACTGAATCATAGTACATAATATGCATCTCGAATAATTCATATAATATGCATCATCGAATATAATCTCGAATAAATCGTCTCGAATATTATCGAATATAATCTCGAATACATCTCGAGTTTTATCACTAGCTAATACAGATCGAATAATATCGAAGAATCTAGTTCACTCGCCGTTCCTGAGGCATGGGCGGTGGACACCCAAAGAGAAGGAACCATCACAGGATCATAGCTCGGGTGAGATCCCTGAAGAACAAGTCATATATTGGAGAACCTGACATCCAACGCATCCATGTAGCGATGGACGTGCTCGTCCTCCTCCCTGACATGGCGATGTACCACCTCAACGGGGTCGGCTGCCTCTGCACCAAAAGTGGCCCACGCGAACGCCACCAAAGAAGCTCCAGGTCGACGATGGGACACGGGGCCGGGTTCCTCGTCAAGCTTCGTGCCCCTAAAGGTAGCACCTCCCAGTGCCAGCCTGGTGGAGCCCGGTCCTGAACGTTGCCCCTCTGAAGAAGGACGTCATAGCGAATGAGTCGATGACGAGGATGCGGGCCGGGCATCGTTGACTTTGAGAAGAAATTCTATGCAAATCTAACATTTTTTAAATGCTTGATTGTGATTTCTTATATACGAGGAACCTTCAGAATCATAATGGATTCTCTTAAACTTTAAGGGATTTAACAAAATGGCGCCATTGTGGATGCGCAGAAAATTGTCCATATTTTTCCTGATATCATCTACCCTTCTATATGTCACGTTGTCTATCTAGTGTCAAAGGAAGAAAATCATGGCTTCATCATTAGCCGGAAGTAACAGACGCATGATAGTATGAAGCTATCCAAACTGGTTTTGGAACGGAGTCACGAATAGGATAATTATCTTTTTTATACAAAGTTCAGCAAGAGCCTTCCGAATATCGTTATTTGGAAGGCCTTTTTGCTGAACTTTGTACCAAAAAAGCTAATTATTCTATCAAGAACTCCGTTCCAAAACAATTTTGAAAAGCTTCGTACCATCACGCACCTGTTACTTCCGGCTAATGATGAAGCCATGGTTTTTTTGAATCCTTTGACACTAGCTAGAAAAAACGTGACATATAGAAGAGTATATGCATGAGATCAGCAAAATAATTAGATCAATCTATGCACATCCATAATGGAGGCATTCTTGATAAATCTCTTAAAGGACTAAGAGAATCTATTGTATACACACATATACCAATTGCAAATCTAACATTCATCTAACATTTCTATATCTTTTTTATATCTAAAATTTATATAGCAATATTTTTTTATAAAAAACTAAAAAATATTTCTATATCTTTTTTATATCTAACATTTATCTAGTTATAACTAAAAGTATAAAAAACTAAAAAACATTCATCTAACATTTATATATCTAACATTTCATCTAATATTTATATATCTAACATTTCATCTAACATTTATATAACTAAAAGTATAAAAAAACTAGAAAACGGAAAAACAGAAAATCGAAATATGTGTGTGTGTGTGCGGGCTCGATCGATGGGAGGGGCGGTCATGGCGGCAGGGGCTCACAGCGGGGCGACGGCGATGACGACGGCGCACGAGGTTAAGGAGGAGGGGGCCGGAGAGGTCGATGCGTGACGGAGATGGCGCGACGAGGCGTTGGCGATGGCTAGGCGAGGCAAGACGACGGCGACGACGACGACACATGAGGTCGAGAAGGAGGGGGCGGCAAGGTCGACGCGCAACGGCGATGGCGTAGCGAGGCGACGGCGACGGCGATGGCGCAGCGAGGCGACGGCGACGGCGATGGCGAGGTGAGTCAAGTCAACGACGACGGCGACGGCACGACGGGGCGGTAGGGTGCGGCGCGACGGTGCAGCGCGACGGTGCGGCGCGATGGGGTGGCGGGGTGCGGCGCGATGGTGTAGCGTGACGGGGCGGCGCAATGGACGATGGAAACTGGAAATGAGTCCTGAAATTTTTCGAAGTCCCGGTTTATATACAAACACCTTTAGTCGCGGTTGGTGGCTCCAACCGGGACTAAAGGTACACTTTAGTTGCGGTTGGTGGCTCCAACCGTGACTAAAGGTCGATTTCGCCAGCCCAAGCGGTGGGAAGTGCATGCCTTTAATAGCGGTTGGTGGTTCCAACCGCGACTAAAGGTACCCCTTTAGTCGTGGTTGGAGCCACCAACCGCGACTAAAGGCCTGTTCCTGGCACGACGCAGTGTGGTGGATGTTTAGTCGCACCTCGCCCAGCGAACGGCGCCCGTACTGGTTTATAAACCCCGGTGCGGTAGCTCATTCGAGCTCCTCTCTTAAGCGGGCCTTGTGGGCCTACCGTTCTGTCCTGTCCTGTGGGCCCTACTGGGTCGTGCGGGCCTGCATCCTGGCCCAACTAGTAGTTGGGTTTCTAGTCGTATGCAGGCCCAACCAGTAGGCGGGCTTTTTTTATTTACTTTTGAGTTTTTTTATGTTTTCTTCTTTATTTATTTTCTTTTGTTTCTGAGTTATTTTTTGCATTATTTAGAATTCCTGAGTGAATATTTTTGGTTTAGGTAAAAAAATATAAACTTTCTGTTGGTGCGAGTAGTTTTCAAATTTGAATTATAAGAAATTTGTGTGAATCATTAGTTTGTGAATAACTTTACTTTAAAAATAGATTTTTCAGTGATTCTTTTTTCTGCCGTTTAATATTAGTGTGTTTTTCATTATATTAAATTTGATAATTCTTAGGTTATTTAAAAAAATTAAATGCCTTTGTAACAGATGAGTTTTTGTCCGAAAACCTGATGCTTACAAAGAGATTATCCATTTTGTACACAAAGTGCATCCACTTTTTGTCGTAACCCACTCAACTTTTTAGAACATGCTATGTGGGTGCAATGATGATACCATGCCAACTTCGACCTTTTCAGAATTCATCTGTAGCGCTTTTCAATTTCAGGGTCATTTAGCTCAAAAAAATCAGTAAATGCATGAAAAATAGCAAATGCAGTCAGGAAGGGTTGAAAATTGATGTCGTGGATTCAAATGGTGCATAGTGAACACACAAAAAGTCTCGAGTTGAAATAAGTTAAAAAATGAAAAGCCTTTGTGAGAGACGAGTTTTCGTCTGAAACCCTGATACTTCAAAAGAAATTGTCCATTTTGTACACGAAGTGCATGCAGTTTTTTCTGTAACCCTCTCAACTTTTTAGCACATGCTATGTGGGTGAAATAATGATACCATGCCAACTTTCAACCTTTTCAGAGTTCATTTGTAGTGCTTTTCAATTTCAGGGTCATTTAGCTCAAAAAAATCAGTAAATGCATGAAAAATAGCAAATGAAGTCAGAAAGGGTTGAAAATTGATGGCGTGGCTTCGAATGTTGCATACTGAACACACAAGAAGTCCGGAGTTGAAATAAGTTTTAAAAAATGAAATGCCTTTGTAACAGACGAGTTTTCGTTTGAAACCCTGATACTTCGAAAGAGATTGTCCATTTTGGACACGAAGTGCATCCAGTTTTTGTCGTAACCCTCTCAACTTTTTAGTACATGCCATGTGGGTTAAATGATGATACTATGGCAACTGTCAACCTTTTCACAGTTCATTTGTAGTGTTTTTCAATTTCAGAATCATTTAGCTCAAAAAAATATTAAATGCATGAAAAATAGCGAATGTAGTCAGAAAGGGTTGAAAATTGATGACGTGGCTTTGGACATAATATTTCGACCCGTTTCAAATGCCAAAACATAGAAGTACACTACTACTACAAAGATTCCCTCCGGTTTGTCCAAAGTAGGACTTTCCAGATATATAAGTCTGGAAACTAACTAGAGAAGCCGGTCACATCCCAGAGTGGGGTCTTTGGGTATAAAACTTTTTCTCTGCATGTGTCCCTTTGCGTCGTAACCATGGACAATCTTCATCGTTTAACTTAATGCTCGGTTCGACATTCACTCCGAAGGGAGCAATTTCATGAAACTTTTCATAATCTTCTGACATGTCTATCTTGTCCTCCACTCCCACGATGTTTCTTTTCCCTGAAAGAACTATTTGGCGCTTTGGCTCATCGTATGATGTATTCGCTTCCTTATATTTTCTTTTTCTCGACTTGGTAGACATGTCCTTCACATAGAAAACCTGTGTCACATCATTGGCTAGGACGAATGGTTCGTCTGGGTACCCAAGATTGTTGAGATCCACTGTTGTCATTCCGTACTGCGAGTGTTCCTTTACCCTGCCTCCTATCAGATTGACCCATTTGCACTGAAACAAAGGGACCTTCAAACCAATTCCATAGTCAAGTTCCCATATCTCGTCTATGTAACCATAATATGTGTCCTTTGGCCTATTGATGTTTGCTGCATCAAAGCGGACACCACTGTTTTGGTTGGCGCTCTTTTTATCTTGGGCGATCGTGTAAAAGGTATTTCCATTTATCTCGTACCTTTTGAAAGTAAATAGTCGAAGATGGTAACTTGGACAGCAAGTATAGGTCATCTGCAACAGTGTCGTCATGCATGAGACGTTTCTACAACCAACAGGCAAAACTCATCGTTTGTTCATGTGTAATTCACTCGTCAGACTGCTCCGGGTGTTTGGAGCGTAGAATATTCTTGTGTTGCTCGATATATGAAGCCACCAAGGGTAAACTTTGTAGAACTGTGTAGTGTGCTTGCGCCAAAGAATGCACGTCCTGGCATATTAGTGAATTCTTTCCTAGCGTGCCTTTTCCACCCAGTCTGCCCTCATGCCGCGATTTAGGAACACCAATCGGCTTAATGTCAGGAATAAAATCAACACAAAACTCAATGACCTCCTTTGTTTCATGGCCCTTGGAGATGCTTCCTTCTGGCCTAGCACGATTATGAACATATTTCTTTAAGACTCCCATGAAGCTCTCAAAGGGAAACATATTGTGTAGAATATAGGACCCAAAATGGCAATCTCCTCGACTAGGTGAACTAGGACGTGCGTCATGATATTGAAGAAGGATGGTGGGAACACCAACTCAAAACTGACAAGACATTGCATCAAATCATTCTCTAACCTTGGTAGGATTTGTGGATCGATTACCGTATGAGAGATTGCATTGAGGAATGCACATAGCTTCACAATGGCTAATCGAACGTTTTCCGATAGAAGCCCCCTCAAATGCAATCGGAAGCATCTGCTTCATAATCACATGGCAGCCATGAGACTTTAGGTTTTGGAACTTTTTCTCTGCCATATTTATTATTCCCTTTATATTGGACGAGAGGCCAGATGGGACCTTCATACTAAGCAGGCATTCGAAGAAGATTTCCTTCTCTTCTTTGGTAAGAGCGTAGCTGTCATGACCCTAAAACTGCTTTGGATCCATGCCGTCTTCTCCGTGCATACGTTACTGATGCTCCCGTGCCTCCGCTATATCTTTTGTTTTCCCAGACATGCCCAAGACGCCTAGAAGGTTCACGCAAAGATTCTTCGTCACGTGCATCACGTCGATTGTAGAGCGGACCTCTAGGTCTTTCCAATAGGGTAGGTCCCAAAATAAAGTTTTCTTCTTCCACATGGGTGCGCATTTGTCAGCGTCATTCGGAAAGATTGTCCGCCAGGACCCTGTCCAAAGATTACTTTTAAATCCTTGACCATATCAAGTATATCATCACTAGTATGGTGGTGAGGCTTCTTCCGGTGATCTGCCTCACCTTTGAAATGCTTGCCTTTCTTTCTTACGGGATGCCTACTCTGAGGAAATCGATGATGCCCCAGGTACACATTCTTCTTACATTTATCCAAATATATACTGTCGATATCATCTAAACAGTGCTTGCATGCGTGGTATCCCTTGTTTGTCTGTCCTGAAAGGTTACTGAGAGCGGGCCAATCATTGATGGTTACAAACAACAACGCATGTAGGTCAAATTCCTCCTGTTCTTTCTCATCCCACGCACGTATACCTTTTCCAATCCACAGCTGTAAAAGTTCTTCAACTAATGGCCTTAGGTACACATCAATGTCGTTGACGGGTTGCTTGGGGCCTTGGATGAGCACTGGCATCATAATGAACTTTCGCTTCATGCACAACCAAGGAGGAAGGTTATAGATACATAGAGTCACATGACATGTGCTATGATTGTTGTTCTGCTCTCCAAAAGGATTAATGCCATCTGCACTTCAAGCAAACCATACGTTCTTTGCATCCTTTGCAAAGTCCTTCCACTTTCTCTCAATTTTTCTCCACTGCGATCCATCAGCGGGTACTCTCAACTTCCCGTCTTTCTTACGGTCTTTGTTGTGCCATCACATCAACTTGGCATGCGGTTTGTTTTGGAACAAACGTTTCAATTGTGGTATTATAGGAGCATACCACATCACCTTGGCAGGAATCTTATTCCTGGGGCGCTCGCCCTCAACATCACCAGGGTCATCATGGCCGATCCTATAGCGCAATGCATAGCATATCAGGCATGCATTCAAATCCTTGTACTCACAGCGGTAGAGGATGTAGTCATTAGGGCATGCATGTATTTTATCCACCTCTAATCCTAGAGGGCAGACAACCTTCTTTGTTTCGTACATACTGTCGGGCAATTCGTTGTCCTTTGGTAGCTTCTTCTTTAACATTATTAGCAACTTTTCAAATGCCTTGTTAGGTACACCATTCTCTGCCATCCATTGCAGCAATTACAGTGTGGTACCCATCTTTTTCTTGTCATCTTCTCAATTTTGGTAGAACAATTTCTTGTGATCCTCTAACATGCACTTCAGTTTCAGCTTCTCCTTTTCACTTGGGCAGTTTCTCTTTGCATTGGCAATGGCCCGACCAAGATCATCAGCAGGCTCATCTGATGCCTCTTCTTCAGCTCCTTCCCTCATTGCCGGCTCAGCTTCTTCCCCCATTGTTGTACCATCGTATTCATGGAACCCATGGCCAGGATAGCTGTCATCATTCTCTTGTTCTTCATTCTCTTCCATTAGGACCCCTTTTCTCCGTGCTTGGTTCAACAGTTATAGCCGGACATGAAACCAGACTCAAATAGGTGGACGTGAATGGTTCTTGAGTTAGAGTAATTTCGATCATTCTTAACGCCAACACATGGACAATACATAAAACCATCCGCCTGCTTGTTTGCCTCAACCGAAACCAGAAAAGTATGCACACCATTAATGAACAGGGGAGAGCATCGGCCATCGTACATCCATTGTCGGCTCATCTTCATTACAAACACCGAAAAGACCAAATTAATACAAGTTCATACATAAAGTTCATACACACTTGTTCTCATAAAACAACATACAAACTCTCTAGCTAAAGCATTTAAATGAAACAACAAATGCGACCAAGATCGCAACTAAGGTAACAATCTATCCAACGACATGGTGATCACTATACTTATAGAGCATTGCAAGAGCTAATCTAGAAATGAGAGATGAAAGGACAAAGTTGCTAACCTTTGTGAACACTTGGATGGATGGGGTGCCTCCAAATCTTGACAAATTTTGGCAGAAATGGAGGTGAGCTCGAGTAAGGAGAAGAACAAAGGAGAGTAAGAAGGGGAAAAACAAGGAGGAGTGTGCTCGGGCTGGCCGAAGGGTTCATATAGGGGACATTTAGTCCCGGTTTGAGATACAAACCGGGACTAAAGGTGAGCCTATAGTACCGGTTCGTGCCACGAACTGGGACTAAAGGTGATCGTGGGGCCCCAGGCTGACACCAGCCTGCCACCCCCCTTTAGTCCCGGTTCGTGTTACGAACCAGGACTAAAGGTCCGGAAGAACCGGGACTAATGATGCCCGTCCCAAACTGGGACTAATGGTCACATAATTAGTGCCGGTTCAAAACCTGACCGGGACTAATGCTATGGACAAAAGGTCTGTTTTCTACTAGTGAATTAGCTAGGATCCCTACATCAAAGGAGGATATATTTGAAAAAAAGGTTTTTCAGATCTTAAGGGGGAGAAAACTGTTTTCAAGGAACCCCCTGTCTCAATGCTCTCAATGACCCTATATCTCTAGGATTCCTTCCCATTCAATGATCCCTTTATCTGTCCCTTGTGAAACCTTTTTGGAAATTAATGCCAAAGGGGGAGAAATATCAAAGCTTCAAAGCTTATACTCATACCTAAAGGGAAGAACATCTAAGCATTCACGTTTCAAGGGGAGCGACGATCATGAAAAGAAGAATTATATCCTTATCATATAAAGGGGGAGAAAACTTACCAAGGATCCCTTATCACACAAACACTTCTTGAGGAGAAGAGAGAAGAATGAATTTGAAATTTAATTCCCATATGTTTTAGACTTTTTCTCAGCCCTACCTACTCTCAATATCTATATATTATGATTTAGAGAGAGAGGAAAACTTTTCTAAATTGGTGTCTAGGGGAGAAACCTCTAAACTTATTTGGAGACATATCATTCTCAAGAAATCATTTCTTATATATCCTCCATATCGTGGTACTCTTGATTCCATTTGCATTTGCACTATCAAATACACTTGTGTTTCCTAACATTGTTTTCTCAAGTGTGTTCCTACTGTTAGATGCTCAAGGACCTCAAGATAAGTATATGCATTATATTCTTGTTCAAGATGACCTTTTGCTTCTTGCACATATTGTTTGCAGGAATGAGTCTTGAACATGAAATCATTTCATTCTTATGTATTTGATGCATATTGCCAAGATATACATGACTTCTCATGTCCTTCCTACCATGGTGTGTTCATGCATTCAAAAGCAACTATCCTTAAAATGGATTGCACACACATCTAGGGGGAGCTTGTATTAGTCATGTATCCTTCAAAGTCTTCATATATTTCCGCATATCATAAATTGAAGCTTTCATTGTATGTTATCATCTATTACCAAAAAGGGGGAGATTGAAAGCACAATATGCTCCCTTGGTGGTTTTGATAATTCATGAAAACATACATTGTCACTTGGACTGATATTTCTACCTAGTGCATTTCAAGTGAAAGTGCATAGAGAGAGATGGGTTGGCAAAAAGGAGTGTGGAGAGTATCCCGCTGAAGAAAAAGAAGAAGGATTAGCATTGGCAAAGCTTGAAGGAAGAGGACTCCACATTTTACTTTTTGAGAAATCACTTTGAGTCCATAGGAAAGCCAATACTATTAAAAGGGGGTAAGGTACTGTTGGTGAACAAGATGCTCAAACGTGCACAAGTGATAGTCACCAAAAACACCCACAAACTCTCCACATATTCTGTCTAAGCCAAATATCCAAAATCAGTCAAACCAAATATTTCCACTCGATCCCACCAATTCCTAAACTCAGACAAACCCATGCCAAACCCTAGCCATTCGGTGCAACCGATTCTGCATCGGTGCCACGGAGTTCAAGCTGCCAACTCTCTATTGCCTCGATTCGTAAAATCGAAATTTCCGAGTTTTTGGATCGATGTCACCGAGATGAGGTTTCTAACCGTTGGACACCTGATCGCTACCACCGAGTTTTATATATTAGTCTCACCGAGATTCGAAAGTTGCTACCTTTGGATTCACACATCTGTGTCACCGAGTTGGTCACTTAAGGTGTAACGGTTGGATTTTTGGAGATGCCTATATATACCCCTCCACCACCACTCACTCGCAAGAGAAGCACTCAGAACAGATCCCCACTTATCCCAACTAATTTTCTGAGAGAGAGCAACCTACTCATGTGTTGAGATCATGCTATTCCATTCCAACCATATGAATCTTGATCTCTAGCCTCCCCAAGTTGCTTTCCACCCAATCAATCTCTTCCACCAAAGCCAAATATGTGAGAGAGTGATTGAGTGTTGAGGAGTCTATCATCTTGAAGCACAAGAGCAAGGAGTTCATCGACATTATCGAGCCTATTACCTTTTGGAGGGTGGTGCCTCCTAGATTGGTTATGTGTCACGTGGGATCCTCCTATTTCGTGTTGTGGAGTAAACCAATAAGTTTGTAAGGGCAAGGAGATCGGCTACTTTGTGAAGATATACCCCGAGTTAGGCTAGTCCTCCATGGACATAGGCCATCATGGTATAGTCCTCCATGGAACCCTCCGTGGGTGGAGCCCTCCATGGACTCTCGTGACCGTTAACTCCGTGGCTTGAAGATTCCATAAACATGGACGTATGATAGGACCACCTATCGGAACCATGGGAAAAATCCTCGTGTCCTTCATGCGTTTCATCTCCCTATCTCAACTCTTTACTTCCATGTGCAATGTATTTACTTTCCGCTTCTATACAAATGACTTGCATGTGTAGGGTGTACTAGACTTGTTATAATTGCTAAAATCTACCAACACCTAACTTTGGATATTGTGTAGATTTTAATTTATGCTAGTAGTCTATTCACCCCCCCTCTAGACATACTCTTCTAGTCATCCCACAGCAGTCATGATATACCAAAAGTTTTTTTATCTCAGAATCTAGATGGTCCTCACACAATAGCCAATCGGATAGCAAAATCCCAAAAGCCCTCTCAACATCTTTCCTAGCTGCCGCTTGTGCATAATGAAAGATGAGTTCTTTCTTACCTTGGGGTTTTGAAACTGGCTTGACAAAAGTACTCCACCTAGGGTACATGCCATTCACAAGTAATACCCATAGTTATATGTGTGTCCATTTGCTTCAAAGCTCACCAGTTGTGCTTCTCCATTTGCTAACTTGGAAAAAAAGGTGAGCAAACGAGTATGTTGATGTCATCGCAAGATCCAGGCATGCCAAAATATGAATGTGAAATCCATGCTTCTTGATTGGGAAGGGCCTCAAGAATGATTGTGGTATCCTTCCCACGACCCTTGAACTATCCATGCCATGCTCTTTGGCAATTTTTCCACTTCCAATGCATACAATCGACAAACCCAAGCATACCTGGAAACCCACGAGCTTCGTTCATCTCCAACAGCCTCCGAGTGTCCTGAGCACTAGGAGCTCTCAAGTACTTTGCACCAAACACTTCTAGAATAGTCTTTGCAAATTGTTTGACATAGAAGATAGAAGTGTTCTCTGCCATCGCCAAGTTGTCATCAATGTAGTCTACAGGAACACTATAGGCCATCATGCGCAATGTGGCAATGACCTTCTGTTCGGTGCAGCACAATTCCACCTCTACTGCAAGGATCAATGATGATGCTTCACGGAATTGCAAATGTGGATGAAAAAGTATTTGGACATTCTAAACCGGCATGAAAAGTACTTCTCCGGAAAAACGGGTGGTGAACCAAAATAGTTGCGCATCAACCTCTTGTGCACACCCACCCATTCTCTCTGAATGAATGCACGTCCATAGAAGAAACCACCATGCTTCCGCTTCTTCCTTTAGTGCATTGCCACTAGCATTGCAATGTCTTCTTCTTTGTTCAAATCAGATTCCTCATTCGATGAGGAATCGTCCATGAAAGAACAGTCACATGAGCTCATCTACAATGCAGAAAATCACCGTTTAAACTACTTTCCATTGTCCCAAAAAAACCTCAAGTTTCATCATTTTTTACCTTTGGGATTTTTTTCGAACACCTTGCTTGCGGGGTGGTCGAAATCGGCCGACTGCGGGTTGGGCAGCCGTCGGCGGCTGCAGTTGCGGACGGCAGCGACTGCACAACAGAAGAGACGGCCGGACATCATCAGGAGCTCCACGCGGTAGGCGGGCGACTTCACCCGGCCGGAAGAACGACCGAGGCTTGCGGTCGTCAGGCAGGTGGAGTGGCGCGTCTCCACTTACTCTCGTGACGATATAGGCTTGGCTGAAGCCTACTAGCCTCCGTAGAAGCTGCAATCATCGGATACACTTCGATTGGTCGGCGGCTGGAACTAAATCAGCTGCGTCGGGCGACGTGCTAGCGAGGTAGGCGGCGGCCGTTGGGCGGTGGGCAGCGGCGTCGATTGGAAGAGGATTTGGCCGGCAGCGGAGTCGGGCGGCGCCGGCCGGTCGTGCGGTAAGGGAATGGAAGTGGCGGTTGGGCGGTTTACGAGCGGATGCAATTTGACATCTCGTGGAGTTGGAGATGCAATTTTCCACCGTGAAGTGATGTAGGATACATCTCCAGTAGGTGGTGATGTAATCTTTTTGCATCTACATCATGTGTTGAAGCGGCATTTTTGGGCCTCGGAGATGCAAAAGGTAGTTGTTTTTGCATCTAGATCATCTATTGAAGATACTCTAAGTTGCCCAGGGAAGGTTGTACCCTACTCTCCTTGAATCAATAAAGCTCCTCAAGTTCATAAAAAAAATCAAAGCCGTCTTTTTTGCGCGGAATCGAAGCCTTATATGATGGCCTACTGGGCCTATTCAGTCAAGGGCCTTGTGGCTTATTATACCTGAACTTCGTCGTCCTGTTTGCTTCAGTTTCAATGATTTTATCTCAAAAAAAGATTCAATTATTTTTCTAAAAAAAAACCCAGTTCAATTATGAATCCTAATTTGTGATTCAGATATACAAAACATACAAGTGGGAGTATCCTTTTTTCAAGCAGAAACATTTTTTCCATAGGGATGAACTAGTTATATGAATGATTAATATAATAATAATAATAGTAATAAGAAGAAGAAAGCTAGTTTGGGGTTCGGAATCTGCAATGCTTTGGAATTGTAGCCTTGCGTAGAACTATTTCAGGTCAAACTTCATAATTAACTTTGGTTATTGCTTCATATGAAGGCAAACCTTTTTTTATTGGACATATGAACCCCACTGGTGATTATTATGTCAAAATGTCTTCACCACCAAGTACTCCCTTTGCCAAAAATTACTTGTCTTGAATTCGTCTAGATACGGATGTATCTAAACATGTTCTAGTGTTAAGGTAAGCAATTTGGGACGGCGGTAATACCAACTACAGTCATATAAGAAAATCTTAAGCCCTCATACATAAAAAAATATTTAGCACATAGGCATATGGATCAATGGCACATGTCAAGAAAGAGGGACCAGAACATATGAGGGTACCAAAAACTCCCGTGCAACGTTATCTTCAGCCATGATGGTGAAGACAAAGTGATCGTCAACCATACAGGAAATAATCGAAGCATACAGAAAAACCTCGAGGATGTAGTCGAACATAAACGAGTAGTCACGCTGAGACATGCTCCCCCAAAATCTTACCCAGTGAAGTTCTCAAGGGGCGGAATTTCGAAGGCGAACTCTCCTGGACGGCTGTACATGTAGTCACCAGAATGGAGATGTCAGAGAAAACTAAACACAAAGGAACTCGGCAGGTGTGTGTGTGTTTACAGCTTGATGTGTCTGTTTTGTGTGTCATGATCACTCCTCTACATAGAGGGGACACATGCGAGAGTGAATTGATGCAGACAGGTGGTGCAAGAACTCTCTAGAATTACAAAACGTGTCCACAACGATCTCGAGTATTGACACATACACCCAGAGCAAGGCAACACACCGCCATGCAAAAAATTAGTTTCTTCATTAAGACGTAACATTAGCCCGAACTTGAACTCAATTTATGAAACACGACATGATGCGATGCACGCGTGTTGCATGGTGTGGCATGAAGTGAGTGAGAGCGAGCATTTGCTCTCTTTTATCCTGTTGCAAGTAGTAGAACCACCCACATTTTATATTAATTGTTGTTCCTTCTACTCCACTAACATTATGATATTAAGCTTTACACGCTTGCCATGCAAGTCAAATGTGCCTATGAGATTTCATAATTTTAACATCGCCGAGGTACAAGATTTAGTGGGGCGAGGCCCATAAAATATAACAACCCCCAATCATATCTCATAGGAATATTGGATTCCATTTGTTTCAATTGTATTGTTTGATGTACCTGCAGTTCTACAGAAACCGAATAATGAAACATGCCTTGAATTTTCAATCTTGCACGACGAACAAGCTTCACTAAATGTCGTTACCAGTATACATGGCTGCCTAGGCTACCCCGCGGGATGGAGCATATAAGTTATATTGCTGGCCTTCCATGAGTTTACTAGAGATGGACCGATATGATAGACCACGGCTAGCTTTTGAGCTCATATAGGTGTGTTCTTTAAAGACCTACATGTAGGAAGCGTCTTCATTTCATAGGCAAACAAAACACATTAAGGATAATCAATCTGCCTTACGGTATCAACGAGAGTATTACATCTTCAATGGAGTGAGTTTATTAAATGTTCTCCCTAGATGTAAAGGTTTGTTTTTTTAGGTCCTACTTCAAAGGATCTTCAATCATATAGTTTAGGTTTCCCCTTCCAAGAACTATTATAGGTGTCAAACCTATTTTCTTTGATGGTCAATTGCATTCCTTGATCGACCAAGGATCTACCGGATTTTTAGCATTTGGAACATAACCCAACGTTGTTACTTGACTGTTTTTTAATTTCCTGACGGACTTCACATGTATTGAAACTCTTCATATTATCCTTCAATCTATTCACTTTGATAATTATAGTGTTTTTTCGCGGGTTTTGACAATTATATTTTGATTGTCACAGTTCATGAGGATAGCCGGTATGAGTTTCTCAACCAGTGGAAAGTCCATTCAGAGTTCACGAAGACATTCTACTTCGACTATAGTTGTGCCTAATGCCACAAGTTCTGCTTTCATTGTTCGACCTTGGTGAGATGTTATGCTTGCAAGACTTTCATGAACCAGCGTAACCACCAAGAATGAATACATATCCATTTGCAGTCTTTATCTCATCAACATAAAAAATCCAATTTGGACCACTATATCCATGATGCATCGTCTTAAAAAATATATGTGCAACTAAACCCTGCTTCCGAAAAGAAATTTGCACACCCTCCATGGACTTTTTTTGAAACTGCAACTTAATCTTTCCATACCAAAGAGCTCATCAATATCGCTGGCTACAAGACCGTGCAAGAACTCAGGAACTTGATCCGCCCATAAGACTGGGGATTCAAGTTCTGCTTCTGCGCCAAACGCGGCTAGCGCGTCCACTACTTTATTACATGTCCTCGGATAAAACGAAAAGCCCACATGGGTGAAATTTAGACTAGCATAAAACTTAATGTCCTTGAACATAATACCATTAAGTGCCAAATTCATGCTCTCTGGAATTCAGGGCCTCATTGATCTACGCGGGACTGTTCCGACAACCCCGCACCATTATCTTGAGTAACCTGCTCTCCCTTCTCTTTCTTCACGTTATCCCCTTCGGTCATGTCCACCTCCATCCCTTCTGTATTCCTCTTCGCCCAACCAACCACACCCAGCTTCTCATCATTTTTATTCATGCCTCTCTCCCTCCTGTTAAAACCTCTCTTCGTTTCTCCCTTTCTATTCTTATTCTTCTCTCCTTTACCACGTTAGCTCCACCCCACAAACGAAGTTGGGCCATGCACCATGGATTTCTCCACTCCACCATCAGATCAGCTCCATCCTTACGAGTTGGCTCCCCCGTACTTGTTCCTGTCAACCCCTCAAAGAGGCATGATCCAAACTGCTATTTTGCTTATTCCCTTCCTCAAAGCTCATACATGTATGCTTCCCTGTTTTCTCAGTTTTCTCAGCCGATGGAGCGATCTTTAGGGTGCTCTTGTCTTCCTGGCTATTGTTCACCCCTTCCCCCTTCCTCCATTTGTCACTGTCACTACCTGTTGACTTCGATCTTCCTCCAAAGCCGTACCCTGAACTATGTCCACTTCCCCGCGAGCTCCCCCAAACCAGCCTCTCATCCTCATAAAAAATTTTCTGGATCAACGCCTTCATCCATTGTCCGTACTGTTGTACTTCCCCTTTAGCCAACTTGATTAAACAGGTCTGATCATCGTCATGGCCAATAATCCCACACCTGTAACAGAATTCGGGAAGGTATTCATATTCCAGAGGGCACCACTTCAGTACATCATCTTTCTTCTTCTTTTTACTATCCACCAACATGTCCACCATGCCATCGTCATCTTTCTCATCTATAATATCCACCGTGATCCGAGAGCGGCGTCGCAGAGACCGGGCTCCAGGGAGCCCGGTTTACCAATTTTTTTTTCTAAAAATGCTTAAAAGTTTCAAAAAAATATTTTTTTATACAAATACATACTCATGGTAGTCAAGTATGTAAAATGTTTCATTAGGTAAGTCGGCTATTTGCATACTAAAAAAATAAGTATCTTGCCCCAATACACTAAAGACAAAAGCCCATTTTAACATGTGTATTTATCTTTTTGTATATATTACATGAAAGCATATATATATATTCGTAAAAATTTATACGTGCGTATTACGAATACACACGTATGTGTATACTTTTTTTCAGATTTTTTCCGTGCGTAAAAAATGTATTTCGGCTGGAAAAAATTAGCGAGCTCCCTGGAGGTCGGTCTCTGCAACCACTTTTCGACCGTGATCCCCCTTAGTAAGGGTAATGTAATGTCCAGTCTGACTTTCACACGCATAAAATCACCTGCCTGGGTCCCATCACCACCTGCATCCACTTGTATCACTCCCCCCACACTACCAGGATAAAGGCCTATGCCGACGGCCGGGGCCGTCGGCATAGCCCAGATTCCCGTCGGCGTGGCACCGTCGGCACCATATATGTCGGCGTACCCCAGGGTGCCGTCGGCATACGAAAGCCGTCGGCATAGACGCTATGCCGACGGTGTCCGTACATCGATACCGACGGCCTCGGTCGTCGGCATAGCTCCATGGCAAACGGCGTTCGACAGAGCTGCCCTTAAGAGCGACGGATCGGCCGACGGCATAGGTCCGAAGCTACGCCGACGACATAGGCGTCGGCACACGCTGACACGTGGTGATCGCTAGTTGTACCTGGGGCGTACCTACGCCGACGGCTCAGGCCGTCGGCATAGGCTAAAAAGCTACGCCGATGGCCTAGCCGTCGGCATAGCTTGCCACGTGGCAGCCGCTGGTAACTCGAACGCCCTCTATGCCGACGGCTTAGCCGTCGGCGTAGTTTTGTGCTGTTTTTTCTTTTTCCTGTTTCATACAAATTCATTTCAATTCAAAATATTAGGGTATATACAATGAAAAATAAATGCACAGCAGCACCATCAAGAGCATCATAAATATAAGTAGCGTAAACAGACGGACGTCATCAACACCACCACCATCACATCCTCACAACCAACAACATAAGGAGCTCCGAAATATAAGTAGCGAAATACAAGTCATCAAAGAAGCGTAAAAAGAGCACAAGTCATATAAGGAGTGCTAGTACGTCCACCTCGAAGGTCGTCGATGCCAAGTTCGCCAAATCCCAGGTCTTCACTACTAGCGGCAGCGCTTCCGCCTCGGTGGATTGGAGTGACCGGGCTCCGTGACTCGGTATTGATGTGAACACCGGCACCACCACCAATGGATGATCTACCAGTTCCTTGGATGTTTGAAAAGACATGCTGAGTGAATGATATTGTGTTGAATAAACAATAAGCGTTGGTTGAATAGTTCGGGGATGTACTAACCATCGTTGTCCCCGGTTGTTGTGCTAGAAATTCCTCAAAGGTAAGCAGCACTGGTTGTGGTCCTGGCTGTGATAGGCCAGCTCATAGCAACATCTTAGCACAAGGTCCGGGCCCAACCCACCGCAAGATCCCCCCGGTATCGACCCAATGCGACAGTTTCCGAACGTAAGAGGGCCCAAGGCAAAACCTGGCGGCATTGCCACCCCTAGGTCCCCCGTCTCGTCTAACCCTGACACTGTTGACCGAACGGATCTACCCCTTTGACTTTCACCAGCCGGGGTTTGATCGAGGGAAATTTTCACCTAGCTGTGACATTGTCCCTCGGTCAAACCCCATCCGGTGAAAGTCAAAGGGGTATCTCCGTTCGGTCAACAGTGTCAGGGGTTAGACGGGACGGGGGACCTGGTGTGGCAATGCCGCCAGGTCTTTCCCTGGGCCCTCTCACGTTCGGAAACTATCGCATCGGATCGACACCGAGGGAATCTTGTGGTGGGTTGGGCCCGACCTTGTGCTAAGATGTTGCTATGGGCTGGCCTATCACAGCCAGGTGAAAATGTCCCTCGGTCAAACCCCGTACTGTGAAAGTCGACGGGGTAGATCCGTTTGGTCAATAGTGTCAGGGTTAGACGGGACGGGGTAGATCCGTTCGGTCAACAAAGTCGAAGGCAATCTTGCACTGGGTTGGGCCCGGACCATGATTGAGAGTGTATCTATGGGCTCACCTATCACACCCAGGTAAAACTTTCCATCGGTCATACCTCGTTCGGTGAAAGTCAAAGGGGTAGACTCGTGCGGTCAACAGTGCTAGGGTTAGACGGGACGGGGTACGTCAGGGAGACACAGAGGGCACTGGTGTATTAAAAAGAACAGAAGTAACACCCCTAAAAAATGTAAAGAACTCCCTAAAAATGATAAAAAATGAAAAATGAAAAGAATAAAAAAATAGCATGCCGACGGCTAGGCCGTCGGCGTACATTGCCACGTGGCTCCAGTAAGATATGCCGACGGCTAGGCCGTCGGCATATCTATGCCTTATCCACCCGGTGGCCTCCGGTCCACCCATTCTCTACCTATCTCTCTTGCCCGCGCGCCGCCGCCACCCTCTCCCGCCCGCACCGCCGTAGCCCTCTCCTCGCCCACGCGCCGCCGCAGCCCTCTCCTCTCCCACGCCGCCGCCGCCCTCTCCTCGCCCGCACCGCCGCCGCCCTCTCCTCGCCCGCGCCGCCGCCGCCCTCTCCTTGCTCGCGCCGCCGCCACCCGCTCCTCGCCCGCATCGCCGCCACTGTGACCTCGATGAGTGCCGCCACCCTCGCCCAGCCCCGTCCCCGCCCGCCCCCCGGCCTCCACCCCGTCTCTGCTCGCTCCCCCCGTTGCGCCCACGACGCCGGCCGGCCTCCCCGACCCCGCCCATCCTCCCCCGCACCGGTCGGCCTCCCCCTTGTTGGGAGACGTAGTAGTAAATCAAAAAATTTCCTACGATCACCAAGATCTATCCATGGAGAAACCAACAACGAGAAGGGAGATATTTCATCTTCATACCTTTGAAGATCGCTAAGTGGAAGCGTTACAAGAACGCGGTTGATGGAGTCGTACTCGCAGTGATTCAGATCGCGGTAGATCCGATCAAGTGCCGAACGGACGACACCTCCGCGTTCAACACACGTGCAGTCCGGTGACGTCTCCTACGCCTTGATCCAGCAAGGAGGAAGGAGAGGTTGGGGAAGGGCTCCAACAGCAGCACGACGGCGTGGTGGTGGTGGAGTGCAAGGTATTCCGACAGGGCTTCGCCTAAGCACTGCGGAGGAGGAAGAAGAGAGGTAGGGCTTCGCCGTGAGAGAGAGAGATCAAATCTTGTGTCAAAACAGCCAAAACCTCAAGTATATATAGGAGGAGGGACGTGGAGGGCTGGCTTGGCCTCTACTCCAAAGAGGAGAGGTTCGGCCGATTTAAAGGGAGAGTCCACCTCTCACAAGGGAGGTGGATCTCCTCCTTTTAAATCCTTTTTGGCCCTATCTCTTATCCCTAGCCGCATGGGCCTTTAGCAAAAGTCTTGCCCAGCCCAATAAGGGCTGGCACACTTTATCTAACAGCCCATGTGGTCCTTTGGTCGTCACACCCCTCCCGGGGGTCCTCCGGCACCCTCCCGGCACTCCCGGTACACTACCGATGAGCCCAAAAACTTTCCGGTGACCAAAACTGGACTTCCTATATATCAATATTTACCTCCGGACCATTCCGGAGCTCCTCGTGACGTCCCGGATCTCATCCGAGACTCCGAAAAACATTCGGTAATCACGTATACCATTTCCCTATAACCCTAGAGTCATCGAATCTTAAGTGTGTAAACCCTACGGGTTCGGGAGACACATAGACATGACCGAGACACCTCTCTGGTCAATAACCAACAGCGGGATCTGGATACCCATGTTGGCTCCCACGTACTCCACGATGATCTCATCAGATGAACCACGATGTCAGGGATTCAATCAATCCCGTATGCAATTCCCTTTGTCTACCGGTATGATACTTGCCCGAGATTCGATCGTCGGTATCCCTATACCTTGTTCAATCTCGTTACCGGCAAGTCTCTTTACTCGTTCCGTAATACATCATCCCGTGACTAACTCCTTAGTCACTTTGAGCTCATTATGATGATGTCTTACCGAGTGGGCCCAGAGATACCTCTCCGTCACACGGAGTGACAAATCCCAGTCTCGATTCGTGCCAACCCAACAGACACTTTCGGAGATACCCGTAGTGCACCTTTATAGCCACCCAGTTACGTTGTGACGTTTGGCACACCCAAGGAATTCCTATGGTATCCGGGAGTTGCACAATCTCATGGTCTAAGGAAACGATACTTGACATTGGAAAAGCTTTAGCAGATGAACTACACGATCTAGTGCTATGCTTAGGATTGGGTCTTGTCCATCACATCATTCTCCTAATGATGTGATCCTGTTATCAATGACATCCAATGTCCATGATCATGAAACCGTGACCATCTATTGATCAACGAGCTAGTCAACTAGAGGCTCACTAGGGACATGTTGTGGTCTATGTATTCACACATGTATTACTGTTTCCGGTTAACACAATTGAAGCATGAACAATAGACAATTATCATGAACAAGGAAATACAATAATAACCATTTTATTATTATCTCTAGGGCAGATTTCCAACAGTCTCCCACTTGCACTAGAGTCAATAATCTAGTTCACATCGCCATGTGATTAACACTTATATCACCATGTGATCATATCATCATGTGATTAACACCCAATTAGTTCTGGGGTTTTATCATGTTTTGCTCGTGAAAGAGGTTTTAGTCAACTGGTCTGCGACATACAGATCCGTGTGTACCTTGCAAACTTTCTATGTTATATTTGTATATACTGCTCCCACGCTCCACTTGGAGCTATTCCAAATGGCTGCTCCACTATACGTAGCCGGATTTCTACTAAGAGTCATCCGGATTGGTTTTAAAGCTTGCATCATCGTAACCCTTTACGATGAACTCTTTATCACCTCCATAATCGACAAATATTTCCTTAGTTCTCAAGTTACTAAGGATAACTTTGACCGTTGTCCAGTGATCCACTCTTGGATCACTCTTGTACCCCTTGTCAGACTCATGGCAAGGCACACATAGGTGCGGTACACAGCTTGGCATACTATATAGAGCCTATGGCTAAAGCATAGGGGATGACACTCACCTTTTCTTTATATTCTGCCAAGGTCGGGTATTGAGTCTTACTCAATTTCACACCTTACAAATACAGTCAAGAACTCCTTCTTTGACCCATCTATTTTGAACTCCTTCAAAAACTTGTCAAGGTATGTCTTCGTCGAAAAAACTTATCAAGCGAATTGATCTATCCATATAGATCTTGATGCTCAATAAAATAGTAGCTTTATCTGGGTCTTCCTTTGAAAAACTCTTTTCAAACAACCCTTCATGCTCTTCCAAAAATTCTACATCATTTCTGATCAATAATATGTCAACTACATATTCTTATAAGAAACTCTATAGTGCTCCCACTCACTTTCTTGTAAATACAAGTTTCTCATAAACTTTGTATAAACTTAAACACTTTGATCACTCTATCAAAGCTCATATTCCAACACCGAGATGCTTACTCCAGTCCATAGAAGGATCGCTGGAGTTTGCATACTTTTAGCATCCTTAGGATTGACAAAACCTTCTGGTTGTATCACATACAACTCTTCCTCACAGAAACCATTATGGAAACTTTGTTTTGTCATCCATCTGCCAGATTTCATAATCGAAAAATGCAGCAACTGCTAACATAATTTTAATAGACTTTTAGCATCGCTACAGATGAGACAATCTCATCGCAGTCGACTCCTTGAACTTGGCGGAAACTTCTTTGCGACAAGTCGAGCTTTATAAACGGTGACATTTCACCATTAGCATCTATGTTCATCACAAAGGTCCATTTGTACTCAACGACCTACCATTCAACAGGCAAGTCTACCAAAGTCCATACTTGGTTTTCATACATGGATCCTTTCTCGGATTTCATGGCTCCTAGCCATTTGTTGGAATCCGGGCCCACCATCGCTTCTCCATAGTTCGTAGGTTCATCGTTGTCCAACAACATGATTTCTAAGACATGGTTGTCGTACTACTCAGGAGCAGTACGCGTCCTTGTTGACCTACGAGGTTCGATAGTGACTTGATCCGAAGCTTCATGATCATCATCATTAACTTCCTTTTCAACTGACGTAGGCTCTACAGAAACATCTTTCTGTGATGCGCTACTCTCTGGTTGAAACAAAAGTTCAACAACCTCATCAAGTTCTATCTTCCTCCCACTCAATTCTTTCGAGAGAAACTCTTTCTCAAGAAAGGACCAGTTCTTAGCTACAAACACTTTTGTGCTTCAATCTAAGATAGAAGGTATACCCAATGTCTCCTTAGGGTACTCTATGAAGATGCATTCGTATGCTTTGGGTTCGAGCTCATTAGGTGAAAACCCTTTTCACATAAGCGTCACAGCCCCAAACATTAAGAAATGACAGCTTAGGCTTCTGTCAAGCCATAATTTTCACGGTGTCATCTCAACAGACTTAGATGGTGCCCTATTAAAGTGAATGGATTTGTCTTTAATGCATAACCCCATAACGATAGTGGCAAAACGATAAGAGACATCATAGTACTCATTATATCCAATAGAGCACGACTACGACGTTCGAACACACCATCACACTATGGTGTTCCAGGAGGCGTGAGCTGTGAAACAATTTCCACATTGTCTAAAATTGCATACCAAACTCGTAACTTAGATATTCACCTCCACGATCATATCATAGACATTTTATCTTCTTGTCAGGATGATCTTTAACTTCACTCTGAAACTCCTTGAACCTTTCAAACATTTTAGATTCGTGTTTCATTAAGTAAATATCCCCATATTTACTCAAATCATCAGTGAAGGTAAAGAAAAACAACGATATCCACTGTGTGTTTCAACACTCATTGGACCACATACATCAACATGTATTAATTCCAATAAGCCACTAGCCCGCTCCATCAAACCGGAAGACGGGGTCTTAGTCATCTTGCCCAACAGGCATGGCTCGTATGTCTCAACTGATTCGAAATCAAGTGAGTCAAAAGATCCATCAGCATGGATTTCTTCATGCGATTTATACCAACATGACATTTAGCGGCAGTGCCACAGGCATGTGGTGCTATCATTATTAACTTTGTATCTTTTGGTACCAATGTTATGACCATGTGTACTACTACGATCAAGATTCAATAAACCATTCCCACTGGGTGTATGACCATTAAAGGCATTATTCATGTAAACAAGATAACCAATTATTCTCTAACTTATATGAATAACCATATTTCACTAAACATGATCTAATCATGTTCATGCTCAATGCAAACACCAAATAACATTTATTTAGGTTTATCACAAATCCCGAAGGTAGAGAGAGCGTGCGATGGTGATCACATCAACCTTGGAAACACTTCCAACACACATCGTCACCTTTCACTTAGCTAGCCTCCCTTTATTCCTAGCTTTTATTTCGAGTTACTAACACTTAGCAACCGAACCGGTATCCAATACCTAGGTGCTACTAGGAGTACCAGCAAGGTACACATCACTAACACGTATATCAAATATACTTCTATCGACATTACCAGCCTTCTTATCTACCAAGCATCTAGGGTTGTTCCGCTTCACTGAACAGTCTCCTCATAATAGAAGCACTTAGTCTCGGGTTCGGGCTCAACCTTGGGTTTATTCACTAGAGCGACAGCTGGCTTGCCATTCCTGAAGTTTTTCCCTTCTTGCCCTTGCCCTTCTTGAAACTAGTGGTATTCACTTAACCATCAACACTTGATGCTCCTTCTTCATTTCTACCTTCATGGTGTCAAACATCACGAACAACTAAGGGATCATCTTATCCATCCCTGACATGTTATAGTTCATCACGAAGCTCTAGTAGCTTGGTGGCAGTGACTTGGAGAACTACATTAATCACTATCTCATCTGGAAGATTAACTCCCACTTGGTTCAAGTGATTGTTGCACCCAGACAATCTGAGCACACGCTCACCGATTGAGCTATTCTCCTTTATCTTGCAGGCAAAGAATCTTGTTGGAGGTCTCATACCTCTCAACATAGGCCCGAGCCTGAAATCCCAATTTCAGCTCTTAGAACATCTCTTATGTTCCGTGACGTTCAAAACGTTTTGGAGCCTAAATTCTAAGCCGTAATGCATGACGCACTGAACTATCACATAGTCATCAAAAAGTGCCTGTCATATGTTCACAACATCTACAGACAACGCTTGAGGGAGTGGTGCACTTAGCGGTGCATCAAAGACATAAGCTTTCTGTGCAGCAATGAGGACAATCCTCAGATCACGGACCTAGTCCGTATTATTGCTACCATCCACTTTCAACTTATTTTTCTCTAGGACCGTATTAATAAAACTGGGGAGCTACAGCGCGAGCTATCTACGACATAATTTGCAAGGACATTTTTAGACTAAGTTCATGATAATTAAGTTCATCTAATCAAATTATTAATGAACTCCCACTTAGATAGCCATCTCTCTAGTCTTCCAAGTGATACATGATCCATGTCAACTAGCCGTGTCCGATCATCACGTGAGACGGACTAGTCATCCATGGTGAACATCTCTATGTTGATCGTATCTTCTATACGACTCATGTTCGACCTTTCGGTCTTCCGTGTTCCGAGGCCATGTCTGTACATGCTAGGCTCGTCAAGTCAACCTAAGTGTTTCGCATGTGTAAATCTGGCTTACACCCGATGTATGCGAACGTTAGAACCTATCACACCCGATCATCACGTGGTGCTTCGAAATGACGATCCTTACCAACAGTGCACAGTTAGGGTGAACACCTTTCTTGAAATGTTATTGAGAGATCATCTTATTTACTACCGTCGTTCTAAGCAAATAAGATGTAAACATGATAAACATCACATGCAATCAATAGAGTGACATGATATGGCCAATATCATCTTGCTCCTTTGATCTCCATCTTCGGGGCACCATGATCATCACTGTCACCGGCACGACACCATGATCTCCATCATCATGATCTCCATCATTGTGTCTTCATGAAGTTGTCTCGCCAACTATTACTTCTACTACCATGGCTAAAGCTTAGCAATAAAGTAAAGTAATTACATGGTGTTTATGATTGACACGCAGGTCATACAATAAAATAAGACAACTCCTATGGCTCCTGCCGGTTGTCATACTCATCGACATGCATGTCGCGAATCCTATTACAAGAACATGATCAATCTCATACATCACAATGCATCACATCACATCCTTTTGGCCATATCACATCACGAGGCACATGCTGCAAAAACAAGTTAGACGTCCTCTAATTTGTAGTTGCATGTTTTACGTGGCTGCTATAGGTTACTAGCAAGAACGTTTCTTACCTAAGGCAAAACCCCAACGTGATATGCCAATTGCTATTTACCCTTCATAAGGACCCTTTTCATCAAATCCAATCCGACTAAGGTGGGAGAGACAGACACCCGCTAGCCACCTTATGAAACAAGTGCATGTCAGGCGCTGGAAGCAGTCTCACGTAAGCGTACGTGTAAAGTCGGTCCGGGCCGCTTCATCCCACTATACCGCCGAATCAAGATAAGACTAGTAGTGGTAAGCAAATTAACAAGATCGACGCCCACAACTGCTTTGTGTTCTACTCGTGCATAGATTCTACGCATAGACCTAGCTCTGATACCACTGTTGGGAGACATAGTAGTAAATCAAAAAAATTCCTACGATCACCAAGATCTATCCATGGAGAAACCAGCAACGAGAGGGTAGAGATTTCATCTTCATACCTTTGAAGATTGCTAAGAGGAAGCGTTACAAGAACGCGGTTGATGGAGTCGTACTCGCAACGATTCAGATCGCGGTAGATCCGATCAAGTGCCGAACGGACGACACCTCCGCGTTCAACGCACGTGCAACCCGGTGACGTCTCCTACGCCTTGATCCAGCAACGAGGAAGGAGAGGTTGGGGAAGGGCTCCAACAGCAGCATGACGGCGTGGTGGTGGTGGAGTAGCAAGGTATTCCGACAGGGCTTCGCCTAAGCACTCCGGAGGAGGAAGAAGAGAGGTAGGGCTTTGCCGTGAGAGAGAGAGCTCAAATCTTGTCTCAAAACAGCCAAAACCTCAAGTATATATAGGATGAGGGACGTGGAGGGCTGGCTTGGCCTCTACTCCAAAGAGGAGAGGTTCGGCCGATTTAAAGGGAGAGTCGACCTCCCACAAGGGAGGTGGATCTCCTCCTTTTAAATCCTTTTTGGCCCTATCTCTTATCCCTAGCCGCATGGGACTTTCGCAAAAGTCTTTCCCAGCCCAATAAGGGCTGGCACACTTTATCTAACAGCCCATGTGGTCCTTTGGTCGTCACACCCCTCCCGGGGGTCCTCTGGCACCCTCCCGGCACTCCCGGTACACTACCGATGAGCCCAAAAACTTTCCGGTGACCAAAACTGGACTTCCTATATATCAATCTTTACCTCCGGACCATTCCGGAGCTCCTCGTGACATCCGGGATCTCATCCGGGACTCCGAACAACCTTCGGTAATCACGTATACCATTTACCTATAACCCTAGTGTCATCGAACCTTAAGTGTGTAGACCCTACGGGTTCGGGAGACACGTAGACATGACCGAGACACCTCTCTGGTCAATAACCAACAGCGGGATCTGGATACCCATGTTGGCTCCCACGTACTCCATGATGATCTCATCGGATGAACCACGATGTCAGGGATTCAATTAATCTCGTATGCAATTCCCTTTGTCTACCGGTATGATACTTGCCCGAGATTCGATCGTCGGTATCCCTATACCTTGTTCAATCTCGTTACCGGCAAGCTCTTTACTCGTTTCGTAATAAATCATCCCGTGACTAACTCCTTAGTCACTTTGAGCTCATTATGATGATGTCTTACCGAGTGGGCCCAGAGATACCTCTCCGTCACACGGAGTGACAAATCCCAGTCTCGATTCGTGCCAACCCAACAGACACTTTTGGAGATACCCGTAGTGCACCTTTATAGCCACCCAGTTACGTTGTGACGTTTGGCACACCCAAAGCATTCCTACGGTATCCGGGAGTTGCACAATCTCATGGTCTAAGGAAACGATACTTGACATTGGAAAAGCTTTAGCAAACGAACTACACGATCTAGTGCTATGCTTAGTATTGGGTCTTGTCCATCACATCATTCTCCTAATGATGAGATCCCGTTATCAATGACATCCAATTTCCATCATCATGAAACCGTGACCATCTATTGATCAACGAGCTAATCAACTAGAGGCTCACTAGGGACATGTTGTGGTCTATGTATTCACACATGTATTACTGTTTCCGGTTAACACAATTGTAGCATGAACAATAGACAATTATCATGAACAAGGAAATACAATAATAACCATTTTATTATTATATCTAGGGCATATTTCTAACACCCCTTCCGGCCTCCTCATCCCCGCTCCGGCCGGCCTCCCTCGACCACCTCCCCGCAGTAGCCTCCCCCCGCACCGGCCGGTAATATTTTCAGTTTTTTTACAGTGATTTGTGTGCAATATTTAGTATAAATAGGTGAAAAGATATATATATATATATATATATATATATATGGATGTTTGATAGATGAATGTAGATAGATAGATGGATGTAGATAGATGAATGTAGGAAGATAGATGAATGTAGATAGATGGATGGATGAATAGATAGATGGATCGATGTAGATAAATTAGATGTATGTTTTGTTTAAAAACTGAAGTGTCAATGTCGTATGTGATGTGATGACCTAAACTTTTTCACTCGATGAAATTTACAGGCTTTGTCGTGGTGCATCTCCGTGGAGTGATCGTCGACGTCGTAGTTGTTGGTCCCTAATCGTTCCTCAACTGTTCGACTACTTCCTCTATAGCCGAGGGTGAGCTACAAATCCACCACCTCCTCATTTGCTTTTTTTATGTCACTAGATTTTCTTTTCACGTCAAGTCCCGTAACCTAGGCGTCTCTCGTCCGAAAGGGTTGCATCGATAAATATGCATTATCATCGCAACTCTTTTGGATTGTCCAACGTTTTCCACGGACAGCCCAAGGATGTGTAGATTGGGTACGTTCTCCATGCCCTACTCCGTTCCGAGACAAGATTTCGGCAGCACCTCCCCGCTGTTCTCCAGATACACGTCTCCAAAGAACAACGAGGAGGCGGCACTGAAATCTTGTCTCGGAACGGGGTAGAGCATGGAGAACGTACTCAATCTAGACATCCTCGGGTGGGATTAGGACCCATCTTTACCTATTAGAGATGTTGGATTTACCGTTGAAGAAAATAAAAATTGATGTGATTAATTCAAATGAATCCTTAATTTGTTGTGTGGATCCCAATAAAACAGAGGATGACAGATAATCAGTGGATGTACAATGGTTTTATCCGTCGAAATCGAGTAACATCAGAGTGGATCGCGAAAACCGATGTGTATTTGAAGGATATATTCCGTAGTCCAATGAGAATTATCCCACCATGCCCATGTGCGAGATGTGGCAGACGTCACCGTAAAAATCAGAAGGACATGACTGACCACCTTCACACGCATGGATATATGGCAAACTTTCACATGCCATCGATAAACTTAGCTGAGCATGACCGTGACAGAGAGGAGGTGATGCGACAACGCGTCGATGGTTATGAAGACGATGGGGTCAGGACATGCTAGATGATATCATTGCTGTAGAAACGACAAATGCAACACCTTCAGAGAATGAACTGGAGGAGCCGGAGGCAATCGCAAAGGCCTTCTTGGAGGTCTTGGCCTCATCGAAGAAACCTCTTTATGAGGGTGTCAAAATATCTCAGCTGGATGCCATCTCGCAACTTATTGCAGTCAAGGCTGAGTATGGCTTTAGCCAGAAATCCTTTGAAGCATTCCTGGGAGTATGGGATAACAGTCTCCCCGAGGGTCATCAACTGCCGAAAAGCATGTACGCTACAAAAAAATCATGAAGGCACTCTCTATGGATTATAAGAAAATACATGTTTGTTCGAAGAATTACCTTTTTTTCAGGCACGAGTATGCGGATGACAAGCACTGTAGGGAGTGTGGTTCGTCTCGGTACCTTGAGGTGGTCAGTGAGGATGGTGAGAAAAGGCAGCTAACCATGCCTGCTAAGGTTCTTCAGTATCTCAATTTCATACAAAGACTGCAGTGCCTTTTCATCACGGAGGAGTCTGCCAAAATGATAAAGTGGCACAAGGAAGGTAAAAGGTATCATCCAAATAAAATTGTACATCCATTATAAGGTGAAGCATGAAAGTCATTCGATGAAGAATACCCCAAGGAACCAGCAGAGAATGGGAATGTCAGAGTTGCAATAACAGGTGATGGGGTCAATCCATATGGTATGTCGACCAATCCATACAGCTGCTGGCCCGTGTTTGTTATTCCACTCAATCTCCCTCCAGGTGTCCTAATTCAACGCAACACCATGTTCTTGTCGCTGATTATTCCAGGGCCTGAATACCCGGGAAAGAATTTGGCAGTGTTTATGCAGCCGCTGGTGAATGATTTGCACCATTGTTGGTACTTCCCAAGGTTGACATACGATCGACATCTGCAGAAAAATTTCTTGATGAAAGTTTGGTTGATGTATTACATGCATGACTTTCCCGGCTATGCTCTATTCTGTGGATGGTGTACAAGTGGGAAGATACCATGCTCAGTGTGCATGCAGGCTCTGCATTTGATTTGGCTGCAGAAGGGTGGCAAGTATTCAGCCTTTGACCTGCATCGACAGTTCCTCCCTCCAGACCATCCAGACAGGGAAGACAAGAAGAACTTCACGAAAGGTCGGGTTGTCCATGAAGTAACCAAGATTCCAACATTTTCGGGGGCAGATGTTCTTGCTCAGCTAAAAGCTCTCAAGCCTAAAGTCAAAGGCAAAGGCAAAGGAAAACACTTCGAGGGATATGGTGAGACGCACAACTGGACTCACATTACCTCCTTCTCGAAACTTTCCTATTTCAAGGACCTCAAACTTCCTTACAACATTGATGTGATGCACATCGAAAAGAATGTCGCAGAGTCCCTTTTCCGCATGATCCTCAGCATTCCTGATAAGACGAAGGATAACCTTAAAGCTAGAGCCGATCAACAAAGAATTTATGATAGACCACGTCTAAACATGAAGCCTCCCACAGGCGGTCGAAGAAGCTGGTTCAAGCCACATGCTGACTTTGTCCTTAAATCGCCAGAAAAGAAGGAAGTATTTATCTCGATGAAACACATTTTGAAGTTCCCCGATGGTTATGCATCGAATATAAATAAGGGAGTCAATCTTTCAATGGGCAAAGTGACCGGGCTCAAGAGTCATGACTACCATGTGTGGATTGAGCGGATAATGCCGGTGATGGTTCGAGGCTATGTCCCCGAGCATGTCTGGCGAGTGCTGATGTGCATTTATTTTTCATTGTATATACCCTGATATTTTGAATTGAAATGAATTTGTATGAAACAGGAAAAAAAACCAGCACAAAACTACGCCGACGGCTAAGCCATCGGCATAGAGGGCATTCGAGTTACCAGCGGCTGCCACGTGGCAAGCTACGTCGGCGTAGCTTTTTAGCCTATGCCGTCGGCGTAGGTACGCCTCAGGTACTACCAGCGGCCGCCATGTGTCAGAGTGTGCCGACGACGTAGCTTTGGACCTATGCCGACGGCCGAGCCGTCGGCATAGACCGACACGTGGGCGTCCCTGGATGCGTCGCTCTTAACGGCAGCTCTGTCGGACGCCGTTTGCCATGGAGCTATGCCGACGGCTGGGGCTGTCGGTATCGATGTACGGACATCGTCGGCATAGCGTCTATGCCGACGGCACCCTGGGTACGCCGACATATATGGTGCCGACGGTGCTACGCCGACGGAGGCCGTCGGCATAGGCCTATGCCGATGGGAATCTGGGCTATGCCGACGGCCCCTTTATCCTGGTAGTGTCGTAATGTTCATGCCCTTGATTTTCTTCTCCTTTGCCAAGCGCGCCTGCATCAAAACCTTGTCATGTTCATGCCCTTGATTTTCTTCTCCCTCGTCAGCAAGCTACAACCTTGGACAAGAGGAGATCCTTGAGAAGACCGGGGCAGTGATTGGTTAAAAACTCAAGTCCTTCAGACTCGATGAGCGCATTCAGATTCACTGACGAGCTAAGGAATACCAAACGTGCTTTCTTAAGCTCATGGCACTGGTGCCGCTCGGCCAATGTCAGGATGGCCGCCACGGAGCTCCTATCCAGATGATTGCTCAGTTTATCTTCACAAATCAGCTTCAGCCTCGCCAAATCATACCTGTCTGCCGCGACAAGCAAATGCTGAGCCATGCCATATTCTTCATCTCGCTTCATATCCCGCAACGTGTCCGTGTACATGAACGTAAGCAGAACACTAAACACTTGCGCCTCCATATCTACTATACGTACGGCCTCACTGGTGGTTCCCTCCTTCATCGAACCGAAGAACTCTGCCCTGAAAACAGGAGACCGCGCCGCGATCACGTACCGTTGCGCAGAGAACGTCTCGCCGCCGAGTAGGAATTCGACATCGGCTCCCGCCTTGCTTGACAGGAGGCCCCCCAGGTGCCGGTGCAAGTCAGACGGCGGTACCACGATGGATGGCGTCTCCTGCCCGTGGAACAACCCCGGGACAGCGACGTCGACCTTGATAGTGAAGGAATCGTCCTTGAGATGCTCCGATTTCTCCAATTCCTTCCTTTTGATGAACTTATCATATCCCCAAGTTTTATTCACAGCGTAGTTGTTGATGATGGTACGTTCGGTATAGGACGGCACAGGGTTCCCGTGTTGGTCGAGTATAAGCTGAACTTGGCTTGTGCCTTCACGGCCTCGTCCTTGCCGACGGTGTCATCGAATTCGAGAAAGACGGATATGTAATCGATATCTTCGGTCTTGTTCCCGTTGGGATAGTAACGAAGATGCCATGTGCGGCCTCCCAGCTGGAACGGGCTAGAGTGGATCGACATACCATTGAGGACCTCCTTGGTGCGCGAGTAGCTCACGATCTTGAGCAAGTGGTAGCCGCACACGGCGCTAGCGACGATGGAGGAAGCCGATACGGATAGGAGGATGTCACCGGCGACGACGTGCGAGGAGGTTGGCATGGTGAACGGCGTGACCGGCCGGTTCCGTCGGTCAGTGGCGACGGTGTCAGGGTGAGGGTTTTAGGGTTTTGGATGGATCTCCGCTGCGGTGCCAGAAAACGAAAATCGTTTTGGAGAACGAAACACGTGCTATTATTCCACCACCTGTCGTAAAGTAATCAGGTCTTTCACAACACCTCCGTGAACCACGTCTCCTCCCAAATTTGTCATCCCACCCTTTGTGCGGTTTTCTTATGTAAGAGTATCTCCAAAAGATAACGTAGATGGATAAATAACAGATTTTTCATAACAAAGACCTCAAAATGATGCTTCAACAGATGGTAAACAAAATACTCAAGATTTGCTCTAGATGTAAAACAGAGCAATTGGTGATGCAAATTTCCATCACCAGCAGCTCTCAAGCAAAACACACCCGATCATGCGCATACCCACAACTATCGCGTGAAAACATCCCGCTGCCCTCCCGCCGGACCTGATGGAGGCTCCCACGACACCGCAGCTAAAACCACTGCTCCGCTGCATCTCGCCATGGCCGCCTCCGTGTCTCCCGTCGTTCGCGCCGCCGCCGCCACGCCTCTCCCAAATTGGCGTGGCGGATTTTCAGCCCCAGGCCTCGCGGCCGCCGTCGGAATTGAAGTGGCGGCGAGGAAGAAGGTTGCCATGGCCAAACACGTGGTGGCGGCTCAAAGTGGCCGCCATGCGACCCCGCTGCGGCTTTGTCGCGGTCGAAGAAGATGAAGACGGCTGCAACAACTGATGTTGCTTTGATGTTGTCGTCACCCGCTGATGTTGCTGCGGCCGATGCCGCGTCTCCTTCCCCACCACCGGCCGTGCAGGAGGAGCCGTCGATGCCCCGGGCCACCATCTTCAACATGATTGATGAAATGTTGCAAAGGTAAGGAAAATATTCTAATTCTTTTACTGTTCTTTTGTCATGTTCATATGAATAGAATGTGACATTGTGGGAATGTAAATTTGTAGTGTTGATGATGGAACATTTATGCACATGACAAATGCATAGATGGATCACCGCGTAACACCGGTGACAAAGAAGGCAATAGTGATACTCAAGCCAATGTTCACAATTTGCCAAGTGACAACGAAGAAAATAGAAGTAGAGAGGCTATGTTTACCTTTATGTTTATGTGCACTTTTGTTTGTTGGATCATGGACTATGTTTGATATGATGCACTATGAGACATTGATTTTGCTATCTTGATGTTGAATTTGACATATTTAATTATGATTATGTATGTGATAATCTTGCAAAGTTTGTCGTATTTTGTAATTTCTTAAAATCCATATGCAATTGGAGAAAACAAAAATGTAGATTTGTTGTCATGCGGCTGCCCTATTTTATATCATCTGTTGGAGCGGCTGTCATACAGCCGTCTTATTTTACATCATATTTTGTAGTTGGGTGTTTTTGAGGATGTAAAAAGGCACATTTTGATGATATATATTTCACTCCAATGATAATTTGATGATGTAAAAAATACATCATCTATTGGAGATGCTCTGAGTTTGTACTTACTATGTACGTGGTCCGTTCTTCTCCTCTAGTCCACGCATGAATCAAGAAAAATAAGGCGAACGTAGCCCACACTAGTAGAAAACGGGGCATTGGTTCGGGCCTCCTAATACCATTAGTCTCACTTCGCTCACGAACCGGGACTAATGGTGGCAACAGTACCAGTTCGTGAGCCTAGGGGGCCGGTCGGGCCATGTGGGCCATTGGTCCCGGTTCGTCTGGCCCCTTTGGTCCCGGTTCCAGGCACGAACCGGGACCAATGCGCCTCGCTCCTGGCCCACGACCATTGGTCCCGGTTCATGGCTGGAACCGAAACAAACCTATTGTTCCGGTTGCAGCCACGAACCGGGACCAATGAGCTGCCTATATAAACCCTCGCCCGTCGCGGGTAGAGCCGTGGAGTGCTCTGTTTTTCCAGGACAACAGTGTTAGAGCGTTGTGGTTCTCTAGCCCACCTCCTGTGCACATAAGGTGTTCGATGAAATGCCTAAGACACACCTAAGCTTTCTCCTCTCGAAGCTCCTTGTCCAAACTTCATTTACGTCAAGATTTGTCTAGGTTTGACAGTCCATCCTGTCCCGTCCCCGTTCTGAAACCGCCATCAATCGCCCGCGCGTGGTGAGCCTCTTTATCTTATCTTCTTTCTAAAAGAAAATATACTTACTCGTATGATTTTCTTACTTTTATTATTGTTTGTTATTATATAGTGCCATGGTTATGGTATCCTCCCACGTCGGCCCTCGTCCAGTCTATGATTCAGATGTGGTATATTATCTTTTCTAACTATTTCACACATCTAATGTCTATGACAATTAATTATGCCACCAACTTGACGTAAATGTTTTTATCTGTAGGAAGTAGTTGAACCAGAAATGGGTACCGACTATGCAATTCTGCTCGACAAGTTAACTAAAGCTGAAAAAGAAACGATCATTTGAAAGAAAAATTGAAAAGAACTGAAGATGAGAAGATGGGATTGGAGTTGCATGTTGCCGATATCGTCGATGATCACAGGACCAAGATGGCTGCAATGCGCTTGAAGCTTAGAAAGATTAGAAAATATGCCATTGATAAAGAGGCTTGGTATCATTATGTCGTTGGATCAATTGTTACCTTAGTTCTGATTATGATCGCAATTGTTATTGCGTTGAAATGTTTTAAATAGTTTTAATGTATGGTTTAATTAGATGATCTGGAGAGCTATTTGTTTGTCAACGAGAACTATGTATCTACTTTGGTTTTAATGTGATGATGAACTTCTATTAATTTGGTCACTTCTGTATTCTTGATGTTTTGTAATGGTTTTTGACACACTTAATTATATATAATGCACGTAGATGAACCGGTAATGGATGTACGGTTGAAAAATTAATGATGTGGCTTTGAATGGTGCATTTTGAACACACAAAAAGCCTGGAGTTCAACTAAGTTCAAGAAAATGAAATACCTTTTGTAACAGATGAGTTTCCGTCCGAAACCTTGATACTTCGAAAGAGACTATTTGTTTTGTACACGAAGTGCATCCAGCTTTTGTCTTAACCCTCTCAACTTTTTAGCACATGCTATGTAGGTGAAATGATGATACCATGCCAACTTTCAAACTTTTCAGAGTTCATTTGTAGTGCTTTTCAATGTCAGGGTCATTTAGCTTAAAAAAATCAATAAGTGCATGAAGAATAACAAATGAAGTCAGAAAGGGTTAAAAATTTATGATTTGGCTTTGAATGGTGCATTTTGATCACACAAAAAACCTGGAGTTCAAATAAGTTCAAGAAAATGAAATGCCTTTTGTAACAGATGAGTTTCCGTCCGAAACCCTGATAGTTCGAAAGAGACTATTTGTTTTGTACACGAAGTGCATCCAACTTTTGTCGTAATCCTCTCAAATTTTTAGCACATGCTATGTGAGTGAAATGATGATACCATGCCAACTTTCAAACTTTTCAGAGTTCATTTATACTGCTTTTCAATTTCAGGGTCATTTAGCTCAAAAAAAACAATAACTGCATGAAAAATAACAAATGAAGTCAGAAATGGTTGAAAATTGATGATGTGGCTTTGAATGGTGCAATTTGAACATACAAAAAGCCTGGAGTTCAAATAAATTCAATAAAATAAAATGCCTTTTGTAAAAGATGAGTTTCCGTCCGAAACCTTGATACTTCGAAACAAACTGTCCGTTTTGTACACGAAGTGCATCCAACTTTTTCCATAACCCTCTCAACTTTTTAGCACATGCTATGTGGGTGAAATGATGATACCATGCCAACTTTCAACCTTTTGACAATTCATTTGTAGTGCTTTTCAATTTCAGGGTCATTTAGCTAAAAAAAATCAATAACTGCATGAAAAATAACAAATGAAGTCAGAAAAGGTTGAAAATTGATGATGTGGCTTTGAATGGTGTATTTTGAACACGCAAAAAGCCTGGAGTTCAAATTAGTTCAAGAAAATGAAATGTCTTTTGTAACACGTGAGTTTCCGTCCGAAACCTTGATACATCGAAAGAGAATGTTCGTTTCGTACACGAAGTGCGTCTAGCTTTTGTCGTAACCCTCTCAACTTTTTAGCACATGCTATGTGGTTGAAATGATGATACCATGTCAACTTTCAACCTTTTCAGAGTTCATTTGTAGTGCTTTTCAATTTCAAGGTCATTTAGCTCAAAAAAATCAACAACTGCATGAAAAATAACAAATGAGGTCAGAAAGGTTTGAAAATTGATGATGTGGTTTTGAATGGTGCATTTTTAACACACAAAAAGCCTGGAGTTCAAATAAGTTTAAGAAAATTAAATGCCTCTTGTAACAGACGAGTTTCCGTCAGAAACCCTAATACTTCGAAAGAGACTGTCTGTTTTGTACACGAAGTGCATCCAGCTTTTGCCGTAATCCTCTCAACTTTTTAGCACATGCTATGAGGGTGAAATGATGATACCATGACAACTTTCAACCTTTTTAGAGTTCATTTGTAGTGCTTTTCAATTTCAGGGTCATTTAGCTCAAGAAATTAATAATTGTATGAAAAATAACAAATGAAGTCAGAAAGGGTTGATTTAAACAACCATTTAAAATAACAAAATCTGTTTTTGATTTAAACAACCATTTAAAATTACCTAAAAATTACCAAATTGAATATAATATTAAAACAAAGTAATATTAAATAGCAGGAAAAATAGCAAAGAAATAACATAAAAAATAGCAAAAGTGAAAATGGATGCGCTTACACTGAAATTTAACCTGAATTCAAAGTGCTAGTTAGGCACCTAACTAGCATTTTGAATTTAGGTCGAATTTCATGTATAAGGGCATCTATTTTCACTATGAGAGGAGCTCGAGAGGTCCAGCGCATCGGGGCTTATAAACAGGTGCAGTCTTCCCTCGACTAGCGAGGTGGGACTAAACATTTGACACTGCTTGGCCAGGCCTTTGGTCCCGGTTGGTGGAGAGGAGCTCGACAAGTCAAGCACATTGGGGCTTATAAACAGGTACAGTCTCCCCTCGACTAGCGAGGTGGGACTAAACATTTGACACCGCTTGGCCAGGCCTTTGGTCCCGGTCGGTGGCAGCAACCGGGACTAAAGGCCCCCCTTTAGTCCCGGTTGGTGCCACCAACCGGGACCAAAGGTCCCTGTTTCCCTGCCGGCCGACAAAAAGGGACCATTGGTCCCGGTTGGTGGCACCAACCGGGACCAAAGGTCCCTTTTTCCCGCCCTTTGGGCTGCTGAAAACAGGGCTTTGGTCCCGGTTGGTGGCACCAACCGAGACTAAAGTGGGGCATTGGTCCCGGTTGGTGCCACGAACCGGGACCAATGCTCCCTGTATATAAGCGAACACTTAGTAGTTTTCGACCCATTCGCTCCCCCGAAGGCCAGATCCGCACCCACACCGTCAGGCTGCCCAAATTGCACACGCCCTCCGTCGTCGTCGCTGCCACCGTCCACCGTCCCTGACCTCGCTCCACACCGGCCGCCCCACCCCGACCTCGCCCCGCCGGACCTCGCCCCGCCCCGCTTCGGCCACCCCGCCCCGCTCCAGCCACTACTCTGCCCCGCTCCGGCCACATCCCCCTCCCCTATACGTGAGCATAGATTTATGTGTGTGTATATATGTATGTATGTGTTCATATATATATATATATGTATGTATGTGTTCATATATGTGTTCATGCAAGTTAAAAAAAATCATATTCATGCAAGTTAAAAAAATCATGTTCAATGTGTGTATATATGTATGTATGTGTGTATGTATATATGTATGTGTTCATATATGTGTTCATGCAAGTTAAAAAAATCATGTTCATGCCAGTTAAAAAAATGAACATGTGTATATATGTATGTATGTTTTCATGCAAGTAATGTGCATCACGTTTTGTTACCGCCGCCGCGTGCTGATATGTCCGGTCGGCCTTTTTTTGTTCATATAGAATACTCAGGTAATTTCGACATGAGGGGGGATGTCGATCAACCCCCTCTCGCCCGACCAACTCTCGAGTCCACCTAAACCGGGACTTAAAAAGCATTGTCGATCTCCTACCTCCTCTCGCCCCTACCCGACAAACTCTCGAGGCCACCCAAACCACTAGAAGAAAACTTCGGTAACTTTGATCAACCCCCTCTCACCCGACCAAACCCTAGAAGCGTTGCCGAGGCCACCCAATCCCTAAAAGTGTTGCCGAGGCCACCCAAACCCTAGAAGCGTCGAGGCCACCCAATCCCTAGAAGCGTTGTCGAGGCCACCCCAAACCGTAGAAGCGTTGAGGCCACTAATATGATCCCTTGTCTGTGTTTGCCACTAATTAATATATCCAGCTCTCATGTTTGTATATTAATTGCCATTTTGTAATATTTGCAGAAACCATGGATCCAACCATGGATCCAACCATGAACGGAGACTTTGAAGGAGAAGCGTTGTTGGGGGACATGATCCGTGGCGGCGTTGATTTCTTGCCGTTAATCAATTATGACACAGGAGAGCTAGGACATGATGATGATGGCTCCGGTCACCGAATGCTGGAGGAAGAAGGAGACCATGATGACGGCTCCGGTGACCGAGAGCCGGAGGGAGAAGGAGACCATGATGACGGCTCCGGTAACCAAACGGAGGGAGCTATTGCAAAGTCGCCCGGCGAGGTATATATATTAATTAAGCATGTGTTAACTAATTTATGCATTAATTGTTTTGGTATATACATATATTAACTCTTATTTCTACTTTTATATAGCCCTCCGGATCGAGCCAAACTTCAGTAACGAGACGAGCCCGAAGAAAAGGTTGGGCAAGGAAGAAAAGTTCACGATCACCGTAATCGCGAACGATGGCCAACCGATGGAACCGAAGAAGACCAAGGATGCATTTGCTGCTCAGTGTGGAGCTATTGTCAGGGAAAGCATCCCGATCAACATCCAACAATGGAATGAGCCGTCTAAGAACTCTAAGAACTGCGACCCTCAAGTTTCATATGTCACTGACAGAGAGAAAGAAGATCTTCGGAAGGACCTGAAGGCAAATTTCACCCTACCGCGAGAGGAGGATGAGAGTAATCTAGTTATAGAGCGACTAGTCAGGTCGTGTGCTCTTAAGAAGATGGCAGATCTTTTCAGGAAGTGGAAGAATGAGTTGAAAGCTAGGTTTGTCGACCAAGAGAAGACTCTAGTATTCGTCGGCCGATATGCGGGGATAAAAGATCAATGGGATGAGTTCGTGGCCTACAAGACTTCTGAAAAGAATAAGAAAATATCAGCGATAAACAAGAAAAATGATGAGAAGAAGCAGTATCACCATCGCACGGGGTCAGGTGGCTACCTCAGAGCCCGACCGTTGTGGGCCAAATGGGTGGATGACCTGCGAGATAAAGGGGTCGAAAGAGAGACAGTAAAGTGGCCAGACCATTCAAGGACTTGGTTCTTCGGGGTTGGGGGATCTTTTGACCCTAAAATAGGGAAGTGCGTTTGGACGGACGAACAACTTGGAATGCCTGTCAAGAAGGTTCGGCAAGTTATCAAGGAAGCACTGGAAGGGAGGTTCATTCCCAACAGAGAGAAGGACGAGCTGGCTGAGGCCCTCGGGAATCCTGAGCACCCTAGACGAACATGAGGCATGCCACGCTCCGTTCCGTGGAAGCATGGGTTTCCCAGCGCAGGCGGTTACAAAAGCCGAGAGAGGAAGAGGAAACATGAGATGAGCATTATGCAGCAGCTCAATGCAAGAGTACAAGGGCTAGAGGGAGAAGTTATGAGCCAGCGAGCTCCCGACCAGCAGCTTGTTCACGGGCACAAAGCTACCCCAGAAGCTACCCCGCCATCTCAGCGGATAAGCAGCGTGGCTTCCACGGAGCTCCTTCAGCAGTCTGACTTCACGGCTCCTAGCTACCCCGTGGATGCTATCACAGATGGCCAACATTGTGAGCTTATGACGAAATGCGTTAACCTCACTTTCAAGGCGGCTGGCGGCTTTGTTGCACCTCCTCGAATCGACGGAACTTTTCACCATGGTCAGATTCCACATGACTATGTTGTTGTGCAAGTGGATGAAATAATGGCGGGATTTGAGGAGCTCCAGCTTGACCACCCCACAGGTGAAGGGGAGACTCAGCTGAGATTTGCTCTGAGGAGTACATGTCTATGGCGGAAGGAGCACATCAAGCTTCTGAACTGGACGCCTCCACCTCCTCCTCCTCCTCCTCCGGCGAGTGATGAAGGCACTACTCATCCTCCTCCTCCTCCTCCTTCTCCGGCAAGGGATCAAGGCACTCCGCCTCATCCTTTGCCTCGTCCGACGCGTGACGTCGACGATCAAGGCACTTTGCCTTCTCCGACGTGTTTGAGCAATCCGCCTCCTCAGCAACGGCGGAAGACAGCCGCCGCCGCTTCTCCTCCTCCTCTGCCTCCTCCTTCGGCACGTCGGAGCACTCTGCCTCCTCCTCCGGTGCGTCGGAGCACTCCACCTTGTAAGAAACGACGGAAGAGAGATGGCATCGCTCCGGCTGCTAGCAGTACAGCCAGTGGCGGGAGGCCATACGAATACGGTCCTAAGTCTCTCAAGCCATTGGAAAAGTTGCCATATGAGAGTACCACGGAGGAATCCGCAAAGATCTCACAAGACCAAGTGAGGGCCCATTTTGCGAAGAAATCTCCACCTCCGAAGCAGACCATAGATCCGGTGGCAGGGAAGCGCACTGTCGAGGCCCTGAAGTGACCACCACCGCCTCCATTGGATACCAACTATGTCCGTGCTACTAAAAAGGCATATAAAAATGCGGTGCTGATGGGAACTACTTCTAGTGATGAGAGGTTAGCAAAATGAAGAAGTGGGAAAAAATTCCCTAGCTCGGCGAACAGGCTAACCAATAGTGCCCCCCGCTGAAGGTGTCTACCGATATCGCTGTTGATCATCCGGGGATGGTGCCCGGTACCAATCGTGCTGATTACATGAGAGACGATGTACTGTTTGAGCCGTTGGAGGTGAACGATTTCAAATACCGGTACGGGAAGCCTCTTGTCAAAGATGGAAGTCCTCTAGGAACGATGATGAGACAATCGCATGAATTCTAAATGAAAACCTGCAGCGAGTCTAGGTTTGATTGTTTGATGATGAGTATTAAAGAGAAGCATGACTTCTTTGGCCAGGACGTGATTGATGTTGAATTTGACGAGCTTTTCCGGTTCTACAATCAAAAGGACATCGACATACAAATCATGACTTGCTACTGTTTGTAAGTACTTCTGTAATTAAGTCTCTATATATAGATCACCTCTTTCATTGCATTTATATATATAATTATCCTCATCACTATATTATGTAGATTGAAGATCGTCGAATGCACAAAAGCAGAAATGTATGACATTGGGTTCATTAACCCAAATATCATACATGAAGTGACGGTTCAAATGTATCCCAAACAAACTAAGGAGAACTTGCTAGAATCGATGCTTAAAAATCAAAACAAAGACAAAATACTCCTTCCTTACAACTTCAAGTGAGTGTTATTGTCTTGTACATATTCGGTTTCTCCCTTATTACTCAAGGGTATTGTAATGTAATTGATGAGATATGCATGTGTGTGCAGCCACCACTTTATTCTACTAGAGATTAAGCTTGAGCGGGGAGTAGTAACCATCTTAGACTCGAGATGAAATAACCCCGAGTCGTATGCGAACCTGATTGAAATTCTCCAGAGGTAAGTTCAATCGATCATTATCGCACCATATTGGCAACTTTGTTCATTTCCTGATATATATCAAGTAATTATTTTCTTTGTCTGGCAGGGTTTGGAAAGATTTCACCAAAATTGCTCTGGGACTGCCTACCGAGCAGCAATTTAGACACCCGAAAGTAGTTAATATATACTACCTAGTTCCGCCCATTTCCCATTGATTCTAGCTAGTTTCATCAATATATACCATTTAGCATGCTTGCTTATCAGTTTGATTGACCTCTATTTCTCGTATAGTGCTTTTTTTAGGAACAAGGGACTAGTTTTTGTGGATACTACGTTTGCGAGTTCATCTACAATGCGACGAATCCTAATAAGTGGGGTTACACTAAAAAAGAATATGAAGTGCATAAGCAAAAATATTCACAACTTTATTTTATTACCATCATTGGTGTTGAGTTTCATTCATTTACATGTATTGACCCCCTTCTTCAATTTAGATGTGGCGGATGCAGGATGAACTCCTACCACAAGATCGCATACGAGCAATTCAAGAGGAATTGGCCGGATTCTTTATTGACCATGTCATCAATAAAGCCGAAGAATACCATATGAAACTTGAAATTAGATGTTAGGGATTGTAACATAGGATAGATATATGAAAACTTGTTGTTTGACCAATCTCTCACAGAAGGAGGAGGTCGATCACTTCTCTCTGTATATGTTCATGATGATCTTTTGTGTACTTAATGGTTTCCTTCTTTTGCTTACTAACTAGCATGTCGCAAGTTCTCTCTATACGTATAGTACGTAGCGTCGCGACCAAGCACGGAGATAAGAGAGGTCACTCCTCTCTATTAGCTAGCTAACAAAATATATGAAACCCCTAAATTAACCCTCCAAAACCCTCAAAACCCCTCCTCTTTCAAAAAAACAGCTCCTGAGTTGCTGACGCATGGACGATCTTTGGTCCAGGTTGGTGTTACCAACCGGGACCAAAGGCCCTCCTACCTGGGCTCAGCGAAGCGGCCACGTGTAGCCCCATCTGTCCCGGTTCGTAAGTGAACCGGGACTAAAGGTTATGGGCTTTAGTCCCGACACTTTAGTCCTGGGTCCAAAACCGGGACAGATGGGCCTCTGGAACCGGGATAAATGGGCCTTTTTCCACTAGTGTCACATGGTTAGGTTACATTTTTTAGAGCGGAACTAGCTCATTAGGGTTCAACCTCTATACTTGACACTAGTGCTCATATTTTTCTAGATTATTGCAAACTTTTAGGCGACATCGGTTTAGTGGGAGGAGACGTCTCGTTGACTCATAAACACTTGTGATGGCATCATCAATTTTAAAATATTGTGTCTACTCAATATCTTGAATGTGCTAATAGGATTATAATGTGCATGTGTGCATTCGAGTGAGCCTATATACATGTATGTAAGCATCTGCAATTTTATTATGTAAAAAAAAGAATCCAACAAGAAATAAAATTGCTCGGTATGACCCGATCAGGCACCCATCAACATTTCATAATAATTTTATTCAAGTTTCCAGATAAGGCACGCGGAATATGTACCTTCCGTTTCTGCACCAACAATATTGAACCATACATGGCTCTTTAAAAAAATTCACCTACATAAAACACGTGATTTCAATACATGAAAATGTATTTAAAATTATTTCAAAATGGATTTCAAAATTTTCATAAATTGATTTAAATTATTCCACAAATTTGATTTAAAATTTCAAAAATTTACACAAACACTAATTTCAGTAAATTGAAACTCATAACTCATATATTCGAAAATCACATTCGCAATTCTTGTTTCATATATTTTCGCATAAGTGAAACAGATATCATTATTCATTAAGGAAAAACGGTAGGGAAGACCCCTAGTGTAACTCATTTTCATTATATATGGTGGACCATATAAAAATGGATGTTACATATGAGGATCACTAAAAAGATCACAAAATAGTCTAGCCATGATTGCATGCCCTCCTTAAGCTTGGCTTGGAGTTCTTATTGATCATGCTAAAGTGATCCTTAAAGAAACTAATGCTATATTCTAGACTTCTCTGCTATGGTCAATTATTTTTTTGTTTGTGTTTCCATATGCTACAGCATCCACTAGTGCAGAAACAACCTTTAGTACCGATTGGGAAAGGTCTTTAGTCCCGTTTCACCAACTAGGACTAATAAATAGGGACTAAAGGCCTCCACCCTTTAGTCCCGGTTGACCATGAAGCGGGACTAAATCCCCGTCACGTGGCCGGCAGCGCGTGCCGGGGGCTGGGGACCTTTAGTCCCGGTTGGTAACACCAACTGGTATAAAGGTTTAGGGTTTATAGTTTATTTTTATTTTTTATTTTGTGTTTTCGATTTAATTTTTTTATTTCAAACAAATTTAACACTACTACATATTGTACACGTTGTGCATATACAATACAATTTCTCGTAGAACTAATCATATATCATAGAATTTTGCGCACGACCATGCACACACACACACACATATATATACATATAATTTGGTATATACAATCTCTCCTACAATTTGCAGATCATTACATGCATGCATTAGGTGAGATGGTATTCTCCGTCGGGAGATATGACTTGCTCAAGCAAAAATCCCACCATTTCCTCTTGAAGTGCTCGTATGCAGCCCTTCGGTAGGAGCCTTTTCCACATCTCCACCATCTTTAAAGAACGAGATCAGTATAAATATATTAGTTGTGTGTATATATATTACATCATGATAAAAAAATTATGAATAGTGTTTACGTACCCAAAGATGTCTTGTATCTCCGTTCTTTTCGGTCAAAAAGAGAATGTTCTCGCAAACATAGTATGCACATAAATTAGTCATATGTTCCTAACTCATACACTTTAGGAGAATATAATTCAATCAGATAACAATTAAGCATGATAATGATTATTGAAACTAGAATTAAAGAGATGCGCGGACGTAGCTAGTACTACTTAATTACCTTGAACTGTCGCCAGCTTAGCTTTGTTTCCTATTCACCGACCATCTCTTTGGTGAACTTTTGCCAAACTCTGCCCAGGAAAGAAATTGAATAAAGGAATTATTAATTACTTCATATTAGGAAATGAACTAAAGAGGCCGACATAGTGCGATGATGATTGAAATTACTTGTCGAGCATCAAAAATAGGTTAACGTAGTGAGTCCAATACTTCAACAGTTCCCTTGTCAACTCTAATGATTAGCAGGATCCAGTGGTATCTGTGCACATCTTTGTATAAGTGGGCATGCATAACTCATCAACTACACACTTAACATCGAGTAACAAAAAATAGAATTTGTAGTACAAGACAGTAACACTCACCTGAAGTTGTAAGGAAGTAGTATTTCTGGTTTGGTATTTAGTTTCTTCAAAAACATTAGCAAGCTATCCTCTGTGTCTTGTTTGAACCTATTTAACACCTCTTCATTAACGGTATTTGGGTCAACGAAACCAATGCCATAGACTCCATTTCTTTTCAATTGAAAAATCTTCATTCTGCATAATACCACACAAAAGTATATAGTGAGGATAATTACAAGTAATGAACGCATTGAGCTAGATGATACGTCTCCAACGTATCTATAATTTTTTATTGTTCCATGCTATTAAATTATCAATCTTGGATGTTTTATATTCATTTTATAGCAAATTTATATCATTTCTGGGACTAACCTATTGACATAGTGCCAAGTGTGAGTTGCTGTTTTTTGCTTGTTTTTTACTTTGTAGAAAATAAGTACCAAACGAATCCCAAACACCGTGAAACTTTTTGGATAATTGGTTTGGGCCAGAAGACACCCAGTTGGCTAGAGAAGTGTCGGAGAAGGAGGCCGAGGTGGGGAACACCCACCATGGCATGCTAGAGACCCCTAGCGCGGCCTAGTTGGTGGTTCCCACCTCGGGACCCCTCTCCACCGACTATCGCTTCTATAATTACTCAAATATTTGGAAAACCCTATGAGAGTCGACGAAACTCAATTCTAGTTGCCTCAAGTTCCAGAACCATGAGATCCAATCTAACACCATCATGGAGGGGTGCATCGTCTTCATGGGTGCCTCTCCGATGATGTGTAAGTAGTCCACCATAGACCTACGGCTCCGTAGGCAGTAGCTAGATGGCTTCCTCTCTCTCTCTCTCTCTTGATTCTCAATACAATGGTCTCTGAGAGATCTATTTGATGTAATGATTTTTGTGGTATGTTTGTTGGGATCCAATGAATTTTGAGTTCATGATCAGTTTCTATCCATGAATATAATCTGAGTCTTCTTAGATCCCTATTTGCATGATTACTTATAGCCTAGAATTTCTTCTCCGAATATTTGGTTTAGTTAGGCCAACTAGATCGTTTTTTCTTGCCATGAGAAGAGGTGATTTGTGATGGGTTTGATCTTGCAGTGTTCTTTCCCAATGAAAGAAGTGGCAGCAAGGCACGCATGTACCGTTGCCATTAAAGATAACAATATGGGGTCTATTCTTATATCAATAGATCTTGTCTACATCATGTCACCGTTGTTATTGCATTAGTTGTTTTCCATGAACTTATTACACTACATGCATGCTGGATAGAGGTCGATGTGTGGAGTAATAGAAATAGATGAAGAATCATTGCGGTCTACTTATGTTGGACGTGGTGCCTATATAATGATCATTGCCTGGATATCGTCATGATTATTTGATCTTCTATCAATTTCCCAACTGTAATTTTTTCACCCACCGTGTGCTATACTCATGAGAGAAGCCACTAGTGAAACCTACGACCCCCGGGTCTACCTTTCCAACATATTGCTTTCCGATGTATCTTTTTGCCATTTTGTTTTCAAATCAATGAATCCAAAACACCCAAAAAATATCTTGCTACACTTTTTATTTACTTCTTTTATTTTTTGTTCTTGTGAGATCTATTTGCCAAAAATATCACAACCTAATCTATCTTTTTATCATTGAGAGATTGACAACCTCTCTTACACGTCGGGTTGCAAGTATTTGTTATTTGCATGCAGGTGTTGTTTACATAGTTGCTTGATCTTTCTCTACGGATTCATACCTTGGTTTCATAACTGAGGTAAATACTTACCGTCATTGTGCTGCATCATCCCTTACTCTTATCGATGCAGTCTCAAGCCATGTCACTAGAGACTTTAATTATAGAAACAAATCACTTACAGACAATAGCGACTGACGAGAGATTTATCGAGTGCATCTTGATTGAGTAACTGAAAAAGTTCTTCATTTTCAATCCACAAATCTTTACCATGGTAGTAATGCTCTGGCTTGACTTTAACCATGAGGGTCTCTCGCCTGACCTTCATTTCTCTCAGGTACTAGTCATGCAAGTTGCGCATTTGCGTTGACAGAAGCTTCTTCGCGTCAGGACTGACCAGAGGCTTCCCGGGGACATATTTCTATGCCAGTTCCTTCGGATCCATTCTGGGACTTCCTCGAGTCCTAGGAATTGTTCAACACTGATACAACACTCTCTAGCCCTTGCTCTACGAGCGTCGGTTACCGCCTTATCGTTACTCACGGGGGGATCGATGGCACTTCATGTTCTCCGATCTAGGGAACAATTTTCTCACATTTATTACTACCTGTACTCTGCGACGGGTGCTTTTTTGTTGATGATATGACTTGCTAATAGAGCTTTTGTAGTCTGATTGCTTTTTCTCCATTGCTCGTTTAGCAAAATCCAAAAAGTATTGTACGAATTTCTCAGGTATTTTCTCCTTTGGCGGCAGGGGCGGTTTCAGTGCAAAATGGGTGTGCACTTGGGCAGCCACTTCGGCATTTTTTTTCTCCATAGACATCTTGTAAGCTAACTTCTTTTTGGAAGGAGGATCAGGTTTATTATTCGGTACTCTCTTCCATTTTGGAGTCAGCTGACATGGCGCAGAAAGATATCGCAGAATCACACTAGGCTCCGTCTCGGGGTGGGTAGATTTGGCGGTTGTGGGAGACTCACGCTAGGTTCTGTCTCGGGGTGGGGTGGATTCGGCTGACGCGGTGGAGATCGATTTGGCGGACTCGCACTCTGCTACATCTTGAGGTGGGGTGCAGTCGGCTGACATGACCGAATTGAAGGAGGAGTCGGTGGCCTTCGCGCCGAGTTTGGAAACACGATACGTTCCTTTCTCCATAGAATCAGAGAACGTATGACTTCTCCCAGTGTCTGCTCCCCTTCACCTCCAGGGAAGTCTAGGTTGAGTGAGCCATATCCCGAGAGAACTTCATCCACCCCGACACGAGCATAGCCAGCTGGAATCGGATTGCCATGTATGGTTGCTTCAGGCGCATTCGGTAAAGCAAAGTCGACCCCCACCTTCATAGATATGTTCTTCAATTTCATGTGTTGCTCACAACTTGTCCTCTCTTAGATATCATCCATGGGGTAGCAAGCCAGCAATGCATCATCGGTCGAGATCCTCGTGGAACCCATGCTGTTTTTCGGCATAAATGGGATGGTACTATCCAATGCTGGATCTTGTTGTTGTTGATGCTGCTTTCTAAGTTTGTTGATCTGCTCCTGCTACTGCATGTATTTGTGTTCCAAGTCCATGTTGTTTGATTCTACCTGCTGAATCCGGTCTACCTCTTGCTTCTTTTTCTCGCACGGCTTATGTAAGTGTCGTTCCACTCCGCAAACCCCTCAACCCTTGGAACAACGCATGTGCCTCATGTTCTCCCCGGGTATTCAGGATTCTTGAAGGCGAGTGTAAGCTCGTCGTTCTCTCTCTCGGGCTGGTACACCCCCGCTCAAGCGTCTTCTATTGCTTCAAGTAAAGCAGTCGAGGCTTCTTTAAGACTTGCAGTTCAATAATCTCCCTTTCCGTGGGTCCAACTTTCCCGCATGCGCATAAAAATAAGTCATGCACCTCTTGGGCCATCCCACTGTTTTGGGAGAGACCCCTGCAGCAATCATCTTGTGTTCAGATTCATCCCACTTAGGCAACCCAGTATTGTAGCCACCTATCCCCACACCATGGTGGAACTTTTTCTTATCAGTATTTATCTTGTTTTTTCTCGACCGTTCCTCAGCTGCTTCCGGTTCCTTGAACTACACAAATAAGTCCCACTGATCTTTTAACTTCTCTAGTAGTCCAGTGAATTCTGGAGTCTTCTTTCCTGCACTGACATAGTTGCCCCATAATCTTTTCTTCCAAGAATGGAATTGTGTGGACATCTTCTTAAGATCACACTTCTTGATTTTCTCCCATTGGAGATCTGTGAAACTCTCTGGTAGGGTGAAATGTGACATGAGCGTCTCCCAAATAGTATTTTTTTTCTCTTTCATTCTTGAACGGTGATCGGGACTTGGTCCCTAAGAATAACTCCGCATTGACATATAAATTTGTCTGCATTCTTTTTAGGAGCAATTGGTTCGCCATCTGCTTCGATTTCGTTGATGTTGTACTTTATGCCAGTGTACAACTTTTTGCCGGGCCTCGTACTACCCTTGTCGTAGAAGATTTGCTCGATCCGGAGGGCTAAAAGAAGATAGATTCATTAATATATATATATATAAATCAATTAATACATGTAATGCTCACCAGAGACCTTATATGTATTTATATATATACCTCGCTAGACTTTGTTAATTGAATACATTTCCTTCGCCATTATTGTTTGTGTGCCCTTCGTCTCTTGGTTCTTCCTCAATTACCTCATCAGACTCGTTTAGATATTGTGTGTCGTCATCTAGTTCAATCTCTAGGTTTGATGAGTGTATCATCTTGAAGACATCCTCTTCATGGTCTCTGCCGCAACCGCCCATATCTTAATTAATCCAGAAGAAAGAAAAAACAATTTAATATTCAAATTAGAATGCATTCAATAAGCAAAAACATCTCTAGTACATCTCATATAATATCACTAACACATCTCGAATAATCCAGTTCATGTAGCATCGAATATTATTGAATATTATCACTAATACACATCGAATATTATCATATAACATCAGAAATATAGTTCGAATATTGTAACTCGAATATAACATGGGGGGGTGGACACACAAAGAGAAGGAACCATCAGAGGATCATAGCTCGGGTGCAATCCCTAAAGAACCTGCCAGGTATTAGAGAACCTGGCGTCCAACGCAGCCATGTAGCGACGGACGTGCTCGTCCTCCTCCCTGACACGGCAACGTACCACCTCCGCGGGGGCCGGCTCCCTCCGCACCTGATACGTCTCCAACGTATCTATAATTTTTGATGATGGCATGCTATTATATTATCTGTTTTGGATGTTTTATATGCATTAATATGCTATTTTATATTAGTTTTGGGACTAACCTATTAATCTAGAGCATAGTGCCAGTTTCTGTTTTTTCCTTGTTTTTTAGTTTTACAAGTATGGAATATTAAACGGAGTCCAAAGGGAATAAAACCTTCAGAAGGAAACAAATCAACCAGGCTTGGAGTGCATGGCAGGAAGCCTGCCAGGGAGCCACAAGCCTATTAGGCGTGCCCCCTGGCCATGCCTAGCAGGCTTGTCATCTCCCGGTAGGTCTCCTAACCCTAATATTTGGCCTATAAATCCCCAAATAATCCCCCAACATCAGAATGAGCCATGCAAATACTTTTCTGCTAATAGAAGCCTCCGTTCCCGAGAGATCCAATCTTGGAGCCTTCTCAGGTAATCTGCCAGAGGGGGTTTGGATCACGGAGGTTATCTACATCAACTCCATTGCCCCTCCGATGATGCGTGAGTAGTCCATCACAGACCTATGGGTCCATAGCTAGTATTTAGATGGCTTCTTCTCTCTCTTTGATCTTCAATACCATGTTCTTCATGATCTTCATGGAGATCTATCTGATATAATCCTCTTTTGTGGTGTGTTTGTCAAGATCTGATGAATTATGGGTTTATTTTCAGATTATCCATGAATCTTATTTCAATCTCCTCTGAATACTTATATGCATGATTTCATATCCTTGCAAGTCTCTTCGAGTTATTGGTTTGGTTTGGCCAACTAGATTGGTAATTCTTGCAATGGGAGAAGTGCTTGGTTTTGGTTTCAATCTTGTTGTGTCCTCACCCAGTGACATAGTGGGGGTAGCGAGGCACGTATTGTATTGTTGCCATCAAGGGTAACAAGATGTTTTTTTATCATATTTCTTGAGTTTATCCCTCTACATCATGTCATCTTTCTTAATGTGTTACTCTGTTCTTCATGAACTTAATACTCTAGATGCAGGCAGGAGTCGGTCGACGTGTGGAGTAATACTAGTAGATGCAGAATCATTTTGGTCTACTTGATATGGACGTGATGCCTATATGCATGATCATTGCCTTGGACAAATAAATGATTATTCGTTTTTCTATCAATTGCTTGACAATAATTTGTTTACCCACCATGATATTTGCCTTCAAGAGAGAAGCCTCTAGTGAAATCTATGGCCCCAGAGTCTAGTTTCCACAATATATTTTCAGATCTATAAACCAAAAATACCAAAAATACTTTGCTCCAATATATTTACCTTTTACTTGTCGTTCTTGTTTACATCTATCTCTATCGGATCTAATCCTTGCAAATAACCATGAAGGGATTGACAACCCCTTTATAGCGTTGGGTGCAAGAGTTTGATTGTGTGTGTAGGTGCATCCATTGGTGACTTGCTTCTTCCTCCTACTGGATTGATACCTTGGTTCTCAATATCTGAGAGAAATACTTATCTACTTATTTGCATCACCCTTTCCTCTTCAAGGGAAAACCAACGCAAGCTCAAGAGGTAGCAAGGATGATTTCTGGCGCTGTTGCCGGGGAGGACACATAGCAAGTCAAGATAAGCTTACCAAGTACCCATCACAAACTCGTCTCTTGCATTTACATTATTTTCCATTTGCCTCTCGTTTTCCTCTCCCCCACTTCTAAAATGATTTTCAGCAAATAAAAAATATATTTGCATTTTGTGCGCTCTTCTTTCGTTTGCCTTCTTTTCATGCTAGATCTCCTTCTTGTTGCTATGTCTAGTGTGACTATGTCCCCTTTGTCACCAGATTTTGTAGTTCTTTACTTCAAACAAAAACAAGGGGAAAATTTGAAAGATGCCTGGAATAGGCTAATGGAATTTTATCGTATTTCCTATTTAAAAGGAGATGCAAAAGTGTTGCTTAGAAATTTTTACATTGGAATAACTTTGCATCACGGAGAGCTTCTAGATTTTGCCTCGAAAGGAAATTTTATTGAGCTACATGCGAATGCCGCTTATGATGTTTTGGAAGGGATTTTAGGGGTTCCTCCACCAAGAAAGGGGTTTGCTTTCTCACAAGAGAGCGTTCAAGTTCTCGACTAATTAGGAGCCTTACATAAGCATTTGGTCGAGTTGCAACAGTATCACAAACCCCTTAAACATATCATTGGGAACCTGAATCGCTTGAATACTTTGCTTACCCTTTGCAATAAGCATTTGAATTTTTTTGATATTAAAATGGATCCATCCTCCATAATTTTGGGAAAAACTAAAGAACCCCCTGGATTTGATAAGGTCCTCACAAAATTTGGTAATACCAAAGATGACAATACCTAGATCTATTGTGTTTTGCCTAGCTAGGGGTGTTAAACAATAGCGCTTGTTGGGAGGCAACCCGATTTTATTTTTGTGTTCTGTTTTTGAGTGGTTCCCACATTATTACTTATTTAGTAATTGTTTTTTGGTGTTTTAGTTAGTGTTTGAACCAAGTAAAATCTTTGGAGTGATCTATGGTAGTTTTTGATTTGATCTTGTTGAATAACAGAAACTTTTGCACTCGGTCCAGGAATTTTCTAAATTTGTCAGAGGATAAAATGAGTCTGTAATTTTTACACATGATTGACATATAAATTTCCCTGTATTTCCTAATTTTTCATAATTTTTTGAGTTGCATAAGTATACAAGTTTTCAGATTGCTACAGACTGTTCTGTTTTTGACAGATTCTGTTTTCTTTGAGTTGTTTGCCAATTTTGATGAATCTTTGGTTTGTATCATGGGGTATGAACCATGGAGAAGTTATAATACAGTAGGTATAACACCAATATAAATAAAGAATGAGTTCACAACAGTACCTAAAGTGGTGATTTATTTTCTTATACTAACGGATCTAACGAGTTTTCTGTTAAGTTTTGTGTTGAGAAGTTTTCAAGTTTTGGGTAAAGATTGGATGGACTATGGATAAGCAGTGGCAAGAGCCTAAGCTTGGGGAAGCCCAAGGCACCCCAAGTCATATTAAAGGATGCCAAGGATCCTAAGCTTGGGGATGCCCGGAAGGCATCGCCTCTTTCGTCTTCAATCCATCGGTAAATTTACATGAGGCTATATTTTTATTCACCACATGATATGTGTTTTGGTTGGAGCGTCTTGTATGATATGAGATTTGCTTGTTAGTTTGCCACAATCATCCTTGCTGCACACATTTTTTGAGAAGGACATGCTGAATCGTGAATTTTTTTGAATGCTCTATGTGCTTCACTTATATCTTTTGAGTTAGGCAATTTTGCTCTATATACTTGACTTATATTTTTTAGAGCACGGTGGTGTTTGCATTTTACAGAAATAATTGAACTCTCATACCTCACTTATATTATTTTGAGAGTCTATAAAGAGCATGGTAATTTGTCTAGGTTAAGAATTTAGTCCTAATATGAAAGGTATCCAAGAGGGATATAATAAAAGCTTCCATATTAAGTGCATTAAGTATTTATGAGAAGTTTGATTCCTTGCATAAAGTTTTGAGATATAAAGATGGTCTTGTTAAGAGTCATGTCAGGAAGTAATTGCGATTTGGTAAAAATACTTGTGTAAAGGTTTGTGATTCCCGTAGCATGCACGTATGGTGAACCGTTATTTAAGGAAGTCGGAGCATGACTTGTTTATAGTTTGTCGACCTTTTTGTGAGGGTCGGGAGCGCGCGATGGTTAACACCTACCAACCTCTTCCCTAGGAGCATGCGTTTAATACTTTGCTTAAATGACTAATAGAATTTTTCAATAAGTATGTAAGTTCTTTATGACTAATGTAAAGTCCATGGATTATACGCACTCTCACCCTTCCACCTTTGCTAGCCTCTCTAGTACCGTGCAACTTTCGCGGCACAACAAACATCTTCCTCAAAACAGCCACCATATACCTTGCTGAAAACAGCCACCATATACCTTTCCTCAAAAAATCCACCATACCTACCTATTATGGCATTTCCATATCCATTCCGAGATATATTGCCATGCAACTTCCACCGTTTCCTTTTATGACTTGCACCATCACTTGCATATTGCATATAGAGTCATATTTTGTCATAAGTATCGAGTTGTATTTTTCTTTTGAGTTGTAAGTAAATAAAAGTGTGATGATTATCACTATTAGAGCATGTCCCATGTGAGGAAAGGATGATGGAAGCTATGATTTCCTCACAAGTGGGGATGAGATTCCGTACTTTATGAAAAAAATAAAAGAGGCCAGAGAAGCCCAAAAATAAAGAGGCCCTAGATGCCCACCAAGAAAAAATGAGAGAAAAGAGAGATGGGACATTGCTACTATCTTTTTCCACACTTGTGCTTCAAAGTGGAACCATGATCTTCATGATAGGGAGTCTCCTATTTTTTCACTTTCATATAACTAGTGGAATTTTTCTTAATGCACGTCCCCTTAGTTTCTTTTTGAGCTTTCATACACTTATAGCTCTAGTGCATCCGTTGCATGGCAATCCCTACTCACTCACATTGATATCTATTGATGGGCATCTCCATAGCCTGTTGATATGCCTAGTTGATGTGAGACTATCCTCTCCCTTTCCTTAAAAACCTCCACCATATTCTGTTCCACCTATAGTGCTATATCCATGTCTCACGCTCATGTATTGCGTGAGAGTTGAAAAGGTTTGAGAAAATAAAGGTGTGAAAACAATTGTTTGACTTTTCATTGGGGTTGTGCATGATATAAATACTTTGTGTGGGGAAGATGGAGCATAGCCACACCATACGATATTGTAGGGATAACTTTCTCTTGCCATTATATTTTTAAGAGATAAAATTTCTTAACTAGTATGCTTGAAACGTTATTGTTTTTATATCAATATTAAGCTTTTGTTTTGAGTTTTATGGGTCTGAATATTCATGCCACAATAAAGAATATTACATCGATAAATATGCTAGGTAGCACTCCACATCAAAAATTCTATTTTTATCATTTACGTACTCGACGACGAGCAGGAATTAAGCTTGGGGATACTGATACGTCTCCAAAGTATCTATAATTTTTGATGATGGCATGTTATTATATTATCTGTTTTGGATGTTTTATATGCATTAATATGCTATTTTATATTATTTGTGGGACTAACCTATTAATCTAGAGCCTATTGCCGATATGGAATATTAAACGGAGTCCAAACGGAATAAAACCTTCGAAAGGAATTTTCTGGAACAAAACAAATCAACCAGGCTTGGAGTGCACGATAGGAAGCCTGCTAGGGAGCCACAAACCTGCTAGGCACGCCCCCCTGGTCGCGCCTAGTAGGCTTGTCGTCTCCCGATGGGTCTCCTAATCCTACTCTTTGGCCTATAAATTCCCAAATATTCCCCCAACATCAGAACGACCCATGCAAATACTTCTCCGCCGACAGAAGCCTCCGTTCCCGAGAGATCCAATCTTGGAGCCTTTTCCGGTAATCTGTCGGAGGGGGTTTGGATCATGGAGGGCATCTACATCAACTCCATTGCCCCTCGGATGATGCGTGAGTAGTCCACCACAGACCTACATGTCCATACCTAGTAGCTAGATTCTTCTTCTCTCTCTTTGATCTTCAATACCATGTTCTTCATCATCTTCATGGAGATCTATCCAATGTAATCCTCTCTTATGGTGTGTTTGTCAAGATCCGATGAATTGTGGGTTTATGTTAGGATTATCCATGAATCTTATTTGAATCTCCTCTGAATTCTTATATTCATGATTTCATATCCTTGCAAGTCTCTTCGAGTTATTGGTTTGGTTTGGGCAACTATATTGGTAATTCTTGCAATGGGAGAAGTGCTTGGTTTTGTGTTCAATCTAGCGGCGTCCTCACCCAGTGACATAGTAGGGGTAGCGAGGCACATATTGTATTGTTGCCATCAAGGGTAAAAGAAGGGGTTTTGATCATATTGCTTGAGTTTATCCCTTTACATCATGTCATCTTTCTTAATGTGTTACTCTATTCTTCATGAACTTAATACTCTAGATGCAGGCACGGGTCGGTCGATGTGTGGAGTAATAGTAGTAGATGTAGAATCGTTTTGGTCTACATGATATGGATGTGATGCCTATATGCATGATCATTGCCTTGGATAACTACATGATTATTCACTTTTCTATCAATTGCTTGACAGTAATTTGTTTACCCACCATGATATTTGCCTTCAAGAGAGAAGCCTCTAATGAAACTTATGGCCCCCGGGTCTGCATTCCATAATATATTTTCAGATCTATAAACCAAAAATACCAAAAATACTTTGTTGTAATTTATTTACCTTTTACTTTCCGTTCTCGTTTACATCTATCTCTATCAGATCTAATCCTTGCAAATAACCATGAAGGGATTGACAATCCCTTTATAGGGTTGGGTGCAAGAGTTTGATTGTTTGTGTAGGTGCATCCATTGGTGACTTGATTGTTCCTCCTACTGGATTGATACCTTGGTTCTCAACAACTGAGGGAAATACTTATCTACTTCTTTGTGTCACCCTTTCCTCTTCAAGGGAAAACAAACGCAAGCTCAAGAGGTAGCAGCACCGATAGTGGTCCACGCGACCGCCACCAAAGAACCTCCGGGTCGACGACGGGATCTTGATTCCTCACCAAGCTACACGCCCGGAAGGTAGCAACTCCCAGTGCCAGCCCAATGGAGCCCAGTCCTGGACATGGCGCCTCTCAAGCAGGTTATCGTCATTGAGTCGACGACGAGCATGTGGGCTGGGCATCGTCGACGTGGAGAAATTATACCTATGCGAGAATAAACTTTTATAACGTATAAACAAGTTCCTACTCAAACTTGATCCTCTTCGGCGATCGTTGGGGACTCATCACCGACGATCTTCGGGGACTCCTCGGGATATCGCGTACCCCTAAGCTTTGTTTTACGTCATAATGACAATATCATAAAGAAATAACCATCATGTCTCATGAGTGTGTACACACATAGGGGATACTTGACTACATTATTTCCAACATATATGCAAGTATACACTTATCTAGAACTAGAAGTAATTAACAACCCAATATATATGGTTTATCTACACTTATCTACATATAAGTAAATGTCTACATACAAGAAAATATCTCTTTTAATACATCATATATACAACTTATCTACACTTAATTATCTACATATACAAGAAAATGTCTCTTTTAATACAAGAAAATGTCTCTTTCTAACACAAAAAAAATCCAGTTCCAGATAAGCACACGGCGGCTCAATGGCGACGGCGGCGCGCACGCGGAGGCAACGCAGGGAGGAGAGGGGGTCGGCCGGATGGCACTAGCGGGGAAGAGGATCTTACCACAGCGCGTGGAGGGAGAGGGGTTGGGAATGGCGATGGGCTGGAAAGGACTACCGACATCTTAGGCGTTCGCCGGTAGAGCTGAGGGCGACGGGAACAACAACGTTGAGGGAGCGCTCCAGGAAGCCTGGCGGCTCCGTCCAGCGGGCGTCATGGGAATGATTTGGGGAGGAAGAAGGGGTGTTTAAATAGGGTGGTACCTTTAGACCCGGTTGGTGCCACGCACCTGGACTAAACACCCTTTAGTCCTGGTTGGTGTTACCAACTGGGACTATAGGTCCATCTTTACCAACCAGGACTAAAGGTCTCCTCTTTGGAGGCCCAAATTCCATGCGGGAAGGGACCTTTAGTCCCGGTTGGATCACGGTCCAACCGGGACTAAAGGTCTATTTTCTCTTTTTTGTTTTTTTTGTTTTTTCTAAACAGGGAATTTCTGTTTTTAGATTTGGAATAACCGTTACAATATTCATAGTTTTTGAAGAAATCTTTTTGCCTTAGGTAAAAAAAATATAAACTTTCTGTTAGTGCGAGTAGTTCTTAAATTTAAAGAGTTTAAATTTGAATTCTTTGGAAATTTGTGTGAATCACTAGTTTGTGAATAACTTTAGTTCAAAAATAGATTATTGAGTGATTGTTTTTCCTGTTGTTTAATATTAGTATGTTTTATAAGTATGTTAAATTTGGGAATTTTTAGGATATTTGAAATTGGTGTTTTAATCAAAACCTGATTCTGTTTAACTCTTTTAGTTTTATACCTTCATTAGTTTTAATCAAAAACAGTACAAATGAACTCTGAAAAGGTTGAAACTTGGCATGGTATCATCATTTCACCCACATAGCATGTGCTAAGAAGTTTTGAGGGTTACAACAAAAATTGGATGCACTTGATGTACAAACTAGACCATCTCATCCGAAGTATGAGTGTTTTGGACGAAAACTCATTTCTTACAAAAGGCATTACATTTTTTAACTTATTTCAACTCCAAACTTTTTGTGCATTCTATATGCACCATTCAAAGCCACACCCTCAAATTTCAACCATTTCTAACTTCATTTGCTACTTTTCATGCATTTAATGATTTTTTTAGCCGAATGACCCTAAAATTGGAAAGCAGTACAAATGCACTCTAAAAATTTTGAAACTTGGCATGGTATCATAATTTCACACACATAGAATTTGCTAACAAGTTGACAAGGTTATGGCAAAAACTGGATGCACATCGTGTACAAACTGGACCATCTCCTTCGAACTATGAGGGTCTCGGATGACAACTCATTTGTTACAAAGGCATATTATTTTTTAAACTTCTTTCAACTCCAAAACTTTTGTGCATTCAATATGCACCATTCAAAGCCGCATCCTAAAAGTTCAACCATTTCTAACTTCATTTGTTATTTTTCATGCATTTAATGATTTTTTCGGCTGGGTGACCCTGAAATTGGAAAGCAGTACAAATGAACTCTGAAAAGGTTGAAACTTGGCATGGTATCATAATTTCACACACATAGAATCTGCTAAAAAGTTGAGACTGTTATGGGGAAAAATGGAAGCACTTCGTATAGAAACTTGACCATCTCCTTTGAAGTATGGGGGCTTCGGACGAAAACTCATCTGTTACAAAGGCATTTCACTTTTTAAACTTCTTTCAACTCCAGACTTTTTGTGCATTCAATATGCACCATTCAAGCCACATCCTCAAATTTCAACCATTTCTAACATCATTTGCTATTTTTCCTGCATTTAATTTTTTTTGGGCTGAATGACCAAGAAATTGAAAAGCGATACAAATGAACTCTCAAAAGGTTGAAGATTGGCATGGTATCATCATTTCACACACATAGAATGTGCTAAAAAGTTGATAGGGTTACGACAAAAAATGGATGCACTTCATGTACAAACTGGACCATCTCCTTCGGAGTATGAGGGTTTGAGACGAAAACTCATTTGTTACAAAGGCATTTCACCTTTTAAAACTTATTTCAACTCTAGACTTTTTGTGCATTCCAGATGCACCATTCAAAGACACATCCTCAAATTTTAGGAATTTCTAACTTAAATTGCTATTTTCATGCATTTAATGATTTTTTGTTGTTGAATGACCTTGGAATTGAAAAGCGGTACAAATGAACTCTGAAAAGGTTGAAACTGGCATCATATCATCATTTCACACACATAGGATGTGCTAACAAGTTGAGAGGGTTACGACAAAAACTGAATGCAGTTCATGTACAAACTGGCCTATATCTTTTTCTTCGTGTGTGTCCCTTTGCACCGTAACCATGGAAAATCTTCATCATTTAACAGGAGGCTCGGGTCAGTCTTCTCTATGAAGGGAGGAATTTCATGAAACTTTTCATAATCTTCTGACATGTCTGTCTTGTACTCCACTCTCACGATGTTTCTTTTCCCTGAAAGAACTATGTGGCATTTTGGCTTATTGTATGATGTATTCGCTTCCTTATCTTGCCTTTTTCTTGGTTTGGTAGACATGTCTTTCACATAGAAAACATGTGCCACATCAATTGCTAGGACGAATGGTTCCTCTGCGTACCCAAGATTGTTGAGATCCACTGTTGTCATTCTGTACTTCGGGTCAACCTTAACACTTGCTAGATTGACCCATTTTCACCGAAACAAAGGGATCTGTAAATCACGTCCATAGTCAAGTTCCCATATCTCCTCTATGTAATCATAATATGTGTCCTTTTCCCTATTGTTGTTTGTTGCATCAAAGCATACACCACTGTTTTGGTTGGTCCTCTTTTATCTTGGGCGATCGTGTAAAATGTATTCCCATTAATCCCGTACCCTTTAAAAGTCAATATAGTCTAAGATGGTGACTTGGACAACAAGTACAACTCATCTCTAGAAGTGTCATCATTCATGACATGTGTTTGCAACCAACCGCCAAAAGTCCCCATGTGTTCACGTGTAATCCAGTCGTCAGACTGCTTCGGTTGTTTTGAGCATAGAATATTGTTGTGTTCATTGATATACGGGGCCACCAAGGTGGAATTTTGGAGAACTGTGTAGTGTGCTTGGGCCCAAGAATGCCCATCCATACATATTACTGATGCCTTTCCTAGCGTGCCTTTTCCACTCAGTATCCGTCGCGATTGGGGAACACCAATCGTCTTAAGGCCAGGAATAATGTCAGCGCAAAACTCAATAACCTCCTCTGTTTCATGGCCCTTGGAGACGCTTCTGTGATAGCATGGCTTATTAGGGATGATAGACTACTCATATCAATAAGGAATTCCTTCTTTTCCGGGAGCCCATTCGAACAGAACTCCCAGGTTAAGCGTGCTTGGCTTGGAGTAGTTCTAGGATGGGTGACCGACCGGGAAGTTGGTCCCGGGTGCTCATGAGTGAGGACAAAGTGCGTAGAAAAGACTAGTGTTGATCTGTGAGGCCAGTCTAGATCCCGCTAGGAGTAACGACCACCGGCGGGTGAGTCCGGGGCGTTACAAGTTGGTATCAGAGCCGACCCTCGCGGTTACACGGATGTTTGCCAATAGGTGCGCGGTCATGTTGTTCATGAAGTTTGTGACCTGTCATGGCACACGGAATGACACATGTATTGGACTGAAAGCACACACGTTTGTGCCAAGAGGGAACATTCCTATGACCCGACGAGGACGTCGGTTGTATCTGGGGCATTACAGCTTCCTTCTGTCCTAGCAAGGTTACGAACATATTTCTTTAAGACTCACATGAACCTCTCAAAGGGGAACATATTGTGTGGGACCTAGAATGGCAATCTCTTCGACTAGGTGAACTAGGACGTGTGTCGTGATATTGTAGAAGGATGGTGGAAATACCAACTTGAAACTAACAGGACATTGCACCAAATCATTCTGTAACCTTGGTAAGATTTCTGGATCGATTACCTTATGAGAAATTGCATTAACGAATGCACATAGCTTCAAAATGGTTGTTCAAACATTTTTCGGTAGAAGCCCCTCAATGCAACCGAAAGTAATTGCGTCATAATCATGTGGCAGTCATGAGACTTAAGGTTTTCGAAATTTTTCTTCGCCATATTTATTATTCCCTTTATATTCGACGAGAAGCCAAACGGGACCTTCATACCGAGCAGGCATTCAAAAAAGATGTCCTTCTCTTCTTTGGTAAGAGTGTAGCTAGCAGGACCTTTATACTGCTTTGGATGCATGTTGTCTTTTTCATTCATACGTTGTTGGTCCTGTTGTGCCTCTAGTGTATCTTTTACCTTCCCATACACGCCCAGGAAGCCTATCAGGTTCACGCAAAGATTCTTCTTCATGTGCATCACGTCAATTGCGGAGCGGACCTCTAGGACTTTGCAATACTCTAAAAAAGGGCATCCCTGTGCATGTAGCTCCTGCTTGCGTAGGGTCCGGGGAAGGGTCCGACCACTTTGGGTCTATAGTACGCAGCCTTTCCCTAGATTTCTATAAGAGGTTGTTTCCAGGACTTGAACCCATGACCTCATGCTCACAAGGCAGCAGCTTTACCACTGCGCCAAGGACTTTCCAATACTCTTGCTCCCAAATTTAGATTTGTTCTTCCACATGGGTGCGTGCCCATCAACGTCATTTGGAACACATTGACCACCAGGACCCTTGCCAAAGATTATGTTTAAATCCTTGACCATATCAAGTATATCATCACCAATACTGTGGTCGGGCTTCTTCCGGTTATCCACTTCACCTTTGAAATGCGTGCCTTTCTTTCTTAAGGCATGCCTGATCGGAAGAAACCGACGATGTCCCAAGTACACAACCTTCTTACATTTATCCAAATATATACCTTCACTCTCATCTAAACAGTGTGTGCGTGCATTGTATCCCTTGTTTGTCTGTCTTGAAAGGTTACTAAGAGCAGGCCAATCATTGATGGTTACAAACATCAACGCTCGTAGGTCAAATTCCTCTTGTTCATCTCATCCCATACACGTACACCTTTTAAATTGCACGACTGTAAAAGTTCTTCAACTAATGGCCTTAGTCATACATCAATGTCATTTCGGGCTTGCTTAGGGCCTTATGAGTACTGGCATCATAATGAACTTCTCCTTCATGCACAACCAAGGACGAAGGTTATAGATACATAGAGTCACGGGCCAGGTGCTATGATTTCTGCTCTGCTTCCCAAAAGGATTAATGCCATCTGCACTAATACCAAATGATAAGTTCCTTGCTTCATTTGCAAATTCCGGCCACTTTCTCTCAATTTTTCTCCACTACGACCCATCAACGGGTAGTCTCAACTTCCCGTCTTTCTTACGGTCTTCTTTGTGCCATCACAACAACTTGGCATGCTCTTTGTTTTGGAACAAACATTTCAACCATGGTATTATAGGAGCATACCACATCACCTTCGCAGGAATCCTTTTCCTAGGGTGCTCGCTCCCAACATCATCACCAGGGTCATCACCCCTGATCTTATAGCGCAATGCACCGTAAATCGGGCATGCATTCAAATTCTCGTACTCCTCACTTCGGTAGAGGATGTAGTCATTAGTGTTGGAAATATGCCCTAGAGGCAATAATAAATTAGTTATTATCATATTTCCTTGTTCATGGTAATCGTTTATTATCCTTGCTAGAATTGTATTGATTGGAAACTCAGATACATGTGTGGATACATAAACAACACCATGTCCCTAGTATGCCTCTGATGGACTAGCTCGTTGATCAAAGATGGTCAAGGTTTCCTGGCCATGGACATGTGATGTCATTTGATAACAGGATCACATCATTAGGAGAATGATGTGATGGACAAGACCCAAACTATAAACGTAGCATATGATCGTGTCAGTTTGTTGCTACAGTTTTCTGCATGTCAAGTATATGTTCCTATGACCATGAGATCATGCAACTCACGGACACCGGAGGAGTGTCTTGTGTGTATCAAACATTGCAAAGTAACTGGGTGACTATAAAGGTGCTCTACAGGTATCTCCGAGGGTGTCTGTTGGGTTGGCATGGATCAAGACTGGGATTTGTTACTCCGTGTGACGGAGAGGTATCTCAGGGCCCACTCGGTAATACAACATCACAACAAGCCTTGCAAGCAATGTGACTAAGTTTTAGCCACGGGATCTTGTATTACGAAACGAGTAAAGAGACTTGCCGGTAACGAGATTGAACTAGGTACAGAGACACCGACGATCGAATCTCGGGCAAGTAACATACCGAAGAACAAAGGGAATAGCATATGGGATTAACTGAATCCTTGACATAGAGGTTCAACCGATAGAGATCTTTGTAGAATATGTAGGAACCAATATGGGCATCCAGGTCCGCTATTGGTTATTGATCGTAGAGGTGTCTCGGTCATGTCTACATAGTTCTTGAACCCGCAGGGTCTGCACACTTAAGGTTCGGTGATGTTTCGGTAGTATAGGGTTATGTATGGTGGTGACCGAAGGTTGTTCGGAGTCCCGGATGAGATCCTGGACATCACGAGGAGCTCAGGAATGGTCCGGATGTAAAGATTGATATATAGGAAGTCCTGTTTTCGTCGCTAGAAAAGTTTCGGGCTCATCGGTAGTGTACCAAGAGTGCCGGGAGGGTACCGGAGGACCATCAGGAGGGGTGTCGTGCCCCGAGGGGCCTCATGGACTGTGGTAGGAGACAAACCAGCCCCTGGTGGGCAGGACGAAGCCTCCACTAAAGCCCATGAGGTTTGAGAAGGAAAAAATCCAAAGGTGGAGAGGTGGAAAGAGTTTTCAAGTGGAAAGCAGGAATCCTACTCCTAATAGGATTGGAGTAGGACTCCTCCACCTCCAATTTCGGCCAGATCTTGAGGGTTTGAGGCTGCCTCCTCCCCTCCCTACCTCCTATATATACTAGAGGATTTAGAGGGGAAAGCTAACCCTAATTGCCATGTGCTGCCCTCTTCTTCCTCTAGATCTGTTTCTCCTCTAGATTAGTTCTGCGGTGCTTAGGCAAAGCCGTGTAGGATTAGTTCACCACCACCGCCACCACGCCATTGTACTTCTGGAGAACTCATCTACCACTATGCTACCTCTTGCTGGATCAAGAAGGCGGAGATCCTCATCGAGCTGTATGTGTGCAAAACACGGACGTGCCGGCCGTTCAGCGCTAGATCGGAAGGACCGTGATCAAGATCGCGAAACGATTCGTGATGACATCACGGGACGGATCGTGATGAGATCGCGGGACGCTTGGCGATTTGGATCGCGAAGACATTTGACTACACCAACCGCGTTTCTTAACGCTTCCCGCTTAGCAATCTACAAGGGTATGTAGATCCACTCTCCCTCTCGTGGATGCTCATCAACATGGATAGATCTTGCGTGTGCGTAGGAAAATTTTTGTTTCCCATGCAATGTTCCCCAACAATGAGGGCATGCATGTATCTTCTGCACCTCTAATCCTAGAGGGCAAACATCCTTCTTTGCTTCATACGTACTGTCGAGCAATTCGTTCTCCTTTGGAAGCTTATTCGTCATTATTTTCAGCAACTTTTCAAATCCACTGTCAGATACACCATTATGTGCCTTCCATTGCAGCAATTTCAGTGTGGTGCCCAACTTTTTCTTGTCATCTTCGCAACTTGGGTAAAACATGTTTTTGTGATCCTCTAACATGCGCTGCAACTTCAACTTATCCTTTTCACTTTCGTAGTTTCTCTTTACATCAGCAATGGCCTGACCAAGATCATCAGCAGGCTCATCTGATGCCTATTGTTTAGCTTCTTCTTCTTCATTCTCTTCCCGCATTGTAGTACCATTGTATTCAGGGAACCTAGGATAATTGTCATCATCCTCTTCTTCTTCATTCTCTTCCATTAGAACCTCTCTTTCTCCGTGCTTGGTCCAATAGTTATAGCCGAACATGAAACCGTACGTAAATAGATGGACGTGAATTTCTTTTGAGCTAGAGTAATTCTTATCATTCTTACAGACACCACATGGACAACAGATAAAACCATTTAGCTTGTTTGCCTCAGCCGCATGCAGAAAACTATGCACGCCATTAATGAACTGGGGAGAGCGTCGGTCATCGTACATACATTGTCGACTCATCTTCATTACATAACATTAAAGTGACCAAATTAATAAAAGTTCATACACACTTATTCTCATAAAACAACATACAACTATCTAGCCAAAACATTTAACTACAACAACAAATGCGATCAAAATCGCAACTAAGGCAACAATTGATCCAACAATATAATGATACCAAGCCTCTTTATTAATGGCATATTTTCTAATCTTTCTAAATCTTCAAGCGCATTGCATATAACTTGATGTTGTTATCATTGACGACATCGGCAACGTACAACTCCAATTTCATCTTCTCTTCTTCAACTCTTTTCAATTTTTCTTTCAAATAATCGTTTTCTTTTTCAACTAAATTTAACTTCTCGACAATAGGGTCGGTTGGAATTTCCGGTTCACATACCTCCTAGATAGAAATATCTATGTCAACTCGATGGGCATAATTGGCATTAACATGCACTACAGGAATCTGGTACTTTGCCGGCAACCATAGCGGACGGCAAAGGGCAGGACCACTGATGGAAAAGTTTTGCCATCCGGCAGCAGACGACCAAATTTCCGACACTGTGAACTCCGGCAAAGGAGTGCTTTGCCGTCAGCCTATTCTTTGCAGTCTGTTCCTGCTCAGATGATGGAAAAGGCTCTCTTGGCCATCTGCCAGCAGACGGTAAAGAGCTGGCAGAGGGCAAATTGTTGTATTCTAGTAGTGACGAAATGCAACAAATCGTTATAAAAGGTAATATACCACATTCGAATCATAGACCAGACGAGGGCCGACAGGCACGGATATCAAAACAATGGCACTATGTATAATAAACAATCATACAAGTAAGAAAATTATATAAAAAACTATCTAAATCATACAAATAATAATATTATTATAAAAAGGATAAGAACAAGAGGCTCACCAAGGTGGTCTCGGCGATGGGACGGTGTGGGCGATCGATAGTGCTTATGACGGGGACGGGAAGGAACTAAGTAAACCACAACTACACATATGCAAACTAAGAAGTTAATTTGAGATCAAATTGCATATAAATAAAATAAACTCCCACATAACAACTCCCAAACTAAAAGCCAAAAATCACAATACTTATAGAGCATTGCACGAGCTAATGTAGCAATGAGAGATGAAAGGACAAAGTTACTAACCATTGTGAACTCTTCGATGGATGGGGTGCCTCAAATCTTGTCAAATCTTGGCAAAATGGAGCATGAGATGGAGCAAGGGGAAGATAACAGAGGAGAGAAAGGAGAAAACAGAGAGCTTGGGCTCGGGCTAGACGAAGCACTATTTACAGTAATACCTTTAGTACCAGTTGGTGATACCAACTGGGACTAAAGATCAATCTCTGGTCCTAGTTAGTGATACCAACAGGGACTAAAGGGCCTCGCAGGGGGCCGGGCCTGACGCAACCCTGCCACCACCCCTTTATTCCCGGTTGGTAACACCAACCGGGACTAGAGGTTCCTCATGAACCGGGGCTAAAGCCTAGCCTCATGAACCGGTACTAGTGGACACATTAGTCCGGTCCAGAACCCGAACGGGACTAATGCTCTGGTCCAACGGACTGTTTTCTACTATTGAACTAGTAATAAGGCACTGGCTGAACAAAATATGTGAAATGTCATGTTGTTTCATGTAGTATGTCAATGATATCCATATCAGCATTCCAGTCATTTCCCAAAGAAAACCAAATTTTTGTCTATATTAGATGATAAGAAGTAGTCCTCATTAGGTTCATCATCCTATAGTACACAACTTTTCTTTCCAATTAAAAATTCTCGCCGGTCAATTGGTCGGTGGTATTCAGTCAGTCATGTAACATAAACCAGAAGAAGAATTTTGTTTGGGTATAGAACATGATATAAATATCCATTCAAAAGGTTTGACAACATCACGATGATTTCCAACAAGTTCAATGTAAATACTTTTTGTAGAATATTTGGTACTATACCAATAGTACGTCTAGCAATGAACCATGTTGGTATCATAGATGCTAATAAGCAACTCATGTAATTGCATGCTTTGTTGTACAATAGTGGATAAGATTGGCAAATGACACATTTCATGGCATAGGCATGGGCACTAGTAATTGTAGTATCCTTGTATCTTGCAAATCAAAATAGCTATGGACATATTATCAAAAGTTTGTCATAATACCATTTATCATACCAGAGTTTGGCATTATTAACAGACTTAATGTTGCATATAGTCATCTCTTTGAAATTATTAAGAATGAAACAATAGTATCTCTACCAGAATGAGCTAACCTTAGTAGGATAGGTAGGTACTTTTTCTTCCTTATATTAAGTATTCCATATCAGTTGAATCCATAGGAAATCAGGTTGATTGAATCCATAGGGAGTTTCTTAATCCCTTTTTCATATCAGATAAAGCCCCTCCTAAATTTTTCAAAATGATCGAGGATGGTAAAGTGTACTCTGATGCAACACATAGCAAAGATGGGTAGAGCAGATATGACTGCCTTAAGGTGCACAAGTATACCAGTGTGTCACATCATAGATGCAATCCGAGACAATCTTTTATCAATCCTAGAAACCATAGGCCTCAGATCATCCACTATGTGTCTAGTAGTGCCCATAGGTAGTCCCAAGTACGTGTATGGCTAGCATACTGACGTGGCTTGACACTGTGTTCGTATTTCCCCAAAGAGGAAGGGATGATGCAGCACAACGAAGGTAAGTATTTCCATCAGTTATGAAACCAAGGTATCCATCTATACAGGAAGATCACGCACCCACGTAAACAACACATGCACACAAACAACAAATACTTGCAACCCGACGCGAAATAGGGGTTGTCACGCTCTCTACGGTAATAAGATAGATTAGGTAATGATACATCGGAGAGATAGATCTCTCAAGAAGAAAATAAAAAGAGTAAATATGCAGCAATTGTTTATGGGCTTTTTGTTATGTGCTCTAGTCTGGATAGGTACATCTTATTTTCACCTTTAGTATTGTTTATAAAAAAGTTTTGTAGTAACTCTTTTTGCACAAAATTTTTATAATGAAATACTTTTTGTTTTCTAATAAAATTTTGTATTTACTTTTCTATTATCTAAATGCCTAGTTGTTCAAAACAAATTTTTGACTTGTTATGTCTTAGTAGAGATTTGACACCAAAAACATTTAGAGTCTTATACTTTGAGTGATTCTTCCTTTGGATTGTGCTATTGTTTGTTGAAGTATTTGTTTACCTTGCTGTTGTGTGAATTGTACTATGGTTGCTTATTGTGTGTTCTGTTTGATTCGTTAGATCATCCGGAGTGTGAAGCTTGTTATCTAGAGTCACTTGAGTACGAGGATCATCAGCAAGGCAAGTCACTTCGATCATGATACCCATGTTTTATTGCATTAGTTCTACCATCTCCCCAAGTGCATGCAAAGTAGGTAATTTGGAAACTTGGTTACTTGATGTAGTATCATGTGGTAGGCACCCCTCAACCCTTTGACACATTGGTCCCGGGAAACGTTGATTTAATTTTGCTATGCTATTAGTAGACGGGGTTGGTTGTGTGATTCATGAGAGTTGTGAGTTAATAATTTCAAGACCTGCAAGATGATCAAGACTTCAAGACTCCGAGTTTTCAACATACCTCTGGATGGATGATGGTTGAACAGCGCCCTGGAGAAACCAGTGGTTAGCCTAGATGTTGCTGGAGAAGTGCCAATATTCATGCGGAAAGGTCCACCCAGGCCCAAAGAGATGGATGGACGCCTCAAGACCCAAGGCTTACCTGCATAGCCACAAGCCATTATAGGCTCTGGTTTGGTTGGATATCATGGTGACCCTGGACAGGCGGTGCTACGAGATGTAGAAGAACGGTAGGAAAGGATGGGCACCGACAGAGTCTCGGGGAAACCCTTTAGAAGACCATGTTTTGGTCATCCGTTTCTCAAACACCCTAAAGTGCAAGAAATCCAACGGAGGCGATCAAATCTTGTGGGGAACGTGTGCAAAACTCTGCAGAGTACCCAAACCTAATCGATTAGCCGTGTCCATGGTCATGGATAGTTTGAGCCAAAGGAACTGAAACTATCTGGAACTCTCAACACAATTAATTATATTGATGTGGGTTTTTAATGACAACTTGGGTATGAGAATTGGTCGGTGGAACCATCTCATTAATCAACCAACATTGTAGTAATAATTTTCTGCCCTCTCTTGTTGTAGGAAAAAAATTGGCTTTATGCAAAAACTTACTACCCCACCTGCCATATATGCATGTAGACTAGATGATTACTTTACCCCCTCTTTTGTGACATTGCCGGCATAATCAATATGCTGACCTACACGGCTGCAACGTATCATGTTGCAGAGTACTTTTCCGACCAGGAGTGAGGATACGCTCTACGCTCGGTAAGATGCCCTTGGAGTCAGATGGACTCAACTACCTTTGAAGCTTCCGCAAGATTAGTTATTCTCATGAGTTGGCCTTCAGCCACTTTATTGTAATTCTTATTGTAATAAAGGACTCGATATGAGATTTTTTGATTATTAAAGCTGTGTGATTTCACTTTGATATATACATTGATGTACCGTGTGTGTACCAGCATGATCTTGGGATGGTACACAAACACCGGAGATTCAACCTTTCAGATCGGGTCGCTACACATTGTAAGAGAGAGGGAGCCATCTAGCTACTGCTTACAGGCCCATAGGTCTATGGTGGACTACTCATGCATCATCGGAGAGGCACCTATGATAAAGATGAACCCCTCCGTGATGGTATTTAGATTGGATCTCGAGGTTCTGGAACTTGTGGCGGCTGGAATTGTGTTTCGTCGACTCCCCTATGGTTTTTGGAATATTTGGGAATTATAGGCATCAGAGGTGGTGGAGAGGGGTACCAAGGAGGGCACAACCCACCAGGGCGCGGGCAGGCCCCCCTGGCATGGCTTGGTGGTTTGTGGTCTACTCGGCCCACTCCCCCGGCACTTCTTTGGTCCATTGGGGGTCTTGTGGTCCAAAATATTCTGAAAGGTTTCGTCGCGATTGGACTCCATTTGATATTGATTTTCTATGAAGTAAAAAACAAGCAAAAGCTGCAACTGGCAGTTTGGCACCATGTCAATAGGTTTGTTCCAAAAAATGATATAAAGTGGTAATAAAATGATGGTAAAACATCCAAGAAAGATAATAGAACAACACGGAACAAGCAAAAATATAGGTACGTTGGAGACATACCAGCATCCCCAAGCTTAATTCCTACTCCTCCTCGAGTAGGAAAATGATAAAAACGGAATTTTCGATGTGGAATGATGCCTAACATGTTCATCACAATATTTTCTTGTGTATAGCATGGACAATTGGACTTATAATGATGCAAACCAATAGTCTAGTTTTAACATAATGACTTCAATACTCAAGCATGTCAACAAACAACCATGTGTTTCAAAATATCAACACTAAAGAAAATTATCCCTAGCCCATCATGCTCAATCATTGATCCATTCATGAAACACACTCAAATATTAGCTATGCCCAATGCTAAAGTATGATCATAGTTCCCCCTAGTTGGTGCTTATAAGAGAATATGGAGACTCAAAGCAAAACTAAAAATTGCATAAAGTAAATAGATAGGCCCTTCGCATAGGGAAGTAGGGATCTGTAGAGGTGCCAGAGCTCAAGTGTTTAAATTGAGAGAGAAAAATATTTTGTGTGGCATGCTATTCCTGTCACTTAAAACGACAAAGTAGCTCAAAATACTTTCCATGCTAGATATATCATAGGCGGTTCCCAAAGAGAATATAAAGTTTATTCCTTTTTCCACCAAACTTTCACTTTTGGCGGGCCACTCCACAGTCGCCTTCCACCGTTTCATGGGTTGTATGGGCACCCAAAAGAGAAAACTTATTTTGAAAATTTAGAGATGGCACATACAAATTTGCTCGGAACGGCATGGAAATACCACATATAGGTAGATATTGTGGACTCACAAGGCAAAACATGGTTTAAGGATTTTGGATGCACAACTAGTATTTCTATGTAGTACAAGTGAAGGCTAGCAAATAGATTGTAAAGCATCCAAACCAAGAAATGAAAATTCACATAAGTGAGCATTGAACATAACTAACACCGAATAATGCACTAGAAGTAGGATGTAACTTCATTGCATAACTATTGATCATGCATACATAGGGAATCACAAACCTTAACACCAACATTCCTACTAATCATAATTACTCATCAACATTACTCACATATTACTATCATCATGTTTCAAAACTATTACAAGGAATCAAGTGTAATTTGTCCAATGATCTTCATGAAAGTTTTTATTATATCCTCCTTGGATATCTCTCAGTTTGGGACTAGTTTCATATATTTCCATTGCTTTTTGGCAAGCTCAAACAAATTTAAATGAAGCACATGAGCATAAAGATTTCATCTCTCAAAAAGGTATAAGTGAAGCATGAGAGGTTTTCTTAAAATTTTACTAACTCAAAAATTAATCTAAGTTAAGCATGAGAGTATTTGTACAAAACTTTCCAAGCACACCGTGCTCAAAAAGATATAAGTGAAGCACTAGAGCAATTTCTATAGCTCAAAAAGTTTAAGTGAAGCACATAGAGCAATTATAAAAAATGATAGCATAATTTTGGTTCTGCCAAATAGGTGTGTACATCAAGGATACAAATGAAAAACTGACAAAAAATCAAGCAAAGATACAACACGCTCCAAGCAAAACTTATGATATGTGATGAATAAAAATATAGCTCCAAGTAAAATACCAATGGTCATTAGAAGAAAGAGGGGATGCCACTCGGGGGCATTCCCAAGCTTATTTTCTTTTTTATCTTTGGATATATGTTGGGGGTGCGGTACCATCCCCAAGCTTAGGATTTTTCTACTCCTTATTCCTTCATCCATCATGATCTCACCCAAAACATGAAAATTTCAATCACACAAAAGTCAACAAAATCTTCATGAGATCCGTCAGTATGAGAAAGCAAATCAATACTTTAGGTACTGTTGAAACCCATTCATATTTTGTTATTGCATAATACCTACTGTATTTTAACTTTACAATGGATTATACCCTGCAATACAAACCATAGATTCATCAAAACAAGCACACAATGCAACGAAAACAGAATCTGTCTTCAACAGAACACTCTGTAGTAATCTGTACTCTACCAGTACTTATGTAACTCTAAAAATTCTAAAACATTAACAAAACTTAAATAATTTTTATGTAAACACTGTGTTAAAATTTCAGCTCAATATCACATTCCAGTAAAAAACGAAAATTATTATGCTAGACGTAAAGTTTCTGTTTCAGATTCAGCATCACTTCTACTCATCCCATGAATCATCCGAAAGGCTTTACTTGGCACAAACACTAAATAAAACATTAAAACACAATAATAACAGAGGCATAATTGTGTCAATACACAAAAACACAAAGGAAAAATAAAAAAATATTTGTTCATTGGATTGCCTCCCAACAAGCGCTATCGTTTAATGCCACTAGCTAGGCATAGCACATAGATTCAAGTATTGTCATCTTTGGTTTTGGATCCATAGTATGAAGTAATGATTGATACATATGGTGGCCTAATTATAGTTATAGGGAAGTTTTCTATACCATTTCTCAAGGGAAATTGAAACTTAATATTGCCTTCTTTCATATCAATAACGACACCTATAGTGCGTAAAAAACGGTCTACCAAGTATAATGGGATAAGAAGGAATACAATCAGTATCAAGAAAAATAATAAATGGGCACATAATTACTATTTTCAAGAATAAGAACATCATTAATTATTCCTAAAGGCTTTTTAATAGTACAATCCACCAAGTGCAAATTAAGAGAGCATTCTTCAATGTTGGTTAGACCAAGCACATCACATAGAGATTTCAGAATCATGAAAACACTAGCACCCAGATCACACAAAGAAAAGCATTCATAATTTTTAATATTAAACTTAATGGTAGGTTCCCACTCATCATGCAATTTTCTAGGAATAGAAATCTCCAACTCTAACTTTTCTTCAAACGATTTAATCATGGCATCAACGATATGTTTAGTAAAAGCTTTATTTTGCTCATAAGAATGGGGTGAATTCAACATGGATTTCAGAAAAGAAACACATTTAATCAAATTGAAATTATCATAATTAAAGTTTTTGCAATCCAAGATAGTGGGCACATCTGTAGTTAAAGTTTTGACCTCTTCAAACCCACTTTTATCAAAAATTTCATCAAGATTTTCACCCTCCAAATTATTGGGACGCCTTCTAGCTAAAGTTGAATCTACTTAAGTCCCTTAATTATAGATTTTAATATTACTAAACAAGGAATAAATAGAAGAAACAACAATCACTTTAAGATCTTCATCGTTTTATAGCGGAAATCACTAGAAGACGATTTTTCTAAGATTTTTCTTTTAGCTCTAAGCATAGTGGTTCTTTTGTTACTTTCATCCATAGAGACATATAAAGATTTAATATATTCATAAATATTAGGCACAAAAGATTTCAACTTGAGATTTTCAACATCATGAGAAATTGTAGCAATGCTTGTATACATATCATCAATCTTATTCAGCTTTTCTTCTATCGTAGTATTGAAATCCTTTTGCGCATTGATAAATTCTTTAATATTACTCTAAAGATCAGAGGTGTTACTATTATTATTGTAAGAAGAATTGCCATAGGAATTACCATAATTATTAGAGTAATTTCTAGGAAAAGGCCTAGGGTTAAAATTACCTCTATAAGCATTGTTATTGAAATTGTTGTGCGAGACGAAATTCACATCTACGGATTCATTATTTTGCTCACTCAAAGTAGACAAAGGTTCATAATTAATATCAATAGGAGCATTTTTGCTACCAACCAATTTCATCAAAGCATCAACTTTATCACTCGAAGTACTAATCTCCTCTACCAACTTAACTTTTTTATTAGTAGGTGCTCTTTCGGTTTGCCATTGAGAATAATTAGCCATGATATTATCTAGAAATTTAGTAGTTTCACTCAAAGTAATCTCCATAAAAGTACCACTCGTGGCGAATCTAAAAGATTTCTAGAGAAAAAATTCAATCCCGCATAAAAAAATTGTATGATCACCCATAGATTTAAACCATGTGTAGAACAATTTGTTATCATCAACTTCATTCTTCCCCAAATTGGGAAACATGTTCATGCTAAAGTTGCTTAAAATTCATGATTTGTGTCCTAAGGGGAATAATTTTCATGGGCGGAAAATACTTAGTGCTAAATGCATCCTTGCACTTATTCGAATAATCGATACTATTGCGACACAAAGTGGAAAACCAAAATTTTGCACGATCCCGCCAGGGAAAAGGAAATAGTTTCAACTTCACAATATCATTGTCCACATCTTTTTTATTTTGCATATCACACAATTCAACGAATGTGTTTAGATGGGACGCGGCATCGTCATTAGGATTACCGGCAAATTGATCTTTCATGACAAGATTCAACAAAGTGCCATTATATCACAAGACTCCGCACTAGTGGTGGCAGGAGCAATAGGCGTACTAATAAAATCATTGTCACTACTAGAATCCCCATATTTCCTACGATGAAATCTAATAGCCGACAGGACATGTGTGACTCTCGGTTATTACTATAATAGCCAACGGTAGTATCAATAGTCGGTGGTTATTGTCAACTCACGCATATTACTACTAATAGCCGACGGTATACCAGATTGCCTGAAGGTGAAAATCTAACTCTCGGATATATAATTTAATGCCCGACGGTTCATTGTAATGTTCGACGGTTTTTTCTACACCCAGGAAGATTACATGTAATGCCCGACGGTGAAATTTACTAGCCGAAGGTGAAAATAAAACTCTCACTTTTGAGTGAAAATGGTGGACGGTACGTGTGTTACTCTCGGTTATTTGAGTAAATACCGGACGGGACATATATACTCTAAATAAACAAGGAGGCATGCATTACTAAACTCTTGTGGACAGTCAGACTCTATTGGGAATCCCGATAAAAAAATTCAGAGTACAAACTGTACTTTCATGTTTTGTTGTTACTAATCACAAATTTCATACACACTTTTTCCTTCTCACATTTCATATCAGATTATAACACTCCTACATGCCAAGCAAAGGACGTGACAAGTGCAGCGCTTCCTTTCAATTTTTCTCCTGGCTTGAAGATAATGGGCAGCAATGCTGGAGGAAAGTCACAATAATGGTAGTGATATCTATGGTCGTGACAGTAATATGAGGGGAAAAGAGTCAGACTTCTTTAAGTGATCCAACCAAGTAAAGTTATGATGCAAGAGTGTTGACAGTGTTTGGTGTCTTTGTATTATTTGTCTATAGAAAAATGTTAAACATTATATTCTACTCCCTTCTTCTTATAATGTAAGATGTTGTTTAACACTAGTGTAGTTTCAAAAAAAAGTCTTACATTATGGGACGGAGGGAGTAATTACTACTTCAGTTTTCATTCGATGAATTGTTAAGGTTCAAAGTGATTTGGATCTAACTGTTCTTGTGCTTTGGAGCATCATGAGATTGTGAAAAATATAATTCATGTTTTGTCATTTTGGGTGGATATATTGATCTACATCAGTTCTGAAGTTATCTCGTGATTGTGAAATTTGCACTTTGTGCAACAATTCTAAAATGGCTTTTTTTACAATCTGCTTCTATAAGTGATGTCTGCATGACAAAATTATATAACCAAATCTCAATAATTATAAAAAATTGACGGTATGTGCCAAACACTTACCTATAACGATGGCCAACAGTGCATGCGAACTGTCAACCATTATTATTCCCGATGGTTTTAGGCACCCTCTCGGCTATAACTATATCAATGGGACATATATACCGTCGGCCATTGTCAATGCCAAAGGGAGAGAAAACCCGTCGGAAAATACACAACTCGCGGGGTACGGTCGGCTATAGCTACCGTCGTGTCATGGTGAGGCGGTTGTTGCCAAAGACATGGCCGGCGGCTCACCGCCAGGTTTTTGCCATAGGCAAAGAAGATAAACGACGGTACCATCAGCTATTGGAGTAATGGTTGACCAAGCATGGCCGGTGGGAGATAGCCAACGGTGCACCGTAGGTTATAATCTTACTCGATGGTGAACGCAAATATCCGACGGGAATTCAACCCTCGGCTATATTGGGAAATCTAGTAGTGTGTTATTAGTATCGGAAAAATCACACAACTTGGTGTTCTCTTGAGTCATCGTGACTATGCAAATAAGATTGCAAACAAGGAAGATATCCAACAAGAAAAAGCGCAAACGAAAAAGAGGGCAGATAAAACGGCAAATTGGTGAAATGGGGGAGAGGAAAATGAGAGGCAAATGGCAAATAATGTAATTGCAAGGAGATGAGATTTGTGATTAGGAACCTGGTAGATGAGATTGCTTCCTCCAATGCAAAGGCGCCAGAAATTCCTTTGACGTGGCTTGAGACTACGTTAGTATTTCCCCAAAGAGGAAGGGATGATGCACCATGGTGACGGTAAGTATTTTCCACAGTTATGAAACCATAGTATCAATCCATAGAGGAAGATCATGCATCCACGTAAACAACACTTGCACACGAACAACCAATACTTGTAACCCGACGCGAAAGAGGGGTTGTCACTCTCCCTACAGTAATAAGATAGATTAGGTAATGATAGATAGTAGAGATATATCTCTCAAGAACACAAAATAAAAGGAGTAAATATGCAGCAATATATTTTTGGGTTTTTGGTTTTGTAGATCTGAAAACAAATAATGCAAAAACATAGATCGGAAAGCAATATGATGGAAAAGTAGACCCTGGGGCCGTAGGGTTCACTAGTGGCTTCTCTCATAAGTATAGCGCACGGTGGGTGAACAAATTACTGTCGGGTAATTGATAGAAAATCGAATAGTCATGATGATATGCAAGGCAATGATCGTTATATAGGCATCACTTCCAAGATAAGTAGCCCGACTCTTTCTTGCATCTACCTCTATTACTCCACACATCAACCGCTATCCATCATACATCTAGTGTATTAAGTTCATGGAAAAATGGAGTAATGCAATAAGAACGATGAGATAACGTAGACAAGATCTATTCATGTAGGAATAGACCCCATCCTGTTATCCTTAATGGCAACGATACATGCATGTCTTTCTGCCCTTTCTGTCACTGGGAAAGAACACCGCAAGATCGAACCCATCACAAAGCACCTCTTCCCATGGCAAGAAAATCGATCTAGTTGGCCTAACTAAACCAAAGATTCGAAGAAGAAATACGAGGCTATAAGCAATCATGCATATAAGAGACGAAAGAAGACTCAAATAATATTCATGGATAGAAATTGATCATGAACTCAAAATTCATCGGATCCCAACAAACACAAAAGTTTACATCAAATAGATCTCCAAGAGACCATTGTATTGAGAATCATAAGGAGAGAGAGAGAGAGAGAGAGAGAGAGGAAGCCATCTAGCTACTGCCTACGGACCCGTAGGTCTATGGTGGACTACAAACGCATCATCAGAGAGGCACCTATGATGAAGATGAACCCCTCAGTGTTGGTGTTTAGATTGGATTTCGAGGTTCTGGAACTTGTGGCGACTGGAATTGTGTTTCGTCGACTCCCCTAAGGTTTTTGGAATATTTGGGAATTTATGTGCATCAGAGGCAGTGGAGAGGGGTACCGAGGAGGGAGCAACCCACCAGGGCGTGGGCAGGCCCCCCTGGCCCGGCCTGGTGGGTTGTGCTCTCCTCAGTCCACTCCCTCGGCACTTCTTTGGTCCATTGGGTGTCTTCTGGTCCAAAAAAATCTCCAAAAAGTTTTGTCCCGATTGGACTCCGTTTGATATTGATTTTCTGTGAAGGAAAAAACTAGCAAAAACAACAACTCGCACTTTGGCACTATGTCAATAGGTTGTTCCAAAAAAATGATATAAAGTTGTAATAAAATGATGGTAAAACATCCAAGAATGATAATATAATAGCATGGAACAAGCAAAAATTATAGATACGTCGAAGATGTATCACATACTTTCTACATCCTAGAATGTCTGTCGATTCATTTTCTCCATCTTCACTCATATTAATGGCCATAAGTGAAGATTTGTTGTAGTTAGCATTGAGGCCATTAGAGAAATTCTTAAGAATATTCTTCAAGTTGTTTAGCTCAGTTGATTGGTTGCATGATGCTAAGTGTGTCTTCATCATATTAGATAATGTGATATGGCAGATTATATTGATTCCCAATAGGAAAACTCATGTGGCCATTATGCCATGCTTCATTCATAAGGATTTGAAGCAATTATGTAGAAAGTAGACATAAGAGAGGAGTGATACATCCATTTTGCATCATGATTTCTTATTGATATTTGTGATATTATTGTCCCTTATTCCAAACTATGATACAATTCCTATGCCTGCTCTCTCTAAATGTACAAGGTACATCACAAAGAGGGAAACTACTGGAAACTAAAATTCTGGACCTGAAAACCAAGAAAAAGGGTGAAAATTCACTGGACTCCAAATGACCAGAAACTTCATGGGTATCTTCTATGGAATATATAAGAATTATTGGGAAAAATATACCAGAGGGGGGACACCTGCTGGCCACAAGACAACAGGGCACGCCCACCCCCTAGGTGCGCCCTGTTAGCTTGTGGGACGCATTAGGTCTCCCGAACCCCCCTATTCTCCTATAAGGTGTGTTTGACCTAGAAAAAATAAAGAAGATACTTTTGGGACAAAGCGTCGCCGTCTCAAGGCAGAAACCTAGGAGAGGCCCTTTTGTTCTCTAGAAGAGAGATTCTGCCGGGGAAACTTCTATCCGAGAAGGAGAGATCGAAGCCATCTTCATCACCAACGCTTCCTCCTTCACGGGAGGACCAATCTTCATCAATATCTTCACTAGTACCATCTCATATCAAACCCTAGTTCATATCTTGTATTCAATATTTGTCTCAAAACTTAGATTGGTACCTATGGGTTACTAGTAGTGTTTATTACATCTTGTAGTTCATGCTTGTTCGTTTACTTGGTGGAAGATAGTGTGTTATGATGCTTGATCACCATTATTATACCTATGATATTGAACATGTTGATGATGTGTGAGTAGTTAGTTTTGTTCCTGAGGACATGGGAGAAGTCTTGTTATAAGTAATCATGTGAAGTTGGTATTCGTTCGATATTTTAATGATATGTATGTTGTTGCTTCTCGTAGTGGTGTCGTGTGAACGTTGACTACATAACACTTCACCATGTTATGGGCCTAATCGAAGGCATTGTGGAGTAATAAGTAGATGATGGGTTGCGAGACTAGCGAAATCTTAAACCCCAGTTTATGCATTACTTCATAAGGGGCTTATTTGGATCCACACGTTTCATGCTATGGTTAGATTTATCTTAATTCTTTTTTCGTAGTTGTGGATGCTTGCGATAGGGGGTAATCATAAGTGGGTGGCTTGTTCCAGTAAGAACAACACCTTAGCACCGGTCCATCCACATATCAAATTATCAAAGTAATGAATGTGAATCAACTCAACATGATGAACATGACTAGACATAAATTCCCATGTGTAATCGGGAGCGCTTTACTTCATATAAGAGTACTTTCAGGCCCGTCCTTTGCTGTAAAAAGGATTGGCTATCTTGTTGCACACTTACTACTAATGTTACTTGTCACCTGTTATGAATTATCTTGCTACAAAACTATCTCTCACTGTTACTCACAACACTTGCAAAGAATACCTTGCTGAAAAATGCTTATGATTTCCTTCTGATCCTCGTTGGGTTCGACAGTCTTACTTATCAAAAGGACTACAATTTATTCCCTATACTTGTGGGTCATCAAGGAGATAAAGGGTCACCTTTCATAGCCCTTATTCTGCTTTAGATTTTCTAATATTCTTACCATGTACTCCATTTTCCCTCAAATCCTAAATGCTTTAGCATGAAAATATAGCATTGTATTCAACTTTGTCTAATGCCTTTCCAAAATAAGTTTTGGAAATGACAATATATTTCCTGGATCTGTGACACATGTGGATATACTCAAAGGCCCATGCCAAGCAATCTTGAATTTTTATAGTATTTATAAATCTATATACGTTCATGTTGAGCAAAAGAATAATGGTATTTCACAATCTGTTAGCAAGGAGCTTAGAAAGGATCTTTATGGGTATGCTAACTAAAGAGATAGTTCTAAAGTCATTAGGTGTCTCGGGATTGTCTTTTTTGGGCATGAGGATAATATATGCAGTGTTAAATGGTCTGATAATGATCCTCACCCCGTAGAAATCCTTATTTGTTTTGTAAAAGCAATCCTTGACAATGTGGCAACAATTTTTTATGAATACGCCATTAAAACCATCTCAGCCAAGAGACTATGATTAGCATATGTTTAATAATCTAACCAATTTCCTCTTTTGGGAATGGATCTTCCAATTCACATATTTCACATTAATGAAAACAATATAGTATCATAACTTATTCATCAACAAATTCACTATCTTTCAATAATATCACTTCTACATGAGTGAAATTCACAAATAATCACTAATAAATATTTCAAAACTTTGTGTGAATTCGTTCAGGCAACGCACCAGCAAAAATGAAACCAAGCTTCAATGAGTGGATTTCCTAAACCAAGCTTCAATGTGTGAATTTGTAAGTTCATCTAGTGCCTCTTTGGTGGATTTTAATGATTCATGGCAAATGATTAAGGAGCTAATATGTTTACTCGGTGTACAAAGATGGTATATTCCTTGAATAATTGGTTTGACTAAAGTATGTTAACCCACAAAAAAGTTGAGGAAACATTAAATAATTATGTGTGTCAATTTAAGAATTAGAAGACGTTGTGTAGAATATATTTTCTAGTTCTTATGTTCCTTCATTTGAGTCATAAGGAAAACCATAAGTTTTTTGTGAATCAATAAACTTTATTGGTACTTAAGCTAGGACAATCATGACGTAGAAGATTAACAAGAAAAGATGGAATGCAATTCATGCAGAGACACCTCTTTGTAGACTCACTTTCCTATTAGCACGGGTGTGAGATGCTTCATACCCATCTCAATTAATAAATCTCATTTTGAAGTTCTGAAATTTTGCACTAAGCTCATGAATCACTTACAGAAGGGAACTCAGTGGTTGCACCCAACTTCGATGCACCCACACAATGAACAATAAATTAGAAAAAAAATACTCTTAGACTTCGTTGTTGTGATTATGAGTGAATGTTTTAGGATCTTACAAAATTTGGTCACCAACAAACATCAAATGGTCTCCATACAAAATAAAATACAAATGATGCTCTGCATCCAGGTTCACTGTTCACATGTTTCACCACAAACTTTGTTTTATTTGTACAGAGCTCCTCGGATGTCATTTGGTCACCAAATTTTACAGGCGGCTATAACATCTGGTCAAAATCACATCCATAAAATTTCAGACTATTTTTAAATGGTTTGCTAAGTTTTTGTATCGTGGTGCACCAGGGGTGCAAAGTCCTTGGGTGGACAAGAACCTGCTACTGGTGTTCTATTAATATTCGTCACTTTCCAAAACTTAATAACTTGTTAATCATCATTTTCGACTTGCACCATGTGTATCCCTCGATCGATCACGTGATGGACTTCATCTCGTATGGTAAGGACTTCCATTTCAACCGCTCCCGCTGCAAACTCATACCCTTGGGTCTGAGCACGGAGTAACAAGCGTGAGTTGTGACGCATGACCATGTTGTAGCAAACCGTACCATCAAGAGGGGTCGGAGATAGAAGCAAGAAGGTGCATCTTGCGTGATGCTCACTCGGAGCTCATTTCTACACAAGTAAGCCTTTGAAATCTCCATCCAGATGAATCATCTTGTTCCATTGACTAGTTGAAAACGATTGAAGAATCGGCCTGGCTGAGGACTCTCTAGCGTAGTTCTTCAATATCACTAGGATGAGCACCTTCACTGATAAATCTGAGAACTCTTTTTTTGGAGTTGCTGCTTAAAAGAACCGTTGTCTGTGCACTAGTTTGAAATGACACAGTTTACTTTCTTTCGTGGGCGGTAAGTTGATCTGCAACGGCTATTTTGTACCACTAGCCATGACCCCCATCTATTTCGGGCAGTTGCGAGTTCATTTTTCTGCCAAGTCCACAACGAGCTTCCCCCTTCCTCTGCATTCGTGAGAATCATATGCGAGCAAAACCACCTGACCAGAACAGTGAGTTGTGATTTAGCATCACCTACGAAGGCATTCGTTCCTAGCCATTCAACCTGTTACTCTTCAGAAATTGGCACCATTTACACGGTTAGGTGTCGTGCGGTGAGCTCCAACATGGGGATTCACCGAAGAACAAATTTCTACCGGTCAGGAGATCGCTGGCCGCAAGACCTACCATGACTGTTGTGCGAGTTATGAGGAACTTATATCGGGTAGAACAAGACGATAACAGGAGCCCCCCCCCCTCCCCTGGGTGCAGGGATCAATATGTGGGGATTAATGTTGCCATATAACATATCTGTTGTACACTAGTATACGTGTTCAGATTTACTCTCCTAGAATATAGGATCTTACTGATAGCCCAGGCCTCCGTGCCGCCTCTCTCGGGCTTCCTTCCATGTATAATTGTGTAACCTGAGTCACCATGGAATACAAAAAGAACAATTCCTTCGTCTAGCTTGGTATCAGCAGTCTCCAAGTCCCTCCCATGGCCATCGAATCCGCTTCCTCCACGTCCTCATCCACCGGTGCGCACCCTCGCCGGCCACTAGCGCCGCCACCTTGCCGAGGACCCTCTCCGGCCACGGCACACCCGCCTCCTCCCCCTTCACGGGTGTCGGCTCTTCTCCCTTCATCTTTGGCGGCTCCTCTGCCCCCACCTCCTCCTAATTTGCTCCTCTCTTTACCACCAGTGCGGCACAACCACCACCGCCCCCGCCGGCCCACCTTACTCATCATCCCATTTTCTACGACAACATCCACAACCACATAAAGTTACTCCTCAATCCCGACGACCACACTATCATAAGTGGAAGTCTTTCTTCCTCATGGTCTTGATCAGATACGGCGTCGCCCACGTCATTGAGCAGCCTCTCTCACCCACTGCTGATGTCACCACCCGTGAGCTCGACGCCCACCTTGTTCTGTGGATCTACGCCACCCTCGCCGACCCCCTCATTAACCATGTCGCCGGTGCCACCTCCTCGTACGAGCGCTGGTCGCGCATCCGTTACTACTTCCTCGCCAACTGGGCTACGCGGTACATGATGCTCAACCGCCAGTACTGGAACCTCAAGCAAGGCGACCTCTTCGTCGCTGAGTACGCCCGCCGCATAAAGCTCCTCACCGCCGGCCTTGCTGACATCGACCATGCAGTGACAGAGCTCGACCTCACCACCCAATTCTTCATGGCATGTACAAGCGTCTCGACACCATACGCGTCATTTTGGGGGACATTGTGCCTCTGCCGCCGTTCGAGACGGTCTTCTCCCGTGTCAAACTCGTCGAGGAGAACTTGGGCCAGCTGGTGGCCAATGGGAGGGCCACGATCCTCGCCATTCATGGCGGCGCTGCCTCCCCAGGGTGTTCCTTCGGTCTAGCGGGCCCATCTTGCTCTCGTCCGGGCAACCATGGTGATCGCTTCTCCGACCGCGCTCCAAATCACGGGGGCTCCCAACATGTGCGTGGCTCAGGCTCTCGTCGGGACTCCGCCGATCGCAGGCGCGGGCGTAGCGACCAGGGCGCGCGCGGCACCACCAACAACTACAACCCGCCCCAGCCCCACCCGTAAATGGGGTTCTTCGCTCCCTACGGGATGGCACTCGCCCCCTCGCGCCCCTTCTAGGTTCCTGCCAACAATGCCGGCGTACTCAGCCCCCCACCTGGCTCTCATGCGCACGCCTACACCATGCAGCAGCACCCTGCCTACCCCGCGCTGGCTCTTCCTCCATCGCACTCGTGGGATCATCTCGCGATGCTGCAAGCCGCCTACAGCGCTCAAGGCCTCCCCAACACCGGCGCCCCGTCCAATGAATGGTACCTCAAAAGCGGTGCTTCCTCCCACGTCACCGACAACCCTGGTAACCTCACCAACTTGGATTTCTCCTTTAAAGTGCAATTTATCTAGCATTGTTGTTGGTAATGACAGTCATCTTCCCATCCATGCCACCGGCTCCACCTCTCTCCCTCCCCACAACTTTCATCTACGTGGTGTTCTTTTCTCTCCTAACGTTGTCACTAGACTTATCTCTATTCTTCAATTCACTAAAGACAATTCTTGCTCCATCGAATTTTTGGTTTTCTTGTGAAGGATCTTCGAACCAGGAACATCATCATGATCTCCGCTAGTTCCGGCGATCTCTATCCATTCTACGGCTACAACCAGGCTTGGCGCGCTGCCCTCTCCACCACTGTCTCCTCCGGCGACGTGTGGCATAATGAGCTCGGCCACCTTAGTCCACAAACACTGTCCTCCTAAGCTTCCAATGATTTTTTTCATTTCATGTAATAAACGTGCACACTCTCCCTGTAATGCTTGTCAATTAGGACGCCAACCGCGCCTGTCCTTCCCTTCCTCCAGTAGTCGCACCTTTGCACCGTTTGAATTAATTCATTGTGATTTGTGGACTTCACTCGTTGTAAGCTTTTTCGGCTATCAATACTACTTGGTTGTGCTTGACGATTACTCTCACTTCTCATGGACGTATTCCTTCGTTTAACTATTAAATCTGAATTTCATGGTTGCGATGACCCTAGTTCAATTCTGGATTCTTATTTGTAGTTCAGACTTTACAAACCATACTGTAGTCATCCTTTTTGCAAAGAGAAACGTTTTTTTCCTTAACTAGTGGTATGAACTATGAAGGATATATTAAAAAAATACGAGAAAAAATATAGCTAGCTTGGGGTTACAAAATTTGTAATGCTTTCGGAAAGATTAGCGTTGTGCTGAAATACTTTAGGCCAAACTTCAGGATTAACCTTCATTTTGGCTTCATATGAACACTGCCTCGGGAGTGACTACTATGTACTATGTCAATATATCATGCATGACTACCTAAACCCTGTATTTGAAAAGAAATTTGTATACCCTCTATGAAATACGTCTATATACATTATTAGGTAGTCCGTATTGAAATTTATAAAAGAACTTATATTTAGGAATGGAGCGAGTAGTGAACAGATTTTGCGTGAACCAGATGTCACGAGGACTGGAGGAGTACTGCGAAGACATTGTAACTGAACAAAGCAACAAAGAAAAATAATGGGGAGCTAGTTGAAGGCTTATAACCTCCGGAGTAACTGTTCATCTAATTAGCACAAATAGTTCTTGCTTTGGACATGCTTGTCATGCTGTTGATAATTATCCACAAATGACAGAGTGGCCAAACAAAAGGAGACCGAGAAGCATCCTAATAATGAGAAAAAGACTCAAAGTACTAATACTGGTTTTGCAGTCTTTAGTATCTTTTTGGGCATATGATTGCAAATGACATGCATGCACTGAAACCTCATGTCCATGCCCTTGACTTTCATCTCCCAAATTAACCAGACATAACCTTAGATATGAGGAGATCCTTCATTGCCTTGGTTAAATACTCAAACCCCTCAGACTCCCTGACAGCATTCAGATTCGTCAGCGAGCCCAAGAACACCAAGCATGCCTTCTTAAGCCCATGGCAGTGGTGCTGCTCTGCCAGTGCCAAGATGGTCGCCACGGAGCTCGTATCGATATAACTGCACAGCTTATCTTCACGGATCAGTACGAGTCTCTCCAAACCGTACAAGTCTGCTGCGACAAGCAAATGCTGGGCCATGGTATACTCTTCTTGTTGCTTCATATCTGGCAACGCATCTGTGTACATGAAAGTGAGCAGAGCTTTAAACACTTGTGCCTCCATGTCATCTATGTGTATGGCATTTTTGGTGGTGCTCTCCTTCATCGAACCAAAGAACTCTGCTCTGAAAACCGGAGAGCGTGCTGCGAGCACGTACCGGTGCGCCGAGAACGTCTCCCCGCCAACTTGGAATTCGACGTCGACGCCCTCCTTGCTCGATAGGAGATCCCCGAAGTGCCAATGCATGTCACATGGTGGCACCACGATGGATGGTGTCTCCTGCGTGTAGAACTCACTCACGGTAATGTCGACCTTGACAGTGAAGGAATCGTCTTTGAGATGCTTTGATTTCTCCAACTCGTCCCTCTTGATGAACTTTGAGTATCCCCCAGATTTACCTGCAGCGAAGTCGTATGTGCCCCCATTCTTGATGGTACAGTAGGACGGCACCTGCTTTCCATCTTGCTCGAGTAAACTGAAACTAAATTCTGCCTTCACGGGTTCGGTGCCGGTGACGGTATCATCCAAGCAGAGAAAGAGGGATATGGAGTCAATGTTGTCCGACTTGGACCCATTGGGATAGTAACGCAGACGCCACGTGCGGCCTCCAATCCGAAAATGGCAAGATTTGATCTCCTTGCCATTGGGGACTTCCTTGGTGCGCGAGTAGCCGACGATCTTCAGCAAGTGGTAGCCGCTCGCGGCGCCCGCGATGATGGAGGAAGAGGATCCGGAGGTGAGGCCGCTGGCGGAGACGAACGAGGGGGTCGGCATGGTGTTCGGCTGGGCTGCTCGCAAACTCTCGATGGCTTAGGGCAGATGATGGTGAGGTGTTTGCTTTACGACGGGAGCGGCGAGGGTTTTAGGTCGAGGGTGCTCGTATTGTAGCGCAATTGCCCTTTAATGGAGGTTTCCACATATAACGGACTTAACGGCCCGGCCCAATGTAGCTTTGCTGGATTTGGAAGCTTCTATAGAGGTTTGTTTGGATCGGTTTTAGAAACTTCCGTGGGTCTAAAGAAATTTTTATCAGTTTTAGTTACAGAATTTGTTTTTTTTTTGGAATACACACTTACTTTTAAGGAAAAAAATTATACATACGAACAATTTTTTTTGGCGGATAAACTTATACAATACTCAAGCATTGACAGTACAATCCTGCTTAATAAATTGATGACCTCTCGGGGTCCTAATCCCAACCAGATAACAGTTCTACTCTCAGTTCTACCAATACTAGCTACAAAATCACTAACTAAATTTTGACTACGCGTTGATATGTGCAATACGAGTCATTCGAAGAGACTTCAAGTACATCTCTGTCATCAAAGACGCGTAGATTGACCTGTCAATGTCCTTCATTGACAGGTATTCATGTTCTGCTTCAAGGACATCTCGGCATGAAAATAACCCCCTGCAAGACGAGTGAACTTTTGGATACACTCGGACGCTCGGGTCGCTCTCGTGGGCGGGGCAGGCGTAACCCTAGCCACCGCCGCCCGCTCCCTTCCCGCCTCCTCCTCCCCTCGCCGCCGCCGGAGAGCGCCGCTGGGTGAAGCCCGGCTGGCGGCGGGGGGGGGGGGGCTATTCCCACCTCCTCTGGTGGTTGCGGCGCGAGACGCGATGAGCGAGCGGGAAGCGCGGCGCTCGCGCAGGGCGGAGCGGTGGCGCTTCATGCGGCCGGGCTTCGGACGCGCGGCGCGATGGTGCTGCGGTGGCTGCGTGGCGGAGCTGGTGGGGCGGGCCTGTGCGACGCCATGACGGGGCTGGTTGGGCCGGGGCCGTCAGACCTGGCGACAGGCGGCGCGGGCTACGGCGGCGCGGGCGGTGCTCGCTGGCTAGCTTTGCTGGCCGGCCTCCGGTGAGGTGGGCATGGGTGGTTGCGGAGGTGCGCGCGGGCGATTCCGGCGGCGCGGGCTGCGTGTGGCATGGGCGGTGGCTGGGGCCCGACTTCGGTCCCCTGTGTCTGCGGTGTGTCATCCCGTCGGGGGCGTGCGGCGACGGTGAGGCTACGCCAGTGTTGGTTCGGTTGCCTGGCGGAGGTGGCCGGCGGTGCTCGTGGTGGTGGTGCCTCCACTTGGTGGCGGGGCGGTGCTAGTGTTTGTGGGTGGCTGGCTGCGTGTCCCCGGCCCAAATCTGGGCCCTGAGGGCCCCATCTGGGTCTTAGCGGGTCGGTTCCAATGCTACCTCGCTGCCTTCTGTGCAGGGAAGAGGAGGAGCGGCTTGGTCAGGGGGCGGTGACGTCGACGACATGCCTTCTGCAGCGCGAAGACGGGAGCTTTACCGGCATTTGAAGTCCCGACCGGGCCTGTGGGCCCATGGACCTGGTCTGCTCCTCCAATTGCGTCCGGTCGGTTACCGTCGTTGGCGGTGGAGGTTGGGCCCTCCCACGTGGCGACGGTGTTGCTGCCCCTAGTTCCGGCTCTTCTTGTTTGTTCGACAGGCCCTACTTCGCGGTGCTATGGTGAGACGGCGTGGGAAACTTCTAGTCCATCTTGGCGCAGGGAGGTTGATGGGTTGGTGGCGAACTCCGGAGCACCAGAGGTGAAGGTTGGTATCGGGAGAAATCCCTGTCGGCTTGGCCGACACCGATGTGGTGGCGCCTGAGAGTGCCGTCGGACCTTCCTGGGGGGTGTCGGGGCTACCCCTCCGTTCTCCACGTCGAGTACCGGGGGAAACCCTTTGCAGCAGCGTTGTCATCGTAGCGTTCCTTCTTGGAGGTGTTGATGGGTACCGGCGCTTCGGAGTTTAGGAGCTTAGTGGGAGGTCTTTGGTGGGCGCAGCGGTCGCGGAGCTTCTCCGTTTTCGTTGATCCGCCGTTAGCGGCATTTGTTTCTTTTTTGCTTCTTTGTCATTTTTTTGGGCGTGCCTGTGCTGTTTCCGTCCTAGCACCTATCGTTGGTTGTATTGAACGGTTGCTTTGTAATGCAAAGCGAGAGGAAACCCTTTCTCGGGCTGCAAGACAAGTAAATAATATTGCCTAGATTATCTCAAAGCACCATACCAACACCAGCCCTTCCATCATTAGACTAGGAACCATCCGTATTGAACTTCACCCAACCCGCTGGAGCAGGAAGCCACTTTGCAGGAGGCACAATTATTGATATTTCATGTGGCCTATTTACTGTTGGATCATAAGATATCATCGCTTTATCTTTCACGGGATCAAAAATAGAATTTTGAGCTATAGCAATTAACACGTGATGAACATTTTTCAAATGCATCATAAATGTTCCTTAGACACAGGTTTGAACATTTTTCAATAAATGTTAAACATTTTTCAAATACTAATTGAACATTTTTCAGATAAACCTTGGACATTTTTTCATACATGTGAAACATTTTTTAGTACACATTGAAGTTTTTTTAATACAGGTTAAAGATTTTTCATAAATGCCTTGCGCATTTGTTTAAAGACGCAAAACATTTGTTAAGGGTAACATTTTTTGAAATGTCATGAAAATTTATTTGACTGGTATGAATTATTTTCAAAATTGTACGAATATTTTTTGACACTGTATAAACATTGTTTAATGTCGCAAACATATTTTTGAAATGTGTGACTGGTTTTTAAATGTCACCAACAATTTCTTCACTCGTAAGAACTTTTTATTTTAATTGTATGTACTTTTCCTTCAAGTTGCTCAAACAAAATTTTACACTACATGAATACTCGTAGAGTACCTTTTAAAGAGTGGCGAACTTCTTAAAACTTTAAGTAAAATAATTTTAGCATCCCACCTAGCGATGGACCACGTGGAAACTTTCCCGGAGAGTTCTTCGGTTCTCTTCTCAAAAAAATCAACACCAAGGTGGTTCACGTCACCTCGGAATGTACCTCGGTAGATAGATGTCAGCTGCGTGAGTATGATGTTCAAAAAGACTTTTCACTGAACCAGCTTCAAGACCGAGCGACCGAACATTGACGTGCAGCTCAGAAGGACCGAGGTGGTTCCAACTTAAAAGGTCGGTTCAGGGCTACTGACAGTGTCCCCATTAAGGAGCCTTTCGTGGTGATGATTCCCGGCCTGGTGGGCTCGGTTTAGAGCAACTTCAACTTTCGTCCGTCTGTGTCCATTTGGATCGTCGTGGAAATAAAAATCGGCCCAACGTCCCGATCTAAACGGACACTCGTACATTTTTGTCCGGTCGCGGTCCATTCCAGACCCAAATTTAGACGGTATTTGCGTCGCCGCGGACACCAAGCGGACACGCGCATCGCCCGCCCTTCTCTTCCCTGGTCCGCCAGTCGATGGCACGTACGCAAGTCTCTTCTTCCTCCTTCGCCTCCAAATCACCCACCCGCCCCCACCCGCCCCTGCCTCCCACCCTCGCCGCCCGCTTCTGTCGTCGCCGCCAGCCATCCGCCTGCGGACTCACCTTGCCGGCAACCTCATCTCCCGCGGCCGTCAGGCAGCTCCGCCACTTTCTCTCGGCGGGACCCGAGGCTCCTCTCTGGGCGGAGTCTTCCACAACGCCTGCAAGGTGTTCGACGCTTTGCCCCGGATACAAATGGACTCCGATGATGAGTATTTTTTTCTACAATATTTGTTTAGACACAGATGATTCTTCATTTGAGGAGATGGTGGCAGCTACGATGGTCAACCATGACCACGTAAGTATGGAGAGGCCACAATTTAAGGGCTCCATGCCGGGGCACACGCCGGCACTGAATTGCAACCGGGAGAGTGGTTATTTCCTACTCTGGAAAGACTACTCGAAAACCCAAAATCTGCTCTTCAAACATCACTTGTTCCGTCGTCGTTTTCGGACGGCTAGACATGTTTTCAACCATATTCAAGAAGGGGTGGTTGAGTACGATCACTATTTCAAGTGCAAGACGGATGCCCTTGGAATGATTGGCTTCTTCTCTTACCAGAAATGCACTGCTACCATTCGGATGCTTGCATATGGAGTCCCCGGTGATCTCATTGATGAGTATGTCTGGATGAGTGAGTCCACCAGCCTTGAGTCCATGTATAGATTTTGCAGGGTTGTCATAGTTGTGTTTGGGCCAGAGTACTTGAGAGAGCCAACAACCGTGGATACATCACGGTTGTTGTCGATGAATGCCAGTAGGTGTTTCCCGGGGATGCTTGGTAGCATAGATTGTATGCACTGGAAGTGAAAGAACTGTCCTTCTGCTTGGCAAGGGCAGTATAAGGGCCATGTCCGAGCTTGCACTGTCATACTTGAGGCCATGGCTTTCCAAGATCACCGGATTTGGCACGCTTTCCTCGGCATGGCCGGATCTCACAACGATATTAATGTGCTCCAGCACTCTCTGATGTTTAATAGGATGGCAGACGGAATTTGCCCAGAGGTCAATGTTTTTTTTGAAAAACACCTCATATATTAATTAATCCAAATAAAAGTGCTTACAATCATTCGTTGCAGCATACACCACGCAAGGCGGAACAGAATTACAAAGAATCCCATTAGACCTAATGCTAAAGCTAAACTTAGCAATCTCATGTGTCACACCATTGGCAATCCTATTTACCTTTGAAATATGAAAATTTGGTATCATCCTAGAGATACTCAGAGCCTCATTCATCAGATCAGCCATAGGAGACTTATCAAGTTTCTCATTCGCAAGGAGGGAATGTACGAAAGCACATTCATTTTCCAAAACAATAGACTTGTGAAGGGTGATACCTATATAAAGTCATGCAAGGCAGGCGCGGGGAGCTCGGCTTCATTCACACTGGTACACCAATCAATAAAATCCCAAGAAGAAACAATGATTTCTCCCAAAGAATTGTGGGCTACGACCCCCACACTAGCTCCATTAGTACTCTCCACAAAACTAGCGTCAACATTGATCTTGATATGGTCCATAGGGGTGGTGTCCATGCCACATGTTTTTTTAACGGGGCATAATCAGCTACAACACCACTTACCTTCTCCGTACCTTTGTTACCAACGTCCGACTGAATAGTGTCGTGACAGGATGTGAAGGTATCCCAATAATTATCCACAAACCTAGTAGAGGCAATAATGGATTATTTCCCCTTGCCAAAAAATAATCTTTTCTCAAATGCCATGCTCGCCAGAAAAGAAACAATAATTGCTCCCTCTATTGCATGCTCAACTGATTCAACAAAATCAATAACCAATCTGGACCCGAGCATTTGAAGAACTCCTCATTCGGAATGTTCCACAACTCTCTCAAGACCAGTCGCAGAGCACGAGCCTTGAAGAAATTTACTAGAGCATGAAAAGTGCTATCGTCTTCTACACCACAAATAGTACACATAACTGACTCAGTCTGATGCTTAAGTCTATTAATTTGGACCGCCAAGCTATTAGTAGCTGCTCTCCATGCAAAAATTATAATCTCCTGAGGGATATTAGCCTTCCAAATTAACTCCCAAATCCCCCTTACCCCCTCTCGTTCACCACTAGATTGTCCAACAATGTCCTGACCATCCTTCAATTTAAGCGTCAAAATTGTACGCATTTTTAATGAAAAAAACATTATTTTCATGGTGCCACGCAACAAAATCACCATCTTGAGAAGATTGAATACGAATCTTAAGTATTTCCTCTGCATCATGTGGATAGAAAATATTCTTAATCAAATTTTCGTCCCAACTCTTCTGTCCACTCATGAACAAAACAGATACCCACTTCACTCTGGTATTATTCCTCCTAGCTGAGATTTTTAGGTCATGTTCCCTTGGTATCCAATTATCCGTCCAAATATTAATACAAGAACCATCGCAAACCCGCCAAACGATCCCCTTCTTAAGCAATTCCAGACCATGAGCAATCCCTTGCCAAGTCACTGAAATAGCATGAGGAAACACTGTATCCAAAATATGTCCCTTAGGATAATACTTTGCCTTCATCAGCTTCGCACATAGCGAGTCGGGATACACCACCAAACGCCATGCCTATTTAGCCAAAAGAACTTGATTAAAAAGTGTGACATCACGAAAGCCCATCCCACCCTTACCTTTAGGCCTTGTTAGTTTGCCCCACCCTAACCAATATGTTTTCCTTCTATCTTCTTCATCTATCCACCAAAAATTCCTTATAATCTGGGACAACTCCTCACAGAGAGAACCCGAAAATTTGAAAATCCCCATAGCATACATAGGTAGAGCCTGAATTATTGTTTTCATTAAGTCTTCCTTGACTCCATAAGAGGCATATTTTTCAATGAAAGTCTTTTCAGAAACTTATCTTTCCTGTACTGAAACTTGCCAGCCTTCATTCTTCCCTCTGGGACTGGTAAACCAAGATATTTGTCCTCGAACCCCTCCACGGTAATTTTTAAGATAACCATAATATTCACTTGGTTCACCAAACTGCACTTTTTCCCAAACATCATGGAGCACTTATTCGGGCTAAGTAATTGTCCAGTTCCCTTCTCATATACCGTGGGAATATTTTTAATTGCTAAAGCTTGATCGACCGAACCCTTGAAAAATAACAAACTATCATCTGCAAATAGCAAGTGAGAAATATCAGGAGCTTGTCTATTCAACCTGAATTCCTCAAGAACTCCCTTGGCGCATGCATGATTAAGCAGCAGAGACAGTGCCTCGGCAACAAAAAGAAACAAATACAGAGATAACGGATCACCCTGTCTAAGACCCTGAGTAGCTAAAAACGACTCCAACAATTGACCATTAAAGCGTACCGCAAATTTCACCGAAGTAACACAAGTCATAATCCAGTTAATCCATTTTGGCACAAAACCCAACACACCCAATTTTACTTTGCAAAAATTGCCAGTCCACACGGTCTTCAGCCTTGGCATGGCCTAACTTATAAGGACAATATTGCCTTCTTAAATCCTTAAGCGTACTTAACAAATGCATACATTCAAAAGCTACGAGAGAATTATCATAGATTAACCTTTCCGGAATAAAAGCACTCTGTAGTAGGGGAAATCATACCATCAAGGATAGGCCGCAGCCTGTTAACAAGACACTTGAAAATAATCTTGTAGATAACATTGCACAAACTTATCGGCCGGAAATCTTTGATTGATTAAGGAATCTTAATCTTCAGAATAAGAACAATAGTTGTATTATTAACACCGTTGGGCATTATTCCAGAAATAAAAAATTGTTGAACAACCTTGACAATATAATCTTGTAATAGACCCCAATTCTGCTGGAAAAAACTTGCAGGAAAGCCATCTGGCCCTAGAGCTTTTAATGACCCCATTTTGAAAAAAAGCATCACTTTCTTTTTCCATAAAAGGTTTGCAAAGATCATCATTCATATTATCAATCACAAGGGGCTTGACAATCGAAATAATGTTGGACGGATCAACACATGCATCACAAGAGTAAAGATGCTTAAAGAACAAGTTTGCGATACCTTTCATTTCCTTCAGATTTTCATGAGACAACCATCATCCTTCCTCAAAGAAGAAATAGTGTTTTTCTTTGTTCTCCAAGCAGCCTTTCGCTGAAAATATTTTGTATTATGATCTCCTCCTTTCATCTTGTCCAGACGAGATCTCTGCTTCCATAACATTTATTCCTTGATAAGAAGTTCATCCATCTCCCCTAGAAGTCTATTTCTTTCCAACAAAGCAGAATGGTCAGTTCTATTAAACAAAATGTCCAGTCTTTTGCGAGCCCAATCAAGCTTCTTTGGAAGATACCCAATATGCACTCGGCTCCAACCATGAAGATATTTCATTAAATTATCTAGATTATTTGCAATATCTTCCAGATCCTTAATATTTGACCCTCTATTCCAACTGTCTAACAAACCTGCCTCCTCACACTTTACCCAACAACTCAACTAAAATGGGACAGTGGTCAGACCTAGAGCTAGTAATATGGGAGACCTTACATCGAGGGAACATAGAAGACCACATCGGGAAAGCCACTACACGGTCAAGACATGCCTTAACACTATTGTTGCCTTCTTGCTTATTATTATACGTCCATGGAACACCTTGAAAACCCAAATTAAATAAATTGCATTCCGACGGCACTTGACGAAAGTTCGCCATGAGACTAGGAGGTCTCCTATGTCTAGAGAAGTGTTCATTTTGCCACATAGCTTTGTTAAAATCCTCCACCATAAACCAAGGCACAACACCAAGAGGTTTAATCTGCCTTAACAGATCCCACATAACGTACCTCTGGCTCGCCTTAGGCTCTCCATGGATAAAGGTGCACCTCCACTTTGTACCATCACCTTTGTTGACGTACAGATCAACAAAGTGTTCACAAAATTTGTTCAGCTCATAAGAATGTGCTCATCCTAAAACATAGCTAGACCTCCACCTTTGCCATGACCAGAAACAGTAAACACGTTAGTCATACCCAACGGTAACGCAAAAGCTTAACATACTCTTTATTTTTCCTAGTTTTGGAAAGAAAGATAACATTGGAACGGTGCGTCTTAGTGAGACACACCAGCTCTTGAACCGTACGAGGCTGTCCCAACCCTCGACAATTCCAGCTAAGAATTTTCATAGCTCCTGACGGGCATCATCAATCGCGCCCGTCAGTTCACCAGCAGCCCCAGGGCCGGTTGCTTCCTTTGTTGTGCCACCTTCCTGCTTTTCCTCTCCAACAGATTCTCTCCTCCTCTGCTGGAGTTCTTCCTCTCCCTCATCTATCTCTCTAGTTACATGAACCATAGCCCCGTCAACACCTACTACAGCCTCAACCCTCTCACCACACACTCTTTTACAAGTTGATGTCATTCTCACTCTTATACTCTAAACTCTCAGAGCTATTGCTATTCATTGTAAAAACTAAATCTTGATCTTCAGAGACGTCTCTTGCTTCCTGTCGTGCTCTCCAGGATGGCAGCATAGGCAACCTTGCGGCTGGATAACTCGCTGCCACTATTTGGGGGAGTGGTCACTCCAAACTTGGCATGCTTGGCGCATACACCATGAATAGCAGCTCGCTCCACTTGTTCCTCTCTGTACATTCTTTTCCAGCGGCCCCATTTTGATTCAGCTCCAGTTTCATCAAAGTCCAGTCGGGGAACATTTCCGGCCAAACCACCAGAGCCGCCAACTGAGCGACCCTCAGCCGGCACCACTTTTGCCGCACCCAGAGGAAGGACGCCTTGGTCAGCCTCCTTTGTCGCAGCGCGCATGGCACCATCAGCCGCAGAAAACATCTTTAACTTGCTCTGGTTAGCTTCACCTGCAGCTTGTTTGTGAACCAACACAGCAGCAGCTTTGCAAGTCACATGATCTTCAGCCATCAACAGCGCACCTAGGCGTACCTCAGCAGCATCCATTGTCTTGTGTTGCCTGCCTACAGCATCTTGTACATCCGGATGCATGTAACCAGGTACATTCCCAGCCGGCAGAACAGCCGGCAGGGTACCCAGATGCATCTCAGCTGAAGACGACTGGCCAGCCACTGTACTGGGATCAGTGAGAGGGAGCCGCCCCTTCCTGAGCAGCCCTTGATCCCAGCACATGCTCGTCCACGTGACAAGCATGAGGTGAAACGTCCATGCTCCCATCCAGGACACCGCCCGGCATCATAAAAACGCCAGGACCACCCGTCGTCGGGGCCAGCAAGGGCGACGCCGCCACCGAAAGCTTCTGGATCGCCGTAGCCACGGCAGTGACCTCCTTTTTCGGAAGCTTGACCAGCTCCGAATTCTCGCTGTCGTGCAGATCCCGGTCGCCCTGGCGGCCTCCAAGGCCAAGGTGACAACGACCAGGGCCACTCGAAGTCTGCATGGTGCTCCAAAACGTCGACGCCTTGATGTCGGTGGAGAATGCAGTCTTCCAAATTTCCTTAGGAAAGCTACAGAATATGGCAGTGGTATGCCACAACAAACCACAAGCAAGGCAAAAATTTGGCAATTTTTCATACTTAATATGGGATCTCTATTGTACTGCCAACCGGGTTCGTGTCGATGGTCTTCCGCTGGGGCTCGTCAATGAGATGCTCGACCCGGACGCAAAGGTACTCATCGACGATCTTCTTGTTTCGGTGAGCCACCGCTAGGACCTTCCCGAGCTTGTCGCCCAGGATGTAGCCCATATCCACCGTCTTGATCGGCACCGGAAGGCCCCATATTTGCGCCCAAAGTTTGATGGAGTCGAGGCGAACATCGGCCGGATTCCCGTCTCCATCGAAGGTCACTAGGATCACAGCATCATTTTGGAAATGCCATGGCCCAACGTGCAGAACATGATGTCAATCCCCATCCTCCGAGAAGGTGATGACGAAATGGCCGTCGTCGCTCGTGACGCGCTGAGCCATGGCCTCACCTCGGAGCCGCCATGGCCCTCGTAGCTCGTTGACGGCCGCCTTAGGGTCAATCGGGTACGGCGAAAGAACCCGGCCGACCACCAGCTTGCTCGCCACTGCACGCAGCGCAGCTTCCATGTCGATGACGATCGGCTTGTCGTCCAACCTCGAAACCAAGGCCGTCTTGCTCTTTCTGCTTCTCCGGAGCGGGGGCGGCGTCGCCGCTGCAGTGAAACCCAAGGAAGCCTTCGGCATGACGGTCAGAGTTAAGCCTGACGGACCGCCCACCGTAGCTTTTGCCTTATCCATTGGAGGTGTTCCAGGAGCCGCTTGGGCCCTTCTCCAAGAAGGAAGCACCCCTCCGCTCGCGACACAGACCTCAGAGCCATCCGAACGGACAGCCCCGACGATTGCAGGTGTGGTAGGAGCCGCGGATCCCTTCAGATCGTTGCCCATCCAGTTGTTGACGCCATCTTCCCCTGACACGGAGAAACAGAGCAAACAAGAGGAACCAACGACACTGATAGACACTGAGAAATTTGATAATGTCTCCCGTCATTGCCTCCCCTCAAATAATCCTCTCCAGCCCCAAATTTTGCCTCGAATCGCCAGAATTAAAACTCAATTCCCCCTGAGATTGAAACCCCTCCCTACCCAAAATCACCAAAGAATCAGTTTTATGAGAAACTGCCAATTTTATGTGATATTATTTATCAAAGAGATCAAAAAATGACCGCAGGCCTGCCTTGCCAACGAAAAATGAATCGGCGCATTGAGCGCACGATCGATTCATTTGCAAAAGAGGGCAGACGAGCCGATCCAAACGGACAAAACGCGCGTCCTTTTGGATCGCCTGGTTGGATTTTCTCTTAGGACCCCTTTATCAGTTCCGTCCTGGGCAACTCTGGATGGCCCATGTTGGTATACATGATGATTCCGTAAGACTTGATGTAAAAGACAAAACAATGGAATCGAGGAGAGTTCTTTTTTAGAGGAAAGGCATCAACCCGGCTTTATAGATAAAGCCACGAAGCAGCGTAATAGACAAGACACATGACACCGGCCACAACCATAGATAAAACGAGAGACCGGCGTATGGGGTACATGGCCCAAGGCCATAACCTCGGTACGTAGGCCGGAATAAGAGAAAGAACAAGTAGTAGACACAAAAGAGCAGACGGAGCCAGCAACTAAGTCAATGGCAAAAGCAAGACAACTAGCATTTAGGCTCCCGTTGCGAAAGAGATGATGCCGAAGCCCGGATCGTAGAGGATAGGAAATCGAAAGCGTCCCGGTCTTCCGTCATAGTCAATGATCTCCACCGCTGTAGAAACATATAAGATTTGAATAAGAAATCAACAGGTTTAGCAGGGAAAATATGCTCAATGGTGAACTTGTTCCTAGTTGTCCACAAGGCCCAGCAGACCGCAGCAAGACCGACCCAAAATAGCCGCTTTATAACCCCGGTCATCCCATTAGAGAGAACCTGGAGCTTAGAGAAAGAAGACGAAGCCCAAGACACCTGGAGCCACGATCTAATACAACACCAAACAAACTTGGCCAAAACACAACGAAAAAAGATGTGATTCGTGTCCTCCAGAGCATTGCACAACGCACATTTGTCCGAGCCCGGGCCATTGCGCTTTCGAATTTGATCAGCCGCAGGGAGACGGCCCCTAAAGGCTTGCCACATGAAGATTTTCACATTAGGAGGGATACGGGCATGCCAGATTGGGCTGAATCTGTTTGTGAGGGTGCCATCAATAAGTTTGGCATACAGAGATTTAACAAAAAAGCGACTAGAACAGGAATGAGACCAGACCACCGAGTCAACTGTCTCCGAGAGCATAGGAAACAAGGTAACAAGCCGCTGCCAATCATCCAACTCTGCAGGGGACAGCGAGCGCCGGAAGGCCAGGTCCCAATTATTAGCCGAAAGCTCCGCAATGGAGATATCCGGACACGACCAATAGGAAAACAACATGGGGAAAGCCACCGAGAGGGTAGAGTCTCTGCACCACCAGTCTAGCCAAAAGCGAATTGAGGCACCATTACCAACCACAAACTTGACATGCTCTTTGAACAAGGGACACATCTTGACAAGGTCTTTACAGAATTGGGATCCTCCCTGAGAAGAGGCGAACATCGGATTTGATGAGGGGAAGTACTTAGCCTTAAGAATGCAGTACCACAAGGTATCAACACCCATGATCATGATTTTCCACCACCACTTGATCATGAGGCACATGTTCATAATAGCACTTTTAATGATCCCCAACCCCCAAGGTTTTGGGGTCTACAAATGGTTTTCCACTTAACCAACCTGTATTTTCGTTTATTGTCCGCAGAATTCCAATAAAAAGCTCCCCTGTGCTTATCAAAACCTTCATGAGTACCCGTAGAGAGATGGTAGAAGCCCATAATAAACATAGGTAAGGAAGAGAGGCAAGCATTAATAAGGGCAACCTTCCCAGCATTCGTAATATATCTGCCCCGTCAAGGCAACACCCTCTTCCCCACCTTAGCAATTGTAGGAGCGAACTCCTTGGCATATAGTTTATCGGGGAAATGGGAAGGCCCGGGTATTTAAAGGAAAATGATTCCAGATTGCAATTAAGCAACTGGGCTTCCCATACAACCTCCAGGTCATCCACACTAGTGACAATGACCTCGCTTTTGGAGAACTTGATCTTAAGACCCGATAAATCTTTGAAACATAGCAGAATGATCTTAAGATGGGAAATGCATGACTCGTTTAATTCCACCATGATGATGGTGTCATCCGCGTACTGGAGATCAGAGACACCCTTAGGAATCCGGTGGGATATGATAGGAGAAATGTTGAGGAACGTCTCATGGGAAACAAAAAATTTCCTACGCACACACAGATCTATTCATGGTGATGAGCATGTACGAGAGGGAGAGTGGATCTACATACCCTTGTAGATCGCTAAGTGGGAAGCGTTAAGAAACGCGGTTGGTGTAGTCGAACATCTTCGCGATCCAAATCGCGGAGCGTCCCGCGATCTCATCACGATCCGTCCCGCGATCCAATCACGATCCGTCCCGCGAACTCATCACGATCCGTCCCGCGAACTCATCACGATCCTTCCCGCGATCTCATCATGATCCGTCTCGCGATCTTGATCACGATCCTTCCGATCTAGCGCCGAACGGACGACACCTTCGCATTCAGCACACGTACAGCTCGATGACGATCTCTGCATTCTTGATCCAGAAAGAGGGAACGGAGAGGTAGAACAGTTCTCCGGCAGCGTGACGACGCTCCGGCGATGGTGGTGGAGCTATTCCGGCAGGGCTTCGCCTAAGCACTACAGAAATCCGATCTATAGGAGAAACTATGCACTAGAAGGTAGGGTTGCACGTGGCTGAAAATTCTGTCCAAAAACCCTAAAACCCTCTGGTATATATAAGAGGAGAGGAGGAGAGGAGGCAGCCTTGGCTTCCAAGCCTAGGAGGCTCGGCCGAACCAGGAGGGAGGAGTCCACCTCCTCCACTCCTAGTAGGATTAGGACTCCTTCCTTATTTTACCTTTTTTTTTTGCCTTTTCCCACCTTTTTCCTTTTGGGCTTTTCTTCCCAGCCGCAAGGGCCTTGTGTGGGACTTCCACCAGCCCACTAAGGGCTGGTATTCATCTTCCCACAGCCCATGTAGCCTCTTGGGTCGAAATACCCCTCCCGATGGTCTCCCGGTACACTACCGGCACTCCTGGTACACTACCGATGAGCCCGAAACTTTTCCGGCAACCAAAATAGGACTTCCTATATATCAATCTTTACCTCCGGATCATTACGGACCTCCTCGTGACGTCCGGGATCTCATCCGGGACTCCTAACAACCTTCGGTCACCACCATGCATAACTCTATACTACCGAAACGTCACCGAACCTTAAGTGTGCAGACCCTGCGGGTTCGAGAACTATGTAGACATGACTGAGACACCTCTACGGTCAATAACCAATGGAGGTACCTGGATGTCCACATTGGTTCCTACATATTCTACGAAGATCTTTATCGGTCGAACCTCTATGTCAAGGATTTAGTTAATCCCGTATGATGTTCCCTTTGTTCTTCAGTATGTTACTTGCCCGAGATTCGATCGTCGGTATCTCCATACCTAGTTCAACCTCGTTACTGGCAAGTATCTTTAATCGTTCCGTAATACAAGATCCCATAACTAACACTTAGTCACATTGCTTGCAAGGCTTATTGTGATGTTGTATTACCGAGTGGGCCCTGAGATACCTCTCCGTCACACGGAGTAACAAATTCCAGTCTTGATACATGCCAACTCAACAGACACCCTCGGAGATACCTGTAGAGCACCTTTATAGTCACCTAGTTACGTTGCAACGTTTGATACACGCAAGGCACTCCTCCGGTATCCGTGAGTTGCATGATCTCATGGTATAGGAACATATACTTGACATGCAGAAAACAGTAGCAATAAACTGACACGATCATATGCTACGTTTGTAGTTTGGGTCTTGTCCATCACACCATTCTCCTAATGATGTGATCCCATTTATCAAATGACATATCATGTCCATGGCTAGGAAACCTTAACCATCTTTGATCAATGAGTTAGTCTATTAGAGGCATATTAGGGACATGGTTTTGTCTATGTATCCACACATGCATCTAAGTATCCGATCAATACAATTATAGCATGGATAATAAACGATTATCATGAACAAGAAAATATGATAATAACTAATTTATTATTGCCTCTAGGGCATATTTCCAACAAGAAATGTGGTCGCACAAGGCAGCCCTAGAAAGAATATGGGAAAGGGCATCGGCCACAAAGTTAACAAGATGGGGAGAGGCGGGGTCCCCTTGCCTAAGGCCCTTGCCATTCGCAAAGAACTTGCTAATCGTTCCATTGATAGAGATTATCATGTGGCCCCCCAAGACTAGCTGCATAATTTTATGAACATAAGCTCCATCAAAGCCTTCGGCAAGAAGGACCTATCTAAGGAAGGGCCAGCTGACCAAATCGTAAGCTTTCTCAAAGTCCAGTTTAAGAATCACAGCTTTTGATTTTTGGGCCCTAGGATCATGCACAATCTCGTGAAGGAAAAGAATCCCGTTAAGAATTAATCTCCCTTTAACGAAGGCAGATTGAAAAGAGATAAGAACTCTGTGAGCCACAGGAGACATGCGATTGGCAAAACCCTTCGCCGGGAATTTTGCAAAGTTGTTAATGAGGGCAATAGGTCTAAACTGGGAAATCAGATTGGCTCCTTTGACCTTAGGGATAATAGAAATGATAGCATAATTAAGGCAGGAGATATCCACAGTCTCAAGGCAAAAGCCTTGGATAATCTTACAAACCAGAGGCCGAAGCTGCGGCCAAAACTTCCTAGAAAAGGGGATCGAGAAGCCATCTGGGCCCAAGGTCGCATTGGGATTGGCACATCTGATGACCTCCCAGATCTCCTCCTCAGACAGAGGCAAAAGTAAGGCATCATTATCCTCCCTAGAGATTTTGGAAGGCACATCCCACAAAGAGCGAGAGGTCGAGAGGCCGGACTCCGACTTAGCAGAGAGGAGAGAAGAGAAGAAATCAACAACATGCGCCATAATTAGCGACTGGTCCGAGACTTTAACCCCATTAATCATAAGGCTATCAATCGCACACCTCCTCCTCTTACCATTAGCAATGGCAAGGAAATACGCCGTGGGGGAGTCTCCCTTAAGGGTCCAGTTCGAACCGCCCCATTGGCTCCCATAAATCTTAGCGTGCTGATGTAGCCGCATCAAAGCCTCCTCTAAGGCATATCGGACACACCACTCACTCTCCGAAAGGCCCGGACCGTCAGACACCGTGTCCAAGCCAGCAATCTGGGCATCCAAGGCAATCTTCTCACGGCGGGCAGCCGCTGACCTGTTACTCGCCCAACCACGAAGGAATTTGCAAATCGCATATGAGCACTTGTGCCAGTCGTCCATGGGACCGAACGAACGGTGACAGGAAGCAAGAAGCGAGAGATTTTGTTAGCTAGCATATCTACAAACCCGTCAACTAGAAGCCAAGAAGCATCAAACTGAAACCAAGAGGCGACGGAAGTCCTGTCCAGACCCACGTCTAAAATCAGAGGAGCGTGATCAGAGCCCACAATCGCTCTAGCCTTTAAGGAGGCATGGGGGAATAGGGAGTCGTAGTTAGAGAAAATGAAAGCACGGTCCAGCACCGACCGGACCGGATTAGATTGGTGATTAGTCCACGTGAAGCGGACACCCACCCTAGGAAGCTCACGTAAAGCACATGAAACCATTAAAGGCATTCGCAAGGGTCCAAAAGAAATTTAGGTTATTCTTGTTGAAAGGAGCGTGAAGAATATTAAAATCACCTCCCATCAGGATGGGAAGAGTACAAGCCTCAATCTTGGCAGAGATTTCATCGAGGAAGAGCACGGATAAGGAATGGTCAACAAAATCGTAACTTGCGAGAGAGTGTTGAGGCACCTATGATGAACAATAGTGCTAGCCCAAAAAAATACCATGGTCAAAGGTCACGAAGTCAAATTAGTCACGTTTGGTGCCAATGAGGATCCCACCCGAGTGACCCAAGGCAGGAAGCTAGTTCCAATCAAATCTATCCATCCCCGCTACCGTAGAGAGTCCGTTTGGGTACTAAGAGTCTTTGAACGTTTCGGCCAACCCACCACATGCTTGAGCTGGTCTCCCCCCCCCCCCCCCCCCAAATTCCAGAACCTCTTAGACATGGTCAACCTAGTTGTGTAAACCCCATGACCCCTGGTATGCTATAAGGCTTGTTCGTATAACATATTAGAATTTATCTATACTTTGTACCACGTATACACTCCAACAGAATAAACACAAGCATGGCATAAGGTAATACCTCTTCTAACGAGCGTAAACCTGGATAAATGATCATTTCAGTTATCATCATTCTAAGTAGCCTAGCTAAGGATACCTTACCGAGAGATATGCTGAATTTAGCTCCTACACTTGTTGCCGCCGTTCCTCGTAGTGTTCGCCCATCGGAACGCGGCCGTGGGCCACCGCTGGAACCAGTACGGCCTAGGCGGCGACACCGTCCACGTGGCTGCCATGCCAGTGCACGTTTGACCGTTCGCGAACTGACTTTTTTTACAAGGACTTTTCTGCACACTGTCAGCACATGCATGACTACCTTATGTTCATCGTGTCTTTAATTTTCTTATTCCGAGTGAACTAGGAGCGACGTGGGATATGAGGAGATCCTTCATATTTTCATAACACCAAGCCATCTCTTGGTTAAACACTGGACACATTCAGGCTACATTGCCTCATGCAGATTTGTCGGCGAGCTGAGGAACAACAAGCATGCGGCCTTGAGAAATATATAAAACTACAAGGCCATGGCCTGATACATAGGTTCAGGATTCACGAGAAGCAAGACATTGCTCATAGAAATTGACTGACGAACAACGAGACAGACACTAAGCAGAAAAATGTAAAGGGCAACTAGCTTAAAGGGTTACAAATTCTGAACTAGTTGTTCATCTGACTAGCATACAATTGTTCTAGCCTTGCACATAGCTAGCTTGTCAAACATTAATAATTCTCCACGAAGGCCGGATAAGATGACCAAATAAAAAAGGGCCAACTTACATCGCATCCTTGTGAGAACAACACTACACATAAAACTACTAATAGATTCTACACATTTGTAACTTCCTGTTGCAAATGGCATGCATGACAGAAACCTCGTGTTCATGCCTTTGATTTTCTTTTCCCGAGTAAACTAGGAGCAACGTGGGACAAGAGGAGATCCTTCATAACACCAGGGCAGCTCTTGGTTAAAAACTGGAAACCTTCAGACTCCATGGCCCCATCCAGATTCACAGGCGAGCTGAGGAACACCAAGCATGCCGCCTTAAGCTCGTGGCAGTGGTGCTGCTCCGCCAATGCCAAGATGGTCGCCACCGAGCTCGTATCAATATGATTGCACAGCTTCTCTTCACAAATCAGCTTCAGCCTCTCCAAATCATACCTATCTGCTGCAACGAGCAAATGCTGAGCCATAGCAGATTCCTCCTGTTGATCCATAGCAGGCAATGCATCCGTGTAGATGAATGCAAGCAGAGCCTTGAACACCTCTGCTTCAATGTCATCTATACATATGGCCTCGGTGGTGGTGCCCTCCTTCATGGGCCCAAAGAATTCTGCTCTGAAGACCGGAGACCGCGCCGCGAGCACCAACCGGTGCGCCGAGAATGTCTCCCCGGCGACTCGGAACTCGACGTCGACGCCCGCCTTGCTCGACAGGAGATCCCCGAAGTGCCGGTGCATGTCGGACGGTGGCACCACGACAGATGGTGTCTTCCGTGCGTGGAACTCGGTCATGATAGTGACTTCTACCTTGACAGTGAAGGAATCGTCCTTGAGATGCACTGATTTCTCCAACGCCTCCCTTTTGATATACTTGTCGAATCCCCAATTTTTTTCCACCGAGGAGAAGTTTTTGGTACCGGTTCCCCAGCTATAGGGCAGCACGGGATTCCCATCTTGGTCGAGGAAGCTGAAGTTGGCTTGAGCCTTCACGGCCTCAGCCTCGCCTATGGTATCATCGAGTGCGACATAGAGGGATATGTAATCGGTGCTGCTCGACTCGGTCCCGTTGGGATAGTAACGAACATGCCATGTGCGGCCTCCCACCTGGAACGGACAAGAGTCGATCCACTCGCCATTGGGGACATCCTTGGTGCGCGAGTAGCCGGCGATCGTCAGCAAGTGGTAGCTGCTCACGGCGCCGGCGACGATGGAGGAAGCGGAACCGGAACCGGTGGAGAGACCATTGCCGGCAGCACGCGACGAGGTCGACATGCTGTATGGCTTGGTCGGTTTGGAACGGTCGCGGTGGAGACGGTGACCCAGCGGCGAGGGATCGTCTTGTTTTATAACGGGACGGCGCGGGTATTGGTTGGGTGCTGTCTCGAGGCCTACACGGATAAAGCAACTGGAGTCGGCTGCGGACACAAGCCGTGTACGTACGATGCAGATCCGACGTCCGTGCATGTACGTGATATCTTCATTTTTGAGATAACGAACGTGCTATCTTCAACAAGGAAACACGTGCTATATACTTGCACCAAAGGCCTATTTTCGCAATTTATAAGAGTAGCCAAAAGGCCAAGGTATTTCCCTGCTGCAAGAGGATTTGATCGTGGGAAAAATTTCTTCTTCGATTTATTGTTCTTGTTCATCATCTCCGGATACATACTACAGTAATTTATAGAGTAGCCAAAGGCCAAAAGGCTCTATTCTATGGACGCATGTCGTTCTGCGCCCTTTCTAAAACTTCTCAGCATCTTCTTCACCATCCGTCAATTCTTTAGGTTTGGCTGCACGTCTGAGATGCTCTTCACTCAAACATGACCAGTTGCAGCAAGGAAATCTCCCTTTCCCTATAGTTCGTTCTACAGTTCTTATCTCCAGATTATGAAATCTGTAGAAGCTTAGCTATTCAAAGGTTTGCCGTAATGATGATGAGCTTACCTCCCGTGGTATTCCATTGTTGCGATGATGACTTCGATGCTTTGGTCCAATTGCTGCTCAATGTTTGTCAATCTTGTTTAATTTGGCGGCTTTGCAGTGACTGTACCTCCTTTCTCCTTGTTCTCTTTCACCCTGTAAAGAACTCTGTTTTCTGTGTTTTCTGAAAAATATAAAATGGTTCATACTGGCTTCTGTGCGCCGTAGTTCCCTCAAGAGAAAAAAAAGCTCATCAAGAAGATGACGGAAACGACGGCGTAAAGTTCCCCTGGGCTCTCCCCTTCCGAGGCGCTCCAGCGGGCGCCCTCGGGAGGCAACCCTAGCACCGCCACCCCCGACTCCTCGCCCCCCTCCCTCGTCGCTGCTTGTGGCATCGCAGGCCAAAGGATGTGTGGCGTACATGGCGGCGGGGCGGCTTTGTCCCGCATGCGGGTGGCGGACGTCGCGGCGTGCCCTCCCCTACTCGGTGGCGTCGGGCACCAGCCGACCTCTGCTCCGGCTTCCCTCCTCCTCCTAGCGTCCCCGTGGACTGTCGACGCCGCCTCTTCCCCTCCCCCCTCCACCTCGGCTCGTGGGGATCTCAAGGCCCGGGGGCATGCTGGCAGCGAATCTGGCAGCCCTTGCCAAGATCCGGTTCGTAGCGGCGGTAGGCAGCAACAGGGGTGACTGGTGGCCCTTCTAAGGTGATGGTGCTGCAGTTGGTGCTTCGTCCTACTCTAATGGGGTGGTAGGGCACCACCTGGACCTGGCCAGGGTGTGGACACGCAGGTGGTGTGGTGGTGGTTGACGCTCCTCTAGAGGCCTTCTTTGGTGGCATGGTACGGTCGATCCGGCGACCCTCGCTGGCCGACGGATGGCTGCCTCTTCCTCACTAGGTTCTGGCCGGAGGCCGTGGTAGTGTGTCAAGGGTGACGCATTGTAGGAGGCTGGAGGGATGGGTAGACAGACTACATGTCACCGGCGCAGAGGTGCGTCGGTCCGAGCGAGCTCCGCTCGCCCCTCCCTTTTTCTTGGCATGGTGCCTCCTTGTTGCTGACCGTTGTTCGGGGCGGGTCGGTCACCGACAGTTTCGATGGCTAGGGATCTGCCAGTCAGCTCAAAGCTCATGCCTTTGATGGTCTCCGGAGTGTCTGGATGAAGGACGACCTTGGTAGCGGGAGTTGCTTGCTCGCGGGCGGAGCTCGTAGCTCGGGCATTGACGGGCTTGCTGTCATGGCTGCGTGGGCGGCATGGGGGCGGGTCTTCGACATTCTCGGTGGTGGTGCGGCTGGCGCTCTATTGTAGGGTCGTACCCAGGGCGGAGGCGGAGGGTGGGTGGACGAGGGAAAACCTCGTCTGGCTCGGGCCAGACCGACGGCAGCGGTGTCCGTGCGTCGTTCCATTCTTAAGGCTCCATCACGGTGGCTTTGCATTCTTTCGTGGTATTCCGGGCGAAAACCTAGATTCCTTGGATAGAGAGGTGGCCGCTTTTCGGTGTCGTTTCTTTTTTGAAGCACCGCTTTGGAGTCCCTAGTTGGTTGAGTTGCGGTGATGACCCGTTCACTGTGAAGAGCTCTTTAGATTCCTCAGGTATGCTCGCCTGCCTATTTCTTGTTTGCTTTGGGTTGTTTGGAGTAGCGTTGTTGTTCGTCAGCTCCCTTGTATATGTCCTCAGTGTGCGTGTGTGCGTTGTCGGGTGGTGTGCTTCATGTATGTCGATCGTTGCTTTATATATAAAACGGGGCGAAGGCCTTTTTCGATAAGAGGAAAAAAACATACTATTGAATATGGCCCAGAGGAGATCAATCATCCACAAAGTTGATGCTCTAGCCCAAAATTTACAGTTGAGGGAAGCAAGTAATGTGGTTACTCAAGCTATTCAGAATCAGAAACCAGTGATATCCTTTGCAGAGCAATAAGCAACATTAGGAACGAACATCAAGACACGTAGCCCATTATCCCTCATACGTAGTTGATACAGTAACCACATGACACATGAGAAACACAAACTGTTACAATAGTTCATAATCGCTGATTACTATGCAAAGCGTATTATTGCTAAGTGTTGTCATTCACCCATTTGAATACATATTCATGGTCATCGTTCGAGTGTAAGGTATGTTCATACCAAAGATTCCAGTAAAGTGACCGACAGTCAGAACTAAGAAAGATCTAGCTGCAGGAAGCAAAGGGAAATTAGGTTCCACTCCCTCGGTTCCATATTAGTTGACGATCGAAGGAAGTATTATGCAAGAGAGTTGAACATGTGATGAGCCAATTAATATTCAAACTACAAAGCGATGTGTTTATTACCAGCACAAGGTTATCTAAAATGAACTTCTGCACGAGTATTGACATCAATTTTATCAATTTTAATATGATCTTTTTCTTTTAGAATGAATATATATGATCCTTAATTCGAAAAAAGGAGCTTCAGATATAAGAAAGAACAAAACAGCTTCTGGTTATAAATTTGCAACAGCAAAAAATGGGATCATAAACTTGTATTGATGGGGTTATTGTTAGGGAACGTTGCATGAAAAATAAAAAATTTCCTACGCACACGCAAGATCTATCCATGGTGATGAGCATCTACGATAGGGAGAGTGGATCTACGTACCCTTGTAGATCGCTAAGCGGGAAGCGTTAAGAAACACGGTTGATGTAGTCGAACGTCTTCGCGATCCAAATGGCCGAGCCTCCCGCGATCCAATCACGATCCGTCCCGATCTAGTACCGAACGGACGACACCTTCGCGTTCAGCACACGTACGGCTTGATGACGATCTCCGCCTTCTTGATCCAGCAAAAGGGAGCGGAGAGGTAGATGAGTTCTCCGGCAGCTCGACGACATTGCGACGATGGTGGTGGAGCTATTCCGGCAGGGCTTCGCCTAAGCACTGCAGAAAACCAATCTAAAGGAGAAACTATGCACTAGAGGACAGGACAACACGTGGCAGAAATTCTAGTGCAAAAACCCTAAAACCTCTAGTATATATAAGAGGAAGAGAGGAGGAGGCTTGGCCCAAGGGCCTGCCCTAGGAGGCTTCGGCCGAAGTGGATAGGAGAGGAGGAATCCTCCTCCAATCCTAGTAGAACTAGGACTCCTTCCTTTTTTGCCTTTTTCCACCTCTTTCTCTTTGGGCTTTTCTTCCCAGCCACATGGGCCTTGTGTGGGACTTCCACCAGCCCACTAAGGGCTGGTATTCATCCTTCCATAGCCCATGTAGCCTCTTGGGTCAAAATACCCCTCCCGATGGTCCCCCGGTACACTACCGGCACTCCTGGTACACTATCGATGAGCCTGAAACTTTTTCGGCGACCAAAACAGGACTTGCTATATATCAATCTTTACCTCCGGACCATTCCCGTGCTCCTCGTGACGTCCGTGATCTCATACGGGACTCTGAACAACCTTCGGTCACCACCATACATAACTCTATACTACCGAAACGTCACCGAACCTTAAGTGTGCAGACCCTGCGGGTTCGAGAACTATGTAGACATGACCGAGACACCTCTACGGTCAATAACCAATAGCGGGACCTGGATGCCCATATTGGTTCCTACATATTCTACGAGGATCTTTATCGATCGAACCTCTATGTCAAGGATTCAGTTAATCCCGTATGATGTTCCCTTTGTTCTTCGGTATGTTACTTGCCCGAGATTCAATCGTCGGCATCTCCATACCTAGTTCAATCTCGTTACCGAAAAGTCTCTTTAATTCGTTCCGTAATACAAGATCCCGTGGCTAACACTTAGTCACATTGCTTGCAAGGCTTATTGTGACGTTGTATTACTGAGTGGGCCCTGAGATACCTCTCCGTCACACGGAGTAACAAATCTCAGTCTTGATCCATGCCAACCCAACAGACACCCTCGGAGATACCTGTAGAGCATCTTTATAGTCACCCAGTTACGTTGCAACATTTGATACACACAAGGTACTCCTTCGGTGTCAGTGAGTTGCGTGATCTCATGGTCATAAGCACAGATACTTGACATGCAGAAAACTATAGCAATAAACTGACACGATCATATGCTATGTTTATAGTTTGGGTCTTGTCCATCACATCATTCTCCTAATGATGTGATCCCGTTTATCAAATGACATCTCATGTCCATGGCTAGGAAACCTTAACCATCTTAATTTGATCAACGAGCTAGTCTATTAGAGGCATACTAGGGACATCGTTTTGTTTATGTATCCACACATGTATCTAAGTTTTCGATCAATACAATTCTAGCATGGATAATAAACGATTATCACAAACAAGGAAATATGATAATAACTAATTTATTATTGCCTCTAGGGCATATTTCCAACAGTTATCACCCTTGGGTAGGTCAAAGCAAAGGGGTTCTCCCCCCCCCGCTTCAAAGAAAAACTAAGCGACCGGCTCGAGCTGTCGCCGGCTGGCGACATAGACGGCCGATCGAGGAGCCGGCTTGACCTCCGACCGGCTGCGTTCGGGCCGCCTCCTCCGTTGACCCCGGGGCGGACATGTAACGTCCCGTCCCACTGCGCATGGGTACGGCGACACAACGCGACCACCACGACGGGCAACACTATAGCCACAGTGGCCGCTGACACATAGGTGTGCATGGCTACAGTCCGGCCGTCTAGGCCGCTGACCTCGGCGAGCGTGATCGGGTGGGCAAACAGCGCCGGCATGCCCCCGCCCACTCGATTACCAGCCCCGGCATGGCTATAGTGCAGCCGGCCATACCGAAGACTTTGGTGGCCTAGCACTAGACGACGCCTCTCGGGCAACCCATGCCGCGGCAGGTGGGCGATGGCCAATCGCAGAGCCGGTTGGCGGGCCCCAGCTGGAGACGGGACCGCCCAGCCGATGGACCCTACAGACGACGAGACGACAAGAAGGGCGGGGCCCCCTGGTCAGCCGGAGAGGCTGCCAGTCGTGTCCCTCCACTCCTGTACCTTAGGATATATTATAGAGCCGGGGGTTGGCCTATAACCCCCCCCCCCCGAGCCCCCCATGCAACGGGGAGGACCACTCACTCGCACACTGACACCCACGGGACTTTCTACTCATTCTCACACGAGATAGCGGAAGAAGGCGAGCCGGCTGCTCCTTCTTCCTCCTCTAGACTCAGCTCCAGGAGCAACCCTATAAACACCCCCATTCATCGAACTAGACCAAGCAGAACTAGTGGTATTACCTCCCACGGAGGGCCCTCAACCTGGGTATATCGTGTGTCATCACTGCTTGTACCTAATATCACACCCGGAGCCCATCGGCGTCCTCCAAACCCAACCACCTACGATAAGCCTACCCATGGCATCTCTCGTGAGAAAACGACAATAGTTGGCGCCCACCGTGGGGCGGTACGCGGCGCCGGCCGGATTCATGCTCCGGGCGGGACCCCTCGCCATTCCCCGCCGCCGCCGCATGTCCAGGCAAAACCACGGGCTCGTGGGGCTTGCTCCAGCACACCCTACGGGTGACTCCGTCGACCTCACGGTCGACATCGACGTGCTCGTCGAGCGCTTCGGCAAGCTCAGCCTCGCCGAGACTCCGGCCGCTGACGAGTAGCTCGGGTAGGTGCTCGTATGTGTCGGTCCGCCCATGGTTGTGGGCACACTCGCTACGACTCAGTCCAGCGGCTCCCACGATCGCGTGGGGGCAATGGCCATCATCTCCTCCACCTCCTCCGGACATGCGCGGACCGCGGCTAACGTCGCGGCTGCCCACGTCGGCACCTATGACCCGCTCGGTACGGCACTCCGGGGCTTGAGCACCCCTATCGCCCCGATGGCGAACCCCGACACTGCCGCGGCCGAGCTCGAGGCGGCTCGCCGCGTCCTGTGTGAGGATGCCACCGCCCTAGCGGCCACGCGGCGCCGCATGAAGGCCGCCCAGCGAGAATACGCTTCCGCCTATGGTCTTACCCAGGTTGGCACTTAACCCAGCCGGCGTGGGGCTGTGCGCGACCGTGGTCGTGTGGTTGCCAAAATACTGGGCGGCAGGATGCCCGTCTATGACACCCCCGCAGCCAACCTGTAGGCCCTCAAGGTGGCCTACGAGGAACTGGCCACCTTGGAGGGCAAAGAACATGCTGCCCACGAGCGCCACATCAAGGAGCTCATTGACACTGCCGACGCGCAGCAACATCTGCTCGCGACAGGCGGCGCCGCTACCGAAGGCCCCCGGGCCGAGCGCAAGGGCACGGGGACTACTGGCCGTCAGCCGACTCAGTACTCCTGCTCCCCTCGCATCCCCGATCGCCGGGACGAAGCAAACAACCCCCGACCCTCTTAGCTGCCAGGGAGCAAGCAGCCGGCTGTTAACAGCCGGCGCACCAACAATGCGCCTCGCAGTGGCCGCCACCACGAGGCGCCGGCAGCCAGCAGCCGGCACAACCGTGGGCACACTCCGCCCCCACGACGCGAGCCGGAACGATCGGTTCCGCTCACCATCCGCCCCGATCTCTTGGATTGGTTTGGTCCGCGCATCCCCCATAGCGAGAACGATGCTCGCCTCCGCATTGACCGGATCGCCCAATCGGCCCTTCTCGAGGAGGAGGGTTCAATTGGCCCGACCTGTTTCGGCCCCCGGATCCGCAACAAGCCATTCCCGACGGGCTTCACACTCCCCCGAGACACGCCGAAGTACAACGGGGCCTCCAAGCCCGAGGACTGACTAATCAACTACACCACCGTTATCGGCATCGCCAGGGGGAACAAGCGCGTAGCCGTTTGCTATGCTCCCCTCATGCTGATCGGCTCGGCTCGCACCTGGCTAAACAACTTGGCGGCCAACAGCATCAACACCTGGATGGACTTCGAGGAGGCCTTCGTCCGCAACTTCACCGGCACCTACAAGCGGCCTGGCCACCCCTGTGAACTCGCCATGTGCATTCAGGGGCTGGACGAGTCCCTCTGCGACTACCTCACTCAGTGGACCGAGCTCCACAACTCCTATGAGGGGGTGCACGAGGTGCAGGCCATATAGTACTTCATCGAAGGCTGTCGAGACGGGACCCCCCTCAAGCACAAGCTTCTGTGCTTCGATCCGGCAACACTCGCCGAGCTCATGACCAAGGCGGACAAGTACGCTACGGCTGATTCAGCCATCCGGGTCAAGATGACCCCGCCTGCCAAGGCAACAACAACACCGGCAACAGCCCGGCCGGCTGCTGACAAATGGTAGTCGTAGAACAACAAATGCAAGAACGACCAGCCGGATCCCCGCTACGGGAGCCGGCAGGTCAACACCATCGAGGAGCAAGAGCCGGTTGTCCAGCCTTCCAGCCAGCGCCAGCGCACTAGCAAGGCTGCCTGGCAGCCCAAGCTCACCTTTGAGCAGATGCTCGACCTTCCCTGCAAGAACCACTCAGGGGCCAAACCCTCTACGCACACGCTCTCGTAGTGCAGCTTCTCACAGCGATTGGCCCGGGGGGACGGCCTTCCGGCTCCTCCCGCGCCGCCTGCCCGCCCGCCGCCCCCGACTCCGGCCCAAAACGACGGTCTTCTTCACGACCACTTCCCCAACCAGGATGGTTGGTACGTCGTCTTCACCAGTGAAGAGACGGGCAAACATGCTTAGTGCCGGCTCCACCGTGAGATGAACGCCACCATGCCGGTGACTCCCCAGTTCATGCACTGGTCAGAAAAGCCGGTCACCTGGAGCCGGGCTGATTATCCCGCCGTGATGCCGAGTCCCGGCAGCTACACCCTGGTCCTCGAACCCACCATTGCCACCAAGAAGCGCACCTACCGCTTTTCACGGGTGCTGGTAGATGGTGGCAGCAGCATCAACATCCTTTACCTCGATACGGTGCACAAGCTGGAGTTGAAGATAGAAGACCTACACGCGAGCCAGACAGTCTTCCATGGCATCGTGCCTGGGAAGTCCTGCTCCCCTGTCGGCAAGGTCACGCTCGACGTCCTCTTCGAAGGAGCCGACCACTTCTGCCACGAGCCGGTGCTGTTCGAGGTCGTGGATCTCGCAAGCCCCTACCACGCATTGTTGGGTCGGCCGGCCCTTGTCAAGTTCATGGCGATCCCCCATTACGCCTACCTCAAGCTCAAGATGCCAGGCACCAAGGGAATCATCACCATCACGGGTGACTACAAGATGTCGATCAAGTGCGCTCAAGAAGGTAGCCGGCTGGCCGAGGCCCTGGAAATCGCCGAGGAGAAGCGGCAGCTCGACCGACTCGTGGCCCTTGCTGCTAGCCAGCCGGCCGTGCCGGCTCCCCCCTTGCAGTCCGTCGGCGAGGCCTCCTTCCAGCCATCCAAGGACACAAAGCAAATCCTGCTCGACCCGCCCAACCCCGCTTAGTGCGTCACCATCGGCTCCCGCCTTGATAGAAAATAGGAAGGCAAGCTCATTGACTTCCTCCGTGAGAATCAGGACATCTTCGCATGGTCCCCCAAGGACATGCCGGGTGTTCCGAGGAAGTTCGTCGAGCACAAACTACACGTCCGGCCGTACGTCAAGCATGGCAAGCAACCCCTACGCCGCTTCTCCGAGGAGAAGCAATGTACTATAGGAGAAGAGATCGCCCGGCTGCTCGCAGCCGGGTTCATCATGGAAGTGTTCCACCCAGACTGGCTGGCCAACCCAGTCCTGGTGCTGAAGAAGAACAAGACCTGGCGCATGTGCATTGACTACACCAGCCTGAACAAGGCATGCCCCAAGGACCCATTCGCCCTGCCACGGATCGATCAAGTCATCGACTCCACGGTCGGCTGCGACTTGCTGTCCTTCCTGGACGCCTACTCCGGCTACCACTACATCAAGCTGGACCCGGAGGACCGGCTCAAGGCCTCCTTCATCATGCCCTTCGGGGCCTACTCCTACATCACCATGTCCTTTGGCCTGAAGAACGCAGGCACTACTTTCCAGCGGTGCATGCAGAAGTGTCTCCTGCCTTAGATAGGCAAGAACGTCCATGTCTACGTCGACGACATTGTCATCGAAACCAAGAAGCACTTCAACCTCCTCGACAATCTCCCAGAGACCTTCTCAAACCTACGTGAATACAAGATCAAGCTCAACCCGGAGAAGTGTGTCTTCAGCGTCCCAGCCGGCCAACTCCTGCGTTTCTTCGTGTCCGCCCGCGGCATCGAAGGTAACCCCGAGAAGATCAGCGCAATCGAGCGCATGCCCAAGCCGACCCAGCTCCGCGACGTCTAGAAGTTCACCGGCTGCCTCGCCTTGCTCAGCCGGTTCATCAGCCGGGTGAGGGAGAAGGCCCTACCCCTCTACGGGCTCATTCGCAAGACGGCTCTGATCGAGCCGGGTCACACCAAGAAGCTGGGGATGTTCGATTGGCCCAACAAGGTGGATGAGGCCTTCCGCGACCTCAAGAAGGCTCTCACCCGCGTGCCCATCCTGGTCGCGCCGACTGAGAAGGAACCCTTACTCGCCTACATTGCGACGACCACCCGCATCATCAGCGTCGTCTTGGTGGTCGAGCGGCCGGAGGAGGGCAAGTCCCTACTGGTCCAGCGTCACGTCTACTAACTCAGCGAGGTCCTCTCCGCGTCCAAGCAGAACTACCCCCACTACCAGAAGATGTGCTACGACATATACTTCTCTGCCAAAAAGGTCAAGCGGTACTTCTAGGAGCATACCATCACCGTGGTGAGTGTTGGGGAATGTTGCATGGGAAACAAAAGTTTTCCTACGCACATGCAAGATCTATCCATGGTGATGAGCATCTACGAGAGGGAGAGTGTATCTACATACCCTTGTAGATGTCTAAACGGGAAGCGTTAAGCAACGCGGTTGATGTAGTCGAACGTCTTCGCGATCCAAATCGCCAAGCGCCCTGCGATCCCATCACGATCCGTCCCGCGATCCAATCACGATCCATCCTGCGATCTCATCATGATCCGTCCCGCGATCCTATCGCGATCCGTCCCGCGATCTCATCACAATCCGTCCCGCGATCCAATCACGAATCATCTCGCGATCTTGATCACGGTCCTTCTGATCTAGCGCCGAACGGACGACACCTCCGCGTTGAGCACACGTACAGCTTGATGATGATCTCCTCCTTCTTGATCTAGCAACAGGGAGCGGAAAGGTAGAAGAGCTCTCCGGCAGAACGACGGCGTTGTGGCAATGGTGGTGGAGCTATTCCAGTAGGGCTTCGCCAAGCACTACAAAATCAATCTAGAGGAGAAACAGATCTAGAGGAGAAGAAGAGTGCAGCACGTGGCAATTAGGGGTAGCTCTTCCCTCTAAATACTCTAGTATATATAGGAGGGAGGGAGGGGAGGAGGCAGCCTCAAACCCTCAAGGTTTGGTCGAAATTGGAGGTGGAGGAGTCCTACTACAATCCTATTAGGAGTAGGATTCCTCCTTTCCACTTGGAAACTCTTTCCACCTCTCCACCTTTGGATTTTTTCCTTCTCAAACCTCATGGGATTTAGTGGAGCCTTCGGCCAGCCCACTAGGGGCTGGTTTGTCTCCTCCCACAACCCATGAGGCCCCTCGGGGCATGACATCCCTCCCGATGGTCCCCCGGTACCCTCCCGGCAGTCCCGATACACTAACGATGAGGCGGAAACTTTTGTGGTGACCAAAACATGACTTCCTATATATCAATCTTTACCTCCGGACCATTCCAGAGCTCCTCGTGACGTCCGGTATCTCATACGGGACTCCGAACAACCTTCGGTCACCACCATACATAACTCTATACTACTGAAACGTCACCGAACCTTAAGTGTGCAGACCCCGCGGGTTCGAGAACTATGTAGACATGACCGAGACACCTCTACAGTCAATAACCAATAGCGGGACCTGGATGCCCATATTGGTTCCTACATATTCTACGAAGATCTTTATCGGTTGAACCTCTATGTCAAGGATTCAGTCAATCCCGTATGATGTTCCCTTTGTTCTTCGGTATGTTACTTGCCCGAGATTCGATCGTCGGTATCTCCATACCTAGTTCAATATCGTTACGAACAAGTCTCTTCACTCATTCCGTAATACAAGATCCCGTGGCTAACACTTAGTCACATTGCTTGCAAGGCTTATTGTGATGTTGTATTACCGAGTGGGCCCCAAGATACCTCTCCGTCGCACGGAGTAACAAATCCCAGTCTTGATCCATGCCAACCCAACAGACACCCTCGGAGATACCTGTAGAGTACCTTTATAGTCACCCAGTTATGTTGTGGCATTTGATAAACACAAGGCACTCCTCCGGTGCCAGTGAGTTGCGTGATCTCATGGTCATAGGAACAGATACTTGACATGCAGAAAACAGTAGCAATACACTGACATGATCATATGCTATGTTTGTAGTTTGGGTCTTGTCCATCACATCATTCTCCTAATGATGTGATCCTGTTATCAAAGACATCTCATTTCCATGACTTGGAAACCATAGCCATCTTTGATCAATGAGCTAGTCTATTAGAGGCATACTAGGGACATGGTTTTGTCTATGTATCCACACATGCATCGGAGTCTCCGATCAATACAGTTATAGCATGGATAATAAACGATTATCATGAACAAGGAAGTATGATAATAACTAATTTATTATTCCCTTTAGGGCATATTTTCAACAGTCTCCCACTTGCACTAGAGTCAATAAATCTAGTGCAGAACACCATGTGATTCGCATTGTTATGAATCAAACACCCAATGAGTTCTGGGGCTCGATCATGCTTTGCATGTGAGAGAGGTCTTTTAGTCAACGGGTCTGCGATATTCAGATCCGTGTATACTTTGCAAATCTCTATGTCAAAACATAAACACTGCTACTACACTCCACTTGGAGCTATTCCAAATGGCTGCTCCACTATACGGATACGGATTTCTACTAAGAGTCATCCGGATTGGTGTTAAAGCTTGCATCGACGTAACTCTTTATGATGATTTCTTTATCACCTCCATAATTGAGAAATATTTCCTCAGTCTTTTAGTTATTAAGGATAATCTTGACCGCTGTCCAGTGATCCACTCCTGGATCACTCTTGTACCCCTTGATGGACTCATGACAAGGCACACACATGTGCGGTACACAGCATGGCATACTATATGGAGCCTATGGCTAAAGCATAGGGGACGACCTTCGTCCTTTCTCTTTCTTCTGCCGTGGTCGAGCTTTGAGTCTTACTCAACTTCACACCTTACAAATCAGGCAAGAACTCTTTCTTTGACTGATCCATTTTGAACTCTTTCAAAATATTGTCAAGGTATGTACTCATTGAAAGTCTCATTAAGCATCTTAATCTATCTCTATAGATCTTGATGCTCAATAATTAGGTAGCTTTATCCAGGTCCTCCTTTGAAAAACTCTTTTAAAACAACCATTTATGCTTTCCAGAACTTCTACATCATTTCCGATCAATAATATGTCAACCACATATGCTTACCAGAAACTCGATAGTGCTCCCACTCACTTTATTGTAAATACAAGTTTCTCATAAACTTTGTATAGACTCAAAAACTTTGATCACCTCATCAAAGCGTTTATTCCAACTTTGGGATACTCGCTCCAGCCCATAGAAGGATTGCTGGAGCTCGCACACCTCTTAGCATCCTTAGGACTGACAAAACCTTCTGTTTGTATCACATACAACCTTTCCTCAAGTAAACCATTAAGGAAACGATTTTTTGACATCCATCTACCATTTTTCATAATTGAAAAATGCAGCAACTGCTAACATAATTCCAACACACTTTAGCATCGCTACAAATGAGAAAGTCTCATCACAGTTAACTCCTTGAACTTGTCGAAAACTTCTTTGCGACAAGTCGAGCTTTATAAATGGTGACATTTACCATCAACGTCTATCTTCATCTCAAAGGTCCATTTGTACTCGACGACCCGCCGTCCAACGAGCAAGTCTACCAAAGTCTATACTTGGTTTTCACACATGGATCCTTTCTCGGATTTCATGGCCTCTAACCATTTGTCGGAATCCAAGCCCATCATCGCTTCTCCATAGCTCGTAGGTTCATTGTTGCCTAATAACATGACCTCCAAGACAGGGTTGTCGTACCAATCTGGAGCAATACGCATCCTTGTCGACCTACGAGGTTCGATAGTAACTTGATCTGAAGCTTCATGATCATCATCATTTACTTCCTCTTCAACTAACGTAGGTTCCACAGAAATATCTTTCTACGCTGCGCTACTCTCTGGCTGAAGCAAAGGTTCAACAACCTCATCAAGTTCCATGTTCCTCCCACTCAATTCTTTCGAGAGAACTCTTTCTCGAGAAAGGACCCGTTTTAGCAAAAAACACTTTATGCTTGGATCTGAGATAGAAGGTTTATCTAACTGTTCTTAGGGTATCCTATGAAGATGCATTTGTCCGCTTTGGATTCAAGCTCTTTAGGTGCAAACCTTTTTCACATAAGCGTCGCAGCCCCAAATATTAAGAAATGACAGCTTAGGTTTCTATCAAACCATATGGTGTCATCTCAATGGATTTAGATGGTGTCCTATTTAAAGTGAATGCAGTTGTCTCTAATGCATAACCCAAAACGATAGTGGCAAAGTGATAAGAAACATCATAATTCGCACCACATCCAATAGAGCACGAGTACGACGTTCAGACACACCATCACACTATGGTGTTCCAGGTGGCGTGAGTTGTGAAACAACTTCCACATTGTCTAAAGTTGTATGCCAAACTCGTAACTCACATATTTACCTCCACGATCATATCGTAGACATTTTTATCTTCTTGTCACGATGATCTTAAACTTGACTCTGAATTTGTTTGAACTCTTTCAAATGATTCAGACTTGTATTTCATTAAGTAAATATACACTGTATCTACTCAAATCATGAGTGAAGGTAAGAAAATAATGATTTCCGCCGCATGCTACAACACACACTGAAGCATATACATCAACATGTATCATTTCCAATAAGTTAGTTGCCCCGCTCTATCATATTGTAAACGGGTTTTTAGTCATCTTGCCCACGAGGCATGGTCCGCATGACTCAACCGATTCGAAATTGAATGAGTCCAAAGATCCATCAACATGGATTTTCTTCATGCGTTTTAGACCAATATGACATTTAGCCGCAGTGCCACAAGTATGTGGTACTATCATTATTAGCTTTGTATCTTTTGGCATCTATGTTATGAACATGTGTATTACTACGATCCAGATTCAACAAACCATTCTCATTGGGTGCTTGACCATTGAAGGTATTATTCATGTAAACAGAATAACAATATTCTCTAAATTAAATGAATAACCGTATTGCAATAAACACGATCTAATCATGTTCATGCTCAACGCAAACACCAAATAATATTTATCTAGGTTTGTCACTAATCCCGAAGGTAGAGAGAGCGTGCGATGTTGATCACATCAACTTTGGAGACATTTCCAACACACATCGTCACCTCACCCTTAGCTAGTCTCCATTTATTTCATAGATTTTAATTCGAGTTACTAACATTTAGCAACCGAAACGGTATCCTATACCCAGGTGCTACTAGGAGTACTAGCAAGGTACACATTAATAACACATACATCAAATATACTTATGTCGATGTTGCCAGCCTTCTTATCTACCAAGTATCTAGGGTTGTTCCACTTCAACAACCATTCTCCTCATAATAGAAGCACTTAGTCTCGGGTTTGGGTTCAACATTGGGTTGCTTCACTGGAGCAGCAACTGCCTTGCCATCCATGAAGTTTCCCTCCTTGCCCTTGCTCTTGTCGAAACTAGTGGTTTTACTAACCATCAACACTTGATGCTCCTTCTTGATTTCTACCTTTGCGGTGTCAAACATCGCGAATGGCTCAGTGATCATCATTTCTATCCCTGACATTTCATAGTTCATCACGAAGCTCTAGTGGCCTAGTGACAGTGACTTGGAGAAATAGATCAATCACTATCTTATCTGGAAGATCAACTCCCACTCGATTCAAGCGATTGTAGTACCCAGACAATATGAGAACATGCTCAACAATTGAGCTATTCTCCTTCATCTTGCGGGCAAAGAATCTTGTTGGAGATCCCATATCTCACAACACGGGCACGAGCCTAAGATCACAATTTCAGCTCTTAGAACATCTTATATGTTCCGTGACGTCCAAAATGTTTTGGAGCCTCAATTCTAAGCCGTAATGCATGACGCACTGAACTATCATGTAGTCATTGGAACATGCCTGTCAGATGTTCACAACATCTACAAACAACGCTAGAGGGGAGTGGCGCACCGAGCGGTGCATTAAGGACATAAGCCTTCTGTGCAGCAATGAGGACAATCCTCAGATCATGGACCCAGTCCACAATATTGCTATCATTATCTTTCAACTCTATTTCTCTAGGAACATATAAAAATTCAAGGGAGCTACAGCGCGAGCTAGTAACCTACAACATAATTTGCAAAGACACTTTGACTATGTTCATGATAATGAGTTCAATTAATCATATTACCTAAGAACTCCCACTCAAATTGACATCCCTCCGGTCATTCGAGTGATACATGATCCAAACTCACCAACTCAAGTCCGATCATCACGTGAGTTGAGGTGGTTTCAATGGTGAACATCATGATGTTGATCATATATGATATATGACTTATGTTCGACCTTTCGGTCTCTTTTGTTCCGAGGCCATGTTTGTACATGCTAGGCTTGTCAAGTTTAACCCGAGTGTTCTGCATGTGCAACACTGTCTTGCACCCGTTGTATGTGAACGTAGAGTCTATCGCACCCGATCATCACGTGGTGTCTCGACATGACGAACTTTCGCAATGGTGCACACTCGGGGAGAAAACAATTTATCTTTAAATTTAAGTGAGGGATCACCTTATAATGCTACCATCGTCCTAAGGAAAACAAACTACATAAAAGGATTAACATCACATGCAAATCATAAGTGACATGATATGGCCATGAACTTGTGCTTTTGATCTCCATCTTGAAAGCACCGGCATGATCTCCATCGTCACCGGCATGACACCATGATCTCCATCATCTTGATCTCCATCAACGTGTCACCATCGGGGTTGTCGCGCCCACCATGCTTCTACTACTATTGCTGCCGTTTAGCGATAAAGTAAAGCATTACATAGCGCTTAATGATTGACACGCAGGTCATACAATAATTAAAGACAACCCTATGGCTCCTGCCGGTTGCCGTACTCATCGACATGCAAGTCGTGATATTCTATACAACACATGATCATCTCATACATCACATATATCTCATCATGTAATTGGCCATATCACATCACAACATACCCTACAAAAACAAGTTAGACGTCCTCTAATTGTTGTTGCATGTTTTACGTGGATGCTACGGGTATCTAGCAAGAACAATTCTCACCTACGCATAAACCACAACGGTGATACATAAGTTGCTTTTCAACCTTCCTACGGACCGCCTTAGTCGAATCCGATCCAACTAAAGTAGGAGAAACAGACACTCGCCAGCCATATTTGCGTAACGAAGTTACACGTCAGCCGATGGAACCGGTCTCTCGTAAGCGTACGAGTAAGGTTGGTCCGGGCCGCTTCATTCCACAATACCTCTGAACCAAAACACGACCAAGGGAGGAAGCAATCTAAGCATCAACGCCCACAAACTCTTTGTGTTCTACTCGAGATCTCATCTACACATAGACCTAGCTCATGATGCCACTGTTGGGGAACGTTGCATGGGAAACAAAAAAATTCCTATGCACATGAAAGATCTATCCATGGTGATGAGCATCTACGAGAGGGAGAGTGGATCTACATAACCTTGTAGTTCGCTAAGCGGGAAGCGTTAAGAAACGTGGTTGATGTAGTCGAACGTCTTCGCGATCCAAATCGCCGAGCGTCCCGCGATCCCATCATGATCCGTCCCGTGATCCAATCACGATCCGTCCCGCGATCCAATCACGATCCGTCCCGCGATCTCATCACAATCCGTCCCGCGATCCAATCACGAATTGTCTCGCGATCTTGATCACAGTCCTTCTGATCTTGCGCTGAACGGACGACACATCCGCGTTCAGCACACGTACAGCTTGATGACGATCTCTGCCTTCTTCATCTAGCAAGAGGGAGCGGAGAGGTAGAAGAGTTCTCCGGCAGCGCGATGGCATTGCGGCAATGGTGGTGGAGCTATTTCAGCAGGGCTTAGCCAAGCACTACAGAATCAATATAGAGGAGAAACAGATCTAAAGGAGAAGAAGAGGGCAGCACGTGGAAATTAGGGTTAGCTGTTCCCTCTAAATCCTCTAGTATATATAGGAGGGAGGGAGGGGAGGAGGCTGCCTCAAACCCTCAAGGTTTGGTCGAAATTGGAGGTGGAGGAGTCCTACTCCAATCCTATTAGGAGTAGGATTCCTCCTTTCCACTTGGAAACTCTTTCCACCTCTCCACCTTTGGATTTTTTCCTTCTCAAACCTCATGGGATTTAGTGGAGGCTTCGGACAGCCCACTAGGGGCAGGTTTGTATCCTCACACAGCCCATGAGGCCCCTCGGAGCGTGACACCCCTCCCGATGGTCCCCCAGTACCCTCCCGGCACTCCCAATACACTACCGATGAGGCAGAAACTTTTCCAGTGACCAAAACATGACTTCCTATATATCAATATTTACCTCCGGACCATTCCGGAGTGCCTCATGACGTCCGGGATCTCATCCGGGACTCCTAACAACCTTCTGTCACCACCATACATAACTCTATACTACTGAAACGTCACTGAACCTTAAGTGTGCAGACTTTGCGGGTTCAAGAACTATGTAGACATGACTGAGACACCTCTATGGTCAATAACCAATAGCGGGACCTAGATGCCCATATTGGTTCCGACATATTCTACGAAGATCTTTATCGGTTGAACCTCTATGTCAAGGATTCAGTTAATCCCGTATGATGTTCCCTTTGTTCTTCGGTATGTTACTTGCCCGAGATTCAATCGTCGACATCTCCATACCTAGTTCAATCTCGTTACCGGCAAGTCTTGTTAACTCGTTCCATAATACAAGATCCTGTGGCTAACACTTAGTCACATTGCTTGCAAGGCTTATTGTGATGTTGTATTACCGAGTGGGCCCTGAGATACCTCTCCGTCACACGGAGTAACAAATCTCAGTCTTGATCCATGCCAACCCAACGGACACCCTCGGAGATACCTGTAGAAAACCTTTATAGTCACCCAGTTACGTTGCGACGTTTGATACACAGAAGGCACTCCTCCGGTGCTAGTGAGTTGCATGATCTCATTGTCATAGGAACAGATACTTGACATGCAGAAAACAGTAGCAATAAACTGACACGATCATATGCTACGTTCGTAGTTTGGGTCTTGTCCATAACATCATTCTCCTAATGATGTGATCCCTTTATCAAATGACATCTCATGTCCATGACTAGGAAACCATAGCCATCTTTGATCAACGAGCTAGTCTATTAGAGGCATACTAGGGACATGGTTTTGTATATGTATCCACACATGCATCTGAGTCTCCAATCAATACAATTATAGCATGGATAATAAACGATTACCATGAACAAGGAAATATGATAATAACTAATTTATTATTGCCTCTAGGGCATATATCCAACAGTGAGCATGGCCCCGCGCGTCAAGATCATGAGCGACCGGGACTCCATAGGCCGGATTGCCAAGTGGGTCATCCCACTCGCCGATCACGAGATCTGGTACGAACCTCGCACCGCCATCAAGTCGCAGGCGCTGGATGACTTCCTCGTTGACTAGGAGGAGGCCGAGTTCATGCCGCCTCCCCCAGACTGCACGCATTGGCGGATGCATTTCGACGGCTCCAAGATGAGGATCGGCCTGGGTGCCGGCCTAATCCTCTCCTCCCCGAAAGGTGACCAGCTCAAGTACGCCCTCCAGATCCACTTTCGCCGCCTCCAACAACGTGGCCGAGTACGAGGCCATCATCCATGGCCTCCGGCTAACCAAGGAGATCGACATCAGGGGCATTCTATGCTTCGGTGACTCCGACCTTGTGGTACAGCAGGTCTCTAGCGAATGGGATGCCAGGGACGCCAACATGGCCAGCTACCGCTTCCTCTTGCAAGAGCTCATCGGCTCCTTCGAGGGCTGTGAGTTCCACCACGTCCCACGGGCAGACAACGAGGCGGTCGACGCGCTGGCAAAGATCGGCTCCACCCGGCAGGTCGTCCCAGCCGGCGTCTCCCTCGAGTGGTTGCTCAAGCCGTCGAGCAAGCCTTCCCTAGCATCGGAATCCATCTTCATGCCGGTAGATGCCACCGTCCCATCGACGACTCCGGCTGTCCCTTCGGCATCTTTGCCACCGGCTCCCTCAACCTCGTCCGCCTTGCCGGCATCAGTTGAGCCGGCCACGTCCGAGGCCACCGGCTCCAACGACGCGGTTGTCATGATGGCAATTGACCAGCCGGCCTCGGGAGCTGGCAAGCCAGCCCCGGGGGCTGGCGAGCCGGTCCCGGGGACTGATCATCTGGGCCCGGGGACTCTCGAGCCGGCCCCCGTCTCTTCCCCCTCTTGGGCACAGCCTATCCTGGCATTCCTTCTATGGGACGAGATCCCCCACGAACAAGGCCATGGCAAGGCAAATTTAGCATCGGGCCCCGGCATACAGCATCATCAACAACGAGCTGGTCCATCGCAGCAACACCGGCGTCTTTCAATGATGCGTCGTGCCGGAGAAGGGTCTGGAGATCCTCCTTGACATCCACCAGGGCAAGTGCGGGCACCACGCCGCCTCCCGAGCCTTGGTGGCTAAGGCCTTCCGCCATGGCTTCTACTGGCCCACTGCTCTCGAGGCGGCCAAGAAATTGGTTGACGAGTGCGAGGGCTGCCAACGCTTCAGCACGCAGAGCCACCTACCGGCATCGGCCCTCCAGACCATCCCCTATCATGGCCCTTCGCCATCTCGGGGCTGGACATGGTGGGTCCCTTCAAGACCGCACGAGGCGGCATGACGCATTTGCTGGTGGCTGTCGACAAATTCACCAAGTGGATCGAGGCGCGACCAATCAAGAAGATGGACGGCCCCACGACCGTCTGGTTCATCGACGACATCACGGTTCGCTACGGCGTCCCTCACAGCATCATCACCGACAATGACACGAACTTTGCCAAGGGTGCGCTTGCGCATTTCTACTCCAAAAAAGGAATCTGGCTTGACCTTGCCTCCGTCGCTCATCCACAGTCAAACAGCTAGGTCGAGAGGGCAAACGGCCTCATCCTATCCAGCATGAAGCCCCGGATCGTGACACCGTTGGTAAGGTCAGCCGACTGCTGGGTCAATGAGCTGTCGGCTGTCCTTTGGAATCTCAGGACCACCCCCAACCAATCAACCAGCTACACTCCCTTCTTCCTTGTATACGGGTCCTAGGCAATCATCCCCACGGATATCGAGTTCGACTCGCCTCGGGTCGCCCTATACACGGAGAAGGACGCAAAGGAGGCAAGAGAAGACTGTGTCAATTTACTCGACGAAGCCCGCGAGCTGGCCTTGAGCCGGACAACAATCTACGAGCAGAAGCTCCGGCACTACCACAGCAAGCAGATCCGCCCGCTCTCCTTTCGAGAACTGGACCTGGTCCTTAGGCGGATCCAGCGAACAGCCGAACAACACAAGCTTTCCTCCCCATGGGAGGGCCCGTTCACTTTCATCAAGGCATTGCACAACAATGCGTACTACCTAATAGACGCCCAGAAGCTGCAGAAGCGCAAAAGAGACACCTCCGGCGAGGAGACCGAGCGCCCATGGAACGCGACGCTCCTCCTCCCGTTTTACTGCTAAAAAGACCAATATATGTATGTATCCCTCCCCTTTTGGGCTTATGAATGAAATGGGTGCCCCAGGCCGGCTCTTGGGGCACGCCTTTTTCGTTTCCCTCAAAGGTCTCCTCACTCACCGGCTCCCCGACCCGGCTCCTGGGCCAGGGGGCTCGCCGATTGGTCGTACGTCGCCTCTCTCGAAAAATTGACCAAGTAGTGTGAGCCGAGCAAAGCCCTCCCACCCCTCCCAGCTACAGATCTGGCTCCCAGCAAAGCCCTCCTCGGGGTGGCGAAGCTTAGCTCACACGAAAGATCGATTGCAAAAGAGATGCCGGCTAGGCCCAGCCGGACCACCGCCTCGCCTCTGCCTCTCTACTTACCCTAAAAATCTCTTGCGGTTTCTAAGTTGAGAACTGGCTCCCTCGAGGTGGACGCCCCGACCCAGCTACAGACCGGCTCCCGGCTGTCGGGCTAGCGGGGCCGAAACTAAAGGGGAAAAGGAGGCAGAATAAAAGGAACCAAAAGGGCAAAAAAAGGGTTAGGACGAGCAAGCACGCACAATAAGGCAAACACATCAAACATTCACAGTACGAATATTAAAGGCAAAAGAGGCCCATGGCCATCATGGTTCAGTACATTACACCCCCAGTGGGTGGACTTAAAACCTAACATGCAGAAGATAGAAAGAAAAGATACGATGCCTGGGGGCTCAGGCCACCGGCGCGTCGCCAGCCAGTGCATCATTGGGCGGCTCGACTCCCGTCCCGGAGGTAGCCGCGGCCTTTGGGTCGGCCTCCTCTCCGCTGGAGTCGGTGCTCTCGTCGGCAACCTCCTCATCCTCCGGGCCTTGGGGGATGCCGAAGGAGTCTTCAGGCACTGGCTCGCCGTCCTCGCCAAGGGCCGGCAGGAACTCATCTGCGTCGACATACGACGCGAGCTCGTTGGCTTGGTGGACTAGGGCCGGCTTGCGGGCCTCCCGCTCCTCGACCGGCTCGTCCCGCATGGTTGCCAGCCGGCCCAAGTCCATGCCGCGATACCACGACGTGACGAACCGAAGCGCCATCTATTCTCCGGCTCGGGCCGCTGACGCCTTCCAGGCCTCCAGCCGGGCCACGGCCTGCTCCAGCCACAAGGCCACGCAGTTCTCCAGGGCTCCTCCGCGGCCCGGCCACAAGGTGGCGATGATCTCCTTGGCCGCCGTCTTCAGCCGCTCCACGCTCCGCTCGAGGTGGTCCAGCCGGTTTTCTATGGCGAGCCCAAGCTCCGCCACACTCCTCGATAGAGCGCCCGCGCGCCCGGAGGTACTCCCGATGTTCCTCAACGGCACGCTCTGCGTGGCGCTGGGTCTCCGGGAAGCGCCCTAAAGAAGAGAGGAAAAGAAGGAAAGGAAAGCAAATCAAGAACGAGAACCAACAAAAGAGAAAGGCAACCTGCTAGAAAAAAAAGGAAAAACAGACACTTACGTTCGATAGAGTCGTCCACCTCGATGGCAAAGTGTAGCAATGAATCCTTCTCCAACGCCAACGCCACCTACGCCTCGGCGAGGGAACCCTTGAGCTCCTCGAGCATCCTCTCTAGGCGAGTCACCTCGCCTTGGAGGTATTGGGGAACGTCGCATGGGAAACAAAAAAATTCCTACGCACATGCAGATCTATCCATGGTGATGAGCATCTACGAGAGGGAGAGTGGATCTACATACCCTTGTAGATCGCTAAGCGGGAAGCGTTAAAAAACGCGGTTGGTGTAGCCGAACATCTTCGCGATCCAAATCGCCGAGCGTCCCGCGATCACATCACGATCCGTCCCGCAATCCAATCATGATCCGTCCCGCGAACTCATCATGATCCGTCCCGTGATCTCATCATGATCTGTCCCACGATCTCATCACGATCCGTCCTGTGAACTCATCACGATCCGTTCCGTGAACTTGTTCACGGTCCTTCCAATCTAGCGCCGAACGGACGACACCTCCGCGTTCAGCACACGTGCAGCATGATGACGATCTCCACCATCCTGATCCACCAAGAGGAAGTGGAGAGGGAGAAGAGTTCACCGGCAGCGTGACGGCGCTCCAGTGATGGTGGTGGAGGAATTCCGGCAGGGCTTCGCCTAAGCACAGCAGAAAACCGATCTAGAGGAGAAACTATGCACTAGAGGAACGGGTAGCACGTGGCTGAAAATTCTGTGCCAAAACCCTAAAATCCTCTAGTATATATAGGAGGAGAGGAGGAGGAGTCTTGGCTGCCAAAAATCCAGCCCTTGGGTCGACCAAAGTGGGGAGGAGAGGAGGACTCCTCCTCCAATCCTAGTAGGACGAGGATTCCTCCCCTTTTTGGCCTTTTTCCACCTTTTTCCCTTTGGACTTTTTCTCCCAGCCGCATGGGCCTTGTGTGGGACTTCCACCAGCCCACAAAAGGCTGGTATTTACTCTCCCACAGCCCATGAATCCTCTTGGGTCGAAATAGCCCTCCCGATGGTCTCCCGGTACACTACCGGCACTCCCGGTACATTACCGATTAGCCCGAAACTTTTCCGGCGACCAAAATGGGACTTCCTATATATGAATCTTTACCTCCAGACCATTCTAGAGCTCCTCGTGACATCCGGGATCTCATCCGGGACTCCGAAAAACCTTAGGTGACCACCATACATAACTCTATACTACCGAAACGTCACCAAACCTTGAGTGTGCAGACCCTGCGGGTTCGAGAACTATGTAGGCATGACCGAGACACCTCTACGGTCAATAAACAATGGTGGGACCTGGATGTCCACATTGGTTCCGACATATTCTACGAAGATCTTTATGTTGGAAATATGCCCTAGAGGCAATAATAAATTAGTTATTATCATATTTCCTTGTTCATGATAATCGTTTATTATCCATGCTATAACTGTATTGATCGGAGACTTAAATGCATGTGTGGATACATAGACAAAACCATGTCCCTAGTATGCCTCTAATGGACTAGCTCGTTGATCAAAGGATGGTTAAGGTTTCCTAGCCATGGACATGAGATGTCATTTGATAACGGGATCACATCATTAGGAGAATGATGTGATGGATAAGACCCAAACTACAAACATAGCATATGATCGTGTCAGTTTATTGCTACTGTTTTCTGCATGTCAAGTATATGTTCCTATGACCATGAGATCATGCAACTCACGGATATCGGAGGAGTGCCTTGTGTGTATCAAACGTCGCAACGTAACTGGGTGACTATAAAGGTGCTCTACAGGTATCTCCGATGGTGTTTGTTGAGTTGGCATGGATCGAGACTGGGATTTGTTACTCCGTGTGACGGAGAGGTATCTCAGGGCCCACTCGGTAATACAACATCACAACAAGCCTTGCAAGCAATGTGGCTAAGTGTTAGTCACGGGATCTTGTATTACGGAACGAGTAAAGAGACTTGCCAGTAACGAGGTTGAACTAGGTATGGAGATACCGACGATCGAATCTCGGGCAAGTAACATACCGAAGAACAAAGGGGACGTTATACGGGATTAACTGAATCCTTGACATAGAGGTTCGACCGATAAAGATCTTCGTAGAATATGTAGGAACCAATGTGGACGTCCAGGTCCCGCCATTGGTTATTGACCGTAGAGGTGTCTCGGTCATGTCTACATAGTTCTCGAACCCGCAGGGTCTGCACACTTAAGGTTCGGTGACGTTTCGGTAGTGTAGAGTTATGTATGGTGGTGACCGAAGGTTGTTCGGAGTCCCGGATGAGATCCCGGACGTCACGAGGAGCTCCGGAATGGTCCGGAGGTAAAGATTCATATATAGGAAGTCCCAGTTTGGTTTCCGGAAAAGTTTCGGGCTCATCGGTAGTGTACCGGGAGTATCGGTATTGTACCGGGAGTGCCGGTAGTGTACCGGAGGACCTCCGGGAGGGGTACTTCGACCCCAAGAGGTCCATGGGCTGTGGGAGAATAATAACCAGCCCTTATTGGGCTGGGAAAACAGCCACAAAGGCCCATGGCGCAGGAGAGAAAGTCCTAAAGCAAAAAGTGGAAAATCAGCCAATAGGAGGCAATCCTACTCCAACTAGGATTGGAGGTGAAGTAGGATTTCTTCCCACCTCCTATTTCGGCCGACCCAAAGGCCTTGGCTGCCTCTCCTCTCCTCTCCTCCTATATATACTAGTGGATTGGGTGGTTTTTGGACAGAATTTCCGGCCACGTGCTACCCGTTTCACCGGTGCACAGTTTCTCCTCTAGATCGGATTTCTGCAGCGCTTAGGCGAAGCCCTGCCGGAATTGCTCCACCACCACCATCACCGGAGCGCCGTCACGCTGCCGGTGAACTCTCTCTCCTCTCCACCTCCTCTTGCTGGATCAAGATGGTGGAGATCGTCATCAAGCTGCACGTGTGCTGAACGCGGAGGTGCCGTCCGTTCGGCGCTAGATCGGAAGGACCGTGATCGAGATCGCGAGACGGTTCGTGATGTGATCACGGAACGGATCGTGATGAGTTCGCGGGACAGATCGTGATCAAGATCGTGAGACGGATCGTGATGAGTTCACGGGACGGATCATGATGTGTTCGCGGGACGGTTCGTGATTGGATCGCGGGACGCTCGGCGATTTGGATCGCGAAGAAGTTCGACTACACCAACCGCGTTTCTTAACGCTTCCCGCTTAGCGATCTACAAGGGTACGTAGATCCACTCTCCCTCTCGTAGATGCTCATCACCATGGATAGGTTTGCGTGTGCGTAGGAAAATTTTGTTTCCCATGCGACGTTCCCCAACAGTGGCATCATGAGCTAGGTTGATGGTTCGATGAGATCTCGAGTAGAACACAAAAGGTTTGTGGGCGTTGATGCTTAGATTGCTTCCTCCCTTGGTCGGATTTTGGTTCAGCGGTATTGTGAGATGAAGCGGCCCGGACCAACATTACTCGTACGCTTACGAGAGACCGGTTCCCGCGATGCAACTTGTTGCTTAGCTGGCTTGCGGGTGACAGTTTCTCTTACTCTAGTTGGATCGGATCCGACAAAGGCGGTCCTTGAGAAGGTTGAAAAGCAAACTAGTGTATCACCGTTGTGGTTTTGCGTAGGTGAGAATTGTTCTTGCTAGATACCCGTAGCAGCCACGTAAAACATGCAACAACAATTAGAGGACGTCTAACTTGTTTTTGCAGGGTATGTTGTGATATGATATGGCCAATTACATGATGAGATATATGTGATGTATGAGATGATCATGTGATGTATAGATTATCACGACTTGCATGTCGGTGATTACGGCAACCGGCAGGAGCCATAGGGTTGTCTTTAATTATTGTATGACCTGCGTGTCAATCATTAAAGCGCTATGTAATGCTTTACTTTATCGCTACGGTAGCAATAGTAGTAGAAGCATGCAGGGCGTGACAACCCCGATGGCGACACGTTGATGGAGATCATGGTGTCGTGCCGGTGACGATGGAGATCATGCCGGTGTTTCGAAGATGGAGATCTTAAACACAAGTTGATGGCCATATCATGTCACTTATGAATTGCATGAGATGTTAATCCTTTTATGCACCTTGTTTTGCTTAGGACGACGGTAGCATTATAAGGTGATCCCTCACTTAATTTCAAGATAAATTGTGTTCTCCCCAAGTGTGCACCGTTGCGAAAGTTCGTCGTGTTGAGACACCACGTGATGATCGGGTGTGATAGACTCTACGTTCACATACAACGGGTGCAAGACAGATTTGCACATGCGGAACACTCGGGTTAAACTTGACGAGCCTAGCATGTACAGACATGGCCTCGGAACACAAGAGACCGAAAGGTCGAGCATGAGTCATATAGTAGATATGATCAACATAATGATGTTCACCATTGAAGCCACCTCAACTCACGTGATGATCGGACTCGAGTTGGTGAATTTGGATCATGTGACACTCAGATGACCTGAGGGATGTCAATTTGAGTGGGAGTTCTTAAGTAATATGATTAATTGAACTCATTATCATGAACATAGTCAGTAGTGTCTTTGCAAATTATGTTGTAGATTACTAGCTCGCACTGTAGCTCCCGTGTGTTTTTATATGTTCCTAGAGAAATAGAGTTGAAAGATGATGGTAGCAATATTGCGGACTGGGTCCGTGATATGAGGATTGTCCTCATTGCTGCACAGAAGGCTTATGTCCTTAATGCACCGTTCGGTACGCCACCCCCTCTAGCGTCGTCTGTAGATGTTGTGAACATCTGACAGGCACGTTCTGATGACTACTTGATAGTTTAGTGCGTCATGCATTACGACTTAGAATTGAGGCTCCAAGACGTTTTGAACGTCACGGAACATACGAGATGTTCTAAGAGCTGAGATTGTGATCTCAGGCTCGTGCCCGTGTTATGAGATATGAGATCTCAAACAAAGATTCTTTGCTTGCAAGACGAAAGAGAATAGCTCAATAGTTGAGCATGTGCTTAGATTGTCTAGGTGCCACAATCGCTTGAATCGAGTGGGAGTTGATCTTCCAGATAAGATAGTGATTGATATAGTTCTCCAAGTCACTATCACTAAGCTACTAGAACTTGGTGATGAACTATAAATTGCCAGGGATAGAAATGATTCCTGAGCTTCTCGCGATGTTTTGACACCGCGAAGGTAGAAGTCAAAAAGGAGCATCAAAGTGTTGATGGTTAGTAAAAACCACTAGTTTCGAGAAGGGCAAGGGCAAGTAGGGAAACTTCATGGATGGCAAGTCAGTTGCTGCTCCAGTGAAGCAGCCCAAAGTTGAACCTAAACCCGAGACTGAGTGCTTCCATTATGAGGAGAACGGTCACTGAAGCGGAACAACCCTGGATACATGGTAGATAAGAAGGCTGGCTAAGTCGACAGAAGTATATTTGATATGCATGTTATTGATGTGTACCTTGCTAGTACTCCTAGTAGCACCTGGGTATTGGATACCGGTTCGGTTGCTCGAAATAAAAGCTACGGAATAAATGGAGAACTAGCTAAGTGTGAGGTGACGATGTGTGTTGGAAATGTTTCCAAGGTTGATATGATCAAACATCGCACGCTCTCTCTACCTTCGGGATTAGTGACGAACCTAAATTTTATTTGGTGTTTTGCGTTGAAGCATGAACGTGGTTAGATCATGTTTATTGCAACACGGTTATTCATTCAAGTTAGAGAATAATGGTTATTCTGCTTACATGAATAAATACCTTCAATGGTCATGCACCTAGTAAGTGTGGTTCATTGAATCTTGATCATAGTAATACACATGTTCATAACAATGATGCCAAAAGATGCAAAGTTAATAATGATAGTACCACATACTTGTGGCACTGCCGCTAAATGTCATATTGGTATAAAGCGCATGAAGAAACTCCATGTTGATGGATCTTTGGACTCATTCGATTTTGAATCGGTTGAGACATGCGGACCATGCCTTTTGGTAAGATGACTAAACCCCGTTTTCTGGCTTGATGAAACGGGCAAGTGACTTATTGGAAACAATGCATGTTGATGTATACGATCCAATGAGTGTTTATAGCTTGCAGTGAATATCATTGTTTTCTTACCTTCACTGATGATTTGAGTAGATATAGTGTATATTTACTTAATGAAACACAAGTCTGAATTGTTTGAAAGGTTCAAAGCAAAGTTCAGAGTGAAGTTTAAAGATCATCGTGACAAGAAGATAAAAATTTCTGCGATATGATCGTGGAGGTGAATATCTGGGTTACGAGTTTGGCATACAAATTTAGACAATGTGAAAGTTGTTTCACAACTCACGCCACCTGGAACACCATAGTGTGATGGTGTGTCCGAACGTCGTAGTCATGCCTTATTTGATATAGCACATACTATGATGTCTCTTATCGTTTTAATACTATCGTTTTAGGGTTATGCATTAGAGACAACCGCATTCACTTTAAAATAGGGCACCATCTAAATCCGTTGAGATGACACCGTGTGAATTATGGTTTGATAGAAACCTAAAGCTGTCATTTCTTGATGTTTGGGGCTGCGAAGCTTGTGTGGAAAATGTTTTCACCTAATGAGCTCAAACCCAAAGCGAACAAATGCATCTTCATAGAATACGCCAAGAACAGTTGGGTATACCTTCTATCTCAGATCCGAGTGCAAAGTGTTTGTTGCTGGAATGGATCCTTTCCTGAGAAAAGGTTTCCCTCGAAAGAATTGAGTGGGAGGAAGATAGAACTTGATGAGGTTATTGAACCTTGTTTCAATCAGAGTAGCGCAGCGCAGAAAGTTGTTTCTGTGAAGCCTATGTTAGTTGAAGAAAGAAGTTAATGATGATGATCATGAAGCTTCGGATCAAGTTACTATCGAACCTCGTAGGTCGACAAGGACGTGTACTGCTCTTGAGTGGTACAACAACCCTGTCTTAAAGGTCATGTTGTTGGACAGCGATGAACCTACGAGCTATGGAGAAGCGATGATGGGCCCGGATTCCGACAAATGGATGAGACCATGAAATCCGAGATAGGATCCATGTATGAAAACCAAGTATAGACTTTGGTAGACTTGCTCGTTGGACGGCAGGTCGTTGAGTACAAATGGATCTTTAAAAATGAAGACAGACGCTGATGGTAAATATCACCATTTGTAAAGCTCGACTTGTTGCAAAGTAGTTTGTGACAAGTTCAAGGAGTTGACTACGATGAGATTTTCTCACTCGTAGTGGTGCTAAAGTCTGTTGGAATTATGTTAGCAGTTGCTGCGTTTTCAATTATGAAATCTGACAGATGGATGTCAAAACATCATTTCCTTAACGGTTTACTTGAGGAAAGGTTGTATGTGATACAACCAGAAGGTTTTGTCAGTCCTAAGGATGCTAAAAGGTGTGCAAGCTTTGGTGATCCTTCCATGGACTGAAGCAAGCATCTCGGAGTTGGAATATACACTTTGATGAGGTGATCAAAGTTTTTGATGTTTATACAAAGTTTACGAGAAACTTGTATTTGCAATAAAGTGAGTGGGAGCACTATAGAGTTTCTGATAAGTATATGTGGTTGACATATTGTTGATCGGAAATAATGTAGAATTTCTGGAAGGCATAAAAGGTTGTTTGAAAAGTGTTTTTCTAAGGAAGACCTGGATAAAGCTACCTAATTGTTGAGCATCAAAATCTATAGAGATAGATCAAGATGCTTGATGAGACTTTCAATGAGTGCATACCTTGACAAGATTTTGAAAGAGTTCAAAATGGATCAGCCAGAGAAATAGTTCTCGTCTGATTTGTAAGGTGTGAAGTTGAGTGAGACTCAAAGCTCGACAACGGCAGAAGAAAGAGAAAGGATGAATGTCGTCCCCTATGCCTTAGCCATAGGCTCTATATTATGCCATGCTGTGTACCGCACCTATGTGTGCCTTGCCACGAGTCTGTCAAGGGGTACAAGAGTGGTCCAGGAGTGGATCACTGGACAGCGGTCGGAATTATCCTTAGTAACCAGAGGACTAAGGAAATGTTTCTTGATTATGGAGGTGATAAAGAGTTCGTCGTAAAGAGTTACGTCGATGCAAGCTTTAACACCTATCCGGATGACTAGTAGTAGCAATCTGGATACGTATAGTGGAGCAGCCATTTGGAAATAGTACCAAGTGGAGTGTGGTAGCAGTGATTACAGTTTGACATAGAGATTTGCAAAGTACACACGGATCTGAATATCGCAGACCCGTTGACTATAAGACCTCTCTCACATGCAAAGCATGATCGAGCCCCAAAACTCATTGGGTGTTAGATTCATAACAATGCGAATCACATGGTGATGTGAACTAGATTATTGACTCTAGTGCAAGTGGGAGACTGTTGGAAATATGCCCTAGAGGCAATAATAAATTAGTTATTATCATATTTCCTTGTTCATGATAATCGTTTATTATCCATGCTATAACTGTATTGATCGGAGACTTAAATGCATGTGTGGATACATAGACAAAACCATGTCCCTAGTATGCCTCTAATGGACTAGCTCGTTGATCAAAGGATGGTTAAGGTTTCCTAGCCATGGACATGAGATGTCATTTGATAACGGGATCACATCATTAGGAGAATGATGTGATGGATAAGACCCAAACTACAAACATAGCATATGATCGTGTCAGTTTATTGCTACTGTTTTCTGCATGTCAAGTATATGTTCCTATGACCATGAGATCATGCAACTCACGGATATCGGAGGAGTGCCTTGTGTGTATCAAACGTCGCAACGTAACTGGGTGACTATAAAGGTGCTCTACAGGTATCTCCGATGGTGTTTGTTGAGTTGGCATGGATCGAGACTGGGATTTGTTACTCCGTGTGACGGAGAGGTATCTCAGGGCCCACTCGGTAATACAACATCACAACAAGCCTTGCAAGCAATGTGGCTAAGTGTTAGTCACGGGATCTTGTATTACGGAACGAGTAAAGAGACTTGCCAGTAACGAGGTTGAACTAGGTATGGAGATACCGACGATCGAATCTCGGGCAAGTAACATACCGAAGAACAAAGGGGACGTTATACGGGATTAACTGAATCCTTGACATAGAGGTTCGACCGATAAAGATCTTCGTAGAATATGTAGGAACCAATGTGGACGTCCAGGTCCCGCCATTGGTTATTGACCGTAGAGGTGTCTCGGTCATGTCTACATAGTTCTCGAACCCGCAGGGTCTGCACACTTAAGGTTCGGTGACGTTTCGGTAGTGTAGAGTTATGTATGGTGGTGACCGAAGGTTGTTCGGAGTCCCGGATGAGATCCCGGACGTCACGAGGAGCTCCGGAATGGTCCGGAGGTAAAGATTCATATATAGGAAGTCCCAGTTTGGTTTCCGGAAAAGTTTCGGGCTCATCGGTAGTGTACCGGGAGTATCGGTATTGTACCGGGAGTGCCGGTAGTGTACCGGAGGACCTCCGGGAGGGGTACTTCGACCCCAAGAGGTCCATGGGCTGTGGGAGAATAATAACCAGCCCTTATTGGGCTGGGAAAACAGCCACAAAGGCCCATGGCGCAGGAGAGAAAGTCCTAAAGCAAAAAGTGGAAAATCAGCCAATAGGAGGCAATCCTACTCCAACTAGGATTGGAGGTGAAGTAGGATTTCTTCCCACCTCCTATTTCGGCCGACCCAAAGGCCTTGGCTGCCTCTCCTCTCCTCTCCTCCTATATATACTAGTGGATTGGGTGGTTTTTGGACAGAATTTCCGGCCACGTGCTACCCGTTTCACCGGTGCACAGTTTCTCCTCTAGATCGGATTTCTGCAGCGCTTAGGCGAAGCCCTGCCGGAATTGCTCCACCACCACCATCACCGGAGCGCCGTCACGCTGCCGGTGAACTCTCTCTCCTCTCCACCTCCTCTTGCTGGATCAAGATGGTGGAGATCGTCATCAAGCTGCACGTGTGCTGAACGCGGAGGTGCCGTCCGTTCGGCGCTAGATCGGAAGGACCGTGATCGAGATCGCGAGACGGTTCGTGATGTGATCACGGAACGGATCGTGATGAGTTCGCGGGACAGATCGTGATCAAGATCGTGAGACGGATCGTGATGAGTTCACGGGACGGATCATGATGTGTTCGCGGGACGGTTCGTGATTGGATCGCGGGACGCTCGGCGATTTGGATCGCGAAGAAGTTCGACTACACCAACCGCGTTTCTTAACGCTTCCCGCTTAGCGATCTACAAGGGTACGTAGATCCACTCTCCCTCTCGTAGATGCTCATCACCATGGATAGGTTTGCGTGTGCGTAGGAAAATTTTGTTTCCCATGCGACGTTCCCCAACACTTTATCGGTCCAATCTCTATATCAAGGATTCAGTTAATCACGTATGATGTTCCCTTTGTTCTTCGGTATGTTACTTGCCCGAGATTCGATCGTCGGTATCTCCATACCTAGTTCAACCTTGTTACCGGCAAGGTTCTTTACTCATTCTGTAATACAAGATCCCGTGACTAACACTTAGTCACATTGCTTGCACGGCTTATTGTGATGTTGCATTACCGAGTGGGCCTTGAGATACCTCTCCGTCACACGGAGTAACAAATCCCAGTCTTGATCCATGCCAACTCAACAGACACCCTCAGAGATACCTGTAGAGCACGTTTATAGTCACCCAGTTACGTTGCGACGTTTGATACACACAAGGCACTCCTCCAATGTCTGTGAGTTGCATGATCTCATGGTCATAGGAACATATACTTGACATGCAGAAAAAATAAGCCATAAACTGACACGATCATATGCTACGTTTGTAGTTTGGGTCTTGTCCATCACATCATTCTCCTAATGATGTGGTCCCGTTATCAAATGACATCTCATGTCCATGGCTAGGAAACCTTAACCATCTTTGATCAACGAGCTAGTCCATTAGAGGCATACTAGGGACATGGTTCTGTCTATGTATCCACACATGCATCTAAGTCTCCGATCAATACAATTTATAGCATGGATAATAAATGATTATCATGAACAAGGAAATATGATAATAACTAATTTATTATTGCCTCTAGGACATATTTCCAACAGTCTCCCACTTGCACTAGAGTCAATAATCTAGTTCACATCACCATGTGATTCGCATTTTTATGAATCTAACACCCAATGAGTTCTGGGGCTCGATCATGCTTTGCATGTGAGAGAGGTCTTATAGTCAACGGGTCTATGACATTTAGATCCGTGTGTACTTTGCAAATTACTATGTGAAACCGTAAACACTTCTACCACACTCCACTTGGTACTTTTCCAAATGGCTGCTCCACTATAAGTATCCAGATTGCTACTACGAGTCATCCGGATTGGTGTTAAAGCTTGCATCGACGTAACTCTTTACGACGAACTCTTTATCACCTCCATAATCGAGAAACATCTCCTTAGTCTTTTAGTTACTAAGGATAATCTTGACCGCTGTCCAGTGCTCCATTCCAGGATCACTTTGAAACCTTCTGGCCATACTTATAGCAAGGCTGACATCGGGTCTTTGTGCACAGCATTGCATACATGATAGAGCCTATGGCTGAAGCATAGGGGATGACACTCATCTTTTCTCTATCTTCTGCAGTCAGTGGGCATTGAGTCTTACTCAACTTTATACCTTACAAATCAGGCGAGAACTCTTTCTCTAACTGATCCATTTTGAACTCTTTCAAAATCTTGTCAAGGTATGTACTCATTGAAAGTCTCATCAAGTATCTTGATCTATCTATAAAGATCTTGATGCTCAACAAGTAGGTAGCTTTATCCAGTTCTTCCTTTGAAAAACTCTTTTCAAACAACCGTTTATGCTCTCCAGAAATTATACATCATTTCCGAATAGCAATATGTCATCCACATATACTTATCAGAAACTCAATAATGCTCCCACTCACTTTATTGCAAATACAAGTTTCTCGTAAACTTTGTATAGAATCAAAAACTTTGATCACCTCATCAAAGTGTATATTCCAACTCCGAGATGCTTGCTTCAGTTCATAGAAGAATCACTGAAGCTCACACACCTTTTAGCATCCTTAGGACTGACAAAACCTTCTCGTTGCATCTCATACAACCTTTCCTTAAGGAAGGAAATGATGTTTTGGCATCCATCTGCCAGATTTCATAATTGGAAAATGCAGCAACTGCTAACATAATTCCAACAGACTTTAGCATCGCTACGAGTGAGAAAGTCTCATCGCAGTCATGGCCTCTAACCATTTGTTGGTTTCTGGGCCCATCATCGCTTCTCCATAGTTTGTAGGTTCATCGTTGTCCAACAACATGACCTCCAAGACAGGGTTGTCGTACCGCTCAGGAGCAATATAAATCCTTGTCACCCTACGAAGTTTGATAGTAACTTGATCCAAAGCTTCATGATCATCATCATTAACTTCCCCTTCAACTAACGTAGGCTTCACAGAAACAACTTCCCGCGCTGCGCTACTCTCTGGTTGAAGTAAAGGTTCAATAACCTCATCAAGCTCTAATTTCCTCGTAGGTCGATAGTAACTTGATCCGAAGCTTTCATGATCATCATCATTAACTTCCTCTTCAACTGACGTAGGCTTCACAGAAACATCTTTCTGTGCTGCGCTACTTTCTGGTTGAAGCAGAGGTTTCAACAACCTCATCAAGTTCTATCCTCCTCCCACTCAACTCTTTCAAGAGAAACCCTTTCTCGAGAAAGGACCCAGTTTTAGCAGCAAACATTTTATGCTTGGATCTGAGATAGAAGGTTCACCCAACTGTTCTTAGGGTATTCTATGAAGATGCATTTGTCTGCTTTGGGTTCGAGCTCATTAGGTGAAAACTTTTTCCACACAAGCGTCACAGCCCCAAACATTAAGAAATGACAGCTTAGGTTTCTATCAAACCATACTTCACACGGTGTCATCTCAACGGCTTTAGATGGTACCCTATTTAAAGTGAATGTAGTTGTCTCTAATGCACAACCCCAAAATTACAGTAACAAAATGATAAGAGACATCATAGCATGCACCATATCCAATAGAGTATGACTATGACGTTCGGACACACCATCACACTATGGTGTTCCAGGTGGCGTGAGTTGTGAAACAACTTTCACATTGTCTAAAGTTGTATGCCAAACTCGTAACTCAGATATTCACCTCCACGATCATATCGCAAACATTTTTATCTTCTTGTCATGATGATCTTAAACTTCACTCTGAATTTGCTTGAACCTTTCAAGCAATTCAGACTTGTGTTTCATTAAGTAAATATACACTATATCTACTCAAATCATCAGTGAAGATAAGAAAATAATGATATCCACCGCACGCTACAAGACTCATTGGATTGCATACATCAACCTGTATCATTTCCAATAAATCACTTGCCCGCTTCATCAAAACAGAAAATGGGATCCTTAGTCATCTTGACCAAGAGATATGGTTCGCATGTCTCAACCGATTCGAAATCGAATGAGTCCAAAGATCCATCAGCATGGAGTTTCTTCATGCGTTTTGTACCAATATGATATTTAGCGGCAGTGCCACAAGTATGTGGTACTATCATTATTAACTTTGTATCCTTTTTGGCATCAATTTTATGAACATGTGTATTACTACGATCAAGTTTCAACAAACCATTCTTACTGGGTGCATGACCATTGAAGGTATTATTCATGTAAACAGAATAACCATTATTCTCTAACTTAAATGAATAACTGTGTTGCAATGAACATGATCTAATCACGTTGATCCTCAACGCAAAAAACACCAAATAACATTTATTTAGGTTCGTCACTAATCTCGAAGGTAGAGAGAGCGTGCGATGTTGATCACATCAACCTTGGAAACATTTCCAACACACATCGTCACCACACACTTAGCTAGTTCTCCGTTTATTCTGTAGCTTTTATTTCGAGTTACTAACATTTAGCAATCGAACCGGTATCCAATACCCAGGTGCTACTAGGAGTACAAGCAAGGTACACATCAATAACACGTATATCAAATATACTTCTGTCGACGTTGCCAGCCTTCTTATCTACCAAGTATCTAGGGTTGTTCCGCTTAGCGACCTCTCTCCTCATAATTGAAGCACTTAGTCTCGGGTTTGGATTCATCTTTGGGTTGCTTCACTGGAGCAGCAACTGACTTGCCATCCATGAAGTTTCCCTCCTTGCCCTTGCCCTTCTCGAAACTAGTGGTTATACTAACCATCAACACTTGATGCTCCTTCTTGATTTCTACCTTCGCGGTGTCAAACATCGTGAACAGCTCAGGGATCATTAATTCTATCCCTGGCATTTTATAGTTCATCACCAAGTTCTAGTAGCTTAGTGAAAGTGACTTGGAGAACTATATCAATCACTATGTTATCTGGAAGATGAACTCCCACTCGATTCAAGCAATTGTAGCACCCAGACAATCTGAGCACATGCTCAACGATTGAGCTATTCTCGTTCATCTTGCAGGCAAAGAATCTTGTTGGAGATCTCATATCTTACAACATGGGCACGAGCCTGAGATCCTAATTTCAGCTCTTAGAACATCTCATATGTTCCGTGACGTTCAAAACGTTTCAAAGCCTCAATTCTAAGCCGTAATGCATGATGCACTAAACTATCAAGTAGTCATCAGCACGTACCTATCAGATGTTCACAACATCTAAAGACGACGCTAGCGGGGTTGGCGCACCGAGCGATGCATTAAGGACATAAGCCTTCTGTGTAGCAATGAGGACAATCCTCAGATCACGGATCCAATCCGCAATATTGCTACCATCATATTTCAACTATATTTCTCTAGGAACATAAAGATTCAAGGGAGCTACAGCGCGAGCATGTAATCTACAACATAATTTGCAAAGACACTACTGACTATGTTCATGATAATGAGTTCAATTAATCATATTACCTAAGAACTCCCACTCAAATTGACATCCCTCCGGTCATCCGAGTGATACATGATCCAAATTCACCAACTCAAGTCCGATCATCACGTGAGTTGAGGTGGTTACAATGGTGAACATCATCATGTTGATCATATCTACTATATGACTCATGTTCGACCTTTCGGTCTCTTGTGTTCCGAGGCCATGTATGTACATGCTAGGCTCGTCAAGTTTAACCCGAGTGTTCTGCGCATGCAACACTGGCTTGCACCCGTTGTATGTGAACGTAGAGTCTATCACACCCGATCATCACGTGGTGTCTCAACACGACGAACTTTTGCAATGATGCACACTCGGGGAGAACACAATTTATCTTGAAATTTAACTGAGGGATCACCTTATAATGCTACCGTCGTACTCAGCAAAACAAGGTGCATAAAAGGATTAACATCACATGCAATTCATAAGTGACATGATATGGTCATGAACTTGTGATTTAGATCTCCATCTTGAAAGCACCGACATGATCTCCATCGTCACCGGCACGACACCATGATCTCCATCATCTTGATCTCCATCAACGTGTCGCCATCGGGGTTGTCACGCCCTGCATGCTTCTACTACTATTGCTACCGTTTAGCGATAAAGTAAAGCATTACATAGTGCTTAATGATTGACACGCAGGTCATACAATAATTAAAGTCAACCCTATGGCTCCTACCGGTTGCCATACTCATCGACATGCAAGTCGTGAAATTCTATACATCACATGATCATCTCATACATCACATATATCACATCATGTAATTGGCCATATCACATCACAACATACCCTGCAAAAACAAGTTAGATGTCCTCTCATTGTTGGTGCATGTTTTACGTGACTGCTACGGGTATCTAGCAAGAACGATTCTCACCTACGCATAAACCACAACGGTGATACATAATTTTCTTTTCAACCTTCTCAAGGACCGCCTTTGTCAAATCCGATCCAACTAAAGTGAGAGAAACTGCCACCCGCAAGCCATCTAGGCAACAAGTTGCGTTGAGGGAACCGGTATCTCGTAAGCGTACGAGTAATGTTGGTCCAGGCCGCTTCATCTCACAATACCGCTGAACCAAAATCCGACCAAGGGAGGAAGCAATCTAAGCATCAACGCCAACAAACCTTTTGTGTTCTACTCGAGATCTCATCTACACATAGACCTAGCTCATGATGCCACTGTTGGGGAATGTCGCATGGGAAACAAAAAATTTCCTACACACACATAGATCTATCCATGGTGATGAGCATCTACGAGAGGGAGAGTGGATCTACATACCCTTGTAGATCGCTAAGCGGGAAGCGTTAAGAAACGCGGTTGGTGTAGTCGAACATCTTCGCGATCCAAATCGCCGAGCGTCCCTCGATCACATTACGATCCGTCCCGCGAACTCATCACGATCCGTCCCGCAATCTCATCACGATCCGTCCCGCGATCTCATCACGATCCGTCCCGTGAACTCATCACGATCCGTTCCGTGAACTTGTTCACGGTCCTTCCAATCTAGCGCCGAACGAACGGCACCTCCGCGTTCAGCACACGTGCAGCATGATGACGATCTCCACTGTCCTGATGCAGCAAGAGGAAGTGGAGAGGGAGAAGAGTTCACCGGCAGCATGACGGCGCTCCGGTGATGGTGGTGGAGCAATTCCGGCAGGGCTTCGCCTAAGCACTGCAAAAAACCGATCTATAGGAGAAACTATGCACTGGAGGAACGGGTAGCACGTGGCTGAAAATTCTGTGCCAAAACCCTAAAATCCTCTAGTATATATAGGAGGAGAGGAGGAGGAGTCTTGGCTGCCAAAAATCCAGACCTTGGGTCGACCAAAGTGGGGAGGAGAGGAGGACTCCTCCTCCAATCCTAGTAGGACTAGGATTCCTCCCCTTTTTGGCCTTTTCCACCTTTTTCCCTTTGGGCTTTTTCTCCCAGCCGCATGGGCCTTGTGTGGGACTTCCACCAGCTCACAAAAGGCTGGTATTTACTCTCCCACAGCCCATGAAGCCTCTTGGGTCGAAATACCCCTCCCGGTGGTCTCCCGGTACACTACCCGCACTCCCGGTACATTATCGATTAGCCCGAAACTTTTCCGGCGACCAAAATGGGACTTCCTATATATGAATCTTGACCTCCGGACCATTCCGGAGCTCCTCGTGACTTCCGGGATCTCATCCGGGACTCCGAACAACCTTCGGTCACCACCATACATAACTCTATACTACCGAAACGTCACCAAACCTTAAGTGTGCAGACCCTGCGGGTTCGAGAACTATGTAGACATGACCGAGACACCTCTACGGTCAATAACCAATGGAGAGACCTGGATGTACACATTGGTTCCTACATATTGTACGAAGATCTTTATCGGTCGAAACTCTATGTCAAGGATTCAGTTAATCCCGTATGATGTTCCCTTTGTTCTTTGGTATGTTACTTGCCCGAGATTCGATCGTCGGTATCTCCATACCTAGTTCAGCTTCGTTACCGGCAAGTCTCTTTACTCGCTCCGTAATACAAGATCCTGTGACTAACACTTAGTCACATTGCTTGCAAGGCTTATTGTGATGTTGCATTACCGAGTGGGCCCTGAGATACCTCTTCGTCACACGGAGTAACAAATCCCAGTCTTGATCCATGCCAACTCAACAGACACCCTCAGAGATACCTGTAGAGCACCTCTATAGTCACCAAGTTACGTTGCGACGTTTGATACACACAAGGCACTCCTCCGATGTCCGTGAGTTGCATGAACTCATGGTCATAGGAACATATACTTGACATGCAGAAAAAAGTAGCAATAAACTTACACGGTCATATGCTACGTTTGTAGTTTGGGTCTTGTCCATCACATCTTTCTCCTAATGATGTGATCCCGTTATCAAATGACATCTCATGTCCATGGCTAGGAAACCTTAACCATCTTTGATCAACGAGCTAGTCCATTAGAGGCATACTAGGGACATGGTTTTGTCTATGTATCCACACATGGATCTAAGTCTCCGATCAATACAATTTATAGCATGGATAATAAACAATTATCATGAACAAGGAAATATGATAATAACTAATTTATTATTGCCTCTAGGGCATATTTCCAACAGGAGGGCGCGGTCCGCTGGGCGGCTTCACTTGCCTCGTTGACGGCTGCCTCCTTGGCCGTCACTTCTCGCGCCACGTCGGCCTTGAGGCGGTCCTGGGATGCCTCCCTGTCCACCAGCAGCATGTCCAGTCGGTCCTTCTCTTGCATGACCGCCTAGACGCTTTGCGTCAGCCGGTCCCGCTCAGAGACAGCCTCGGCCTTTGCCACCCGGAGGGTGGTCAGCTCATCTGCAAGACAAAACAGGCATCAGCCGATCCTTCCAAGCCCGCTCCGGCTGCCAAGCAGCCGGCCTAGTTCCCGGGGGCTACGTGCCCCTCCCTCAAAACTTGGTGTACCTTGAACCCGCATCAACTCCTCCTCCAGCCGGTAGAAGCCATGCTTGCCGTGGTCGTGGATGGCGATCGCCTCCTCAGCTTTTGTCGCTGGGAGTCCCCTCCTGCCGCATGGAGCCAACGTCAAAACAAGCCCAAGGAGATCCGGCCCGGATGCCCGTCAGTCGGTTAGTCGGCCCGCATCTTGGGGGCTACACCTAGTGGGTGCGCTTGCGCGCCCCCACTGAATTTTTTAACAAGTGTGACCATGCTTACCTCCGCATGCCGTAGAGTGGTGTAAGCCGCCTCCACAAACCGGGCCAGCTCCTGGTGGCACCGGTCCAGGACGCTCCCCAGCTCCCCGAGCGCGGGAACCGGCCCGCCCACCGGGGGAGCAAGAAGTTGGGACGCGCGCCAGCGCCTCCTAGTCCCAGAGCACCTCCTGCATGGTCCTCAGGGTCCTCCGGGCCCGGCCACCGTTGCCGCCCGTCCCCGGGCTCGCCATAGTGCCAGCCGCCGAGGGTGGGTTGACGACGACAAGAGCCCGGGAGTCGCCTCTTCCTCCCGCGCTTGGCGCCGTCGCCGCTTCCTCCTCTCGCCGTTCCGACGCAACGTTTGCGATGGGCGGCACCTCCACCTCCATGAGAGCCACCTCCGGTGCTGCCTCCAACGCCGCCTCCGGAGCCTTCGGCACGTCGACCCGAGCCGGGTCGGCCGCGGGCGGTGTCACGATCGGCACCTCTGACCGGGTCGCCTCGGGAGATGGCTCCACGGCAGCCGCCCTCGTTCGGGTCACCTCCTCCGCGGACGGAGGCACGGGCGGCTCCACAGCCGCCCCTCGTAGCTCGCTCGATGGAGGCCTCGACAGACGGGTCAATTCCGCTGCCGAGTCCGATGCCCACGCGAGGTCCGCGGACCTCCTCCGCCTCCTGCCGCTCGAGGTCCCAGAGTGCGAGGCCCCGCCTCGTGTTCCGGACTTTGAGGCTCGGAGCTCCACGAGCCTCCTCTTCTCCTCCCGCTGGGTGGCCGCGTGCTCGCGGGCCAGCTGGCTGGCGGCGTTCATCGGGTCAACTACCGGCTCCCCTTTGTTGAGCTCGATGGGGTCCCTATGGAACACGAAGATCGATCACCCACCGGCTCGCGACCCGGAGGGAAACACACGCAAGGAAAGGAGAAGCCCTTACCCAATGACGATAGGCAAGGGCCGATTGGCGCACGCCAGTGGTCTCCGTGTGTCCATGTTCACCCGCTTATGGATGGGTGGTGGGGCCACCGGCTCCTCCTGAGCTGGCCTCTTCGCCCGGCTGGCGGCTCCGGCTACCGGGGCTTGAGCCGACCGCTCCTCACTTCGCCGACCCTGCTGAGCTGTGGGGGAAGCGCGCTCAGAATCATCACATCATCGTCATCGTCATCATCTGTCCAGTCCCTGATCGTGGGACCGGTAGGGAACTCACCAGCTCTGCTGGGCTCCCCGGCTTCGCTGGGGTCGCCCGCTCGCGGGCCCGCCGGCTCCTCCACTCCTCCCGAGGAGTCCACCCCCTCTTCCGACGAGCTTCCCCGCTCGTAGTCTTCCGAGTCGGAGTGTTTGCTATCCGCCTTGAAGATTTGGGGGTGCAGGCCGTCTGGCGTGTTCTGTCGCACCAACAGTTGCGGTCAGCACAGCGAAGTAAGGTCCGCTGCCGGCTGCGGGCTGGAAATAAACAAACAAAAAGAAGTCGTCTCGTCGAAGACTTACCAGGGGGACAGTTGATGCGGCCGTATGGCTCCATGCCGAACGTCCACGGCGTGGGCTTCAGCTTGAACGTCATGAGGGCGTCACCACCTGAGCCGGCGTCAGGTCGACAGTCGTCAGCCGACAGGGGTCCCGACGGCCGGACATATCACAGATCTGGTGCGGCCTCAGCTGGAGAGGCAGCACCCGGCGCAAGATGAAGGCCGCCACCAAGTCGGAGGCGACCAACCCCTCGGCGCTCTTCAGCTGCGCGAGCCAGCCAAGCTCCGCCAGAGCCACGCCACACGGGGCGGCTCCCAGCCATTTGACCTGGGTGGACTGCGCGTCGACAAACGGCGGCAGCCGGATGAAGTCAAGGTTTGGGTGGGCATTGTTCACGTAGAAGAACGTCGGGTGCCACCCCTTGACGGACTCGATGAGAGAGAAGGGCGGGAAGCATGCGGTGGCGCGACAGCACACCACCGTGCCCCCGCAGGCGCTGCTCTTCAGCGCCTTGATATAGAAGAGGGCGTTGAAGAGATCAAGGAAGGGGAGGACCCACAGATATCCCTCGCACAGCGTCACGAAGCCAATGAGGTAGAGGATTGCGTTGGGGCCAAGGTGGTGTGGTTGAAGATCAAATGTATCCATGAGAAGCCGGAAGAAGTGGCTTACTAGTAGCCCGAAACCACGGGAGAAGTGCCAATGGAAGACGACATGCTCCCCTGGCTGCGGCATCGGCACCAACTCGCCGCCCGGCGCGCGGGCGACCACAGGGAAGCATGCGCGCACGGCGAAGCTCCGCGATGTCCGCCTCGATGACGACGGACCCAGCCTAGTTTCCTCCGCGTCCGTCGTCCACTGCGGCGGAGGGGTGGCGTACGGGTGCGTTCGTGAGCTCGGAGCGGCGTTGCGCGAGGGAGCAAGGAAGCCAAAGAGGAAGGAAGACGAGGCAGCAAGGGGGCGAGTGGGATGCGGGTATCTCCTCCCCTGCCCTTCCTCCCCTTTTAAATGGGGAGGCCACGACCGGGGGACGTGGGATTAACTGCGCCCACTCCCCCGGAAACTCCACGCACGAGTGAGCAACTTAGGCCGCAACGGCCGCTTCGGGGCGTAGAGGATCCTGGCCTGCGCCCCGAGGCCTACTGGGCTACACACGAGGCCTAGCAGGCTAGGCCTAGGCCGACGTCCCGTCTCCCCACGTGCGCGAGGCCTGCCACATCATTACCCACCACGTGGCATGCGGCGGGCCGGCTTGGGGCCCTAGGCGACGCGCCGGAACCCGAGGCGTCGGGTCTAACGACCGACCCGGCTGGCCCTTCAACTTGACACCGGAGGCGGGTATCGCTGGGGGGAAGCCGCCGGCTCCCCTCCGTCTGCCGGAGAGGGCCCCCGCCGGCTTCGGGGACTACTGACGGGGTTCCCTGGATAGGACAAAGCAATGGGGTTCCCCCCCCCCCGCTTCAAAGAAAAACTAAGCGACCGGCTGCTCACGGCCGGCTAGAGCGCGTCCGGCTCGAGCTGTCGCCGGCTGGCAACATAGACGGTTGGTCGAGGAGCCGGCTTGACCTCCGACCGGCTGCCTTCGGGCCGCCTCCTCCGTTGACCCCGGGGCAGACATGCAACGTCCCGTCGCACTACGCACGGGTACGGCGACACGACGCGACCGCCACGACGGGCAACACTATAGCCACAGTGGCCACTGACGCACGAGTGTGCATGGCTACAGTCCGGCCGTCCAGGCCGCTGACCTTGGCAAGCACAACTGGGCGGGGAAACAGTGTCGGCACGCCCTCGCCCACTCGATTACCTGCCCCGGCATGGCTACAGTGCAGCCGGCCGTACCGAAGACTTTGGCCGGCTTGCACTAGACGACGTCTCCCAGGCAACCCGTGCCGCGGCAGGTGGACGAGGGCCAATCGCAGAGCCGGCTGACGGGCCCTAACGGGAGACGGGACCGCCCAGCCGGTGGACCGTACACACGATGAGACGACACGAAGGGCGGCCCCTCCTGTCAGCCGGAGAGGCTGCTAGTCGGGTCCCTCCACCCCTGTACTTAGGATATATTATAGAGACGGGGGGTTGGCCTATAAACCCCCCCGAGCCATCCATGCAACGGGGAGGACCACTCACTCGCACACTCACACCCACGGGACTTTCCCCTCATTCTCACACTAGATAGCGGAGGAAGGCGAGCCGACTGCTCCCTCTTACTCCTCTAGACTCAACTCCAGGAGCAACCCTGTAAACACCCCCATTCATCGAACTAGACCAAGCAGGACTAGGGGTATTACCTCTCACGGAGGATCCTGAACCTGGGTACATCGTGTGTCATCACCGCTTGTACCTAATCTTGCACCCGGAGTCCGTCGGTGTCCTTCGGCCCCAACCACCTACGATAAGCCTACCCATGACATCTGTCGTGAGAAAACGACGATATGTATAAAAATACCTGAGACCAAACTTCAAAACATTCATAAGGTCACTACCTTAGCAGCCACTAAATTTAAAAAGCTATAATTATAAGTTGTAACTGTGTGGTGGCATCTAGGAAGAGTGTACTAAATAAAATTATATGCACTTTGGACACTGAAAAATGAACTATTCCAATAACAGGGTGAGTAGGAACACGCGGGAGGGGATTAACAGGAAAAATTAACCAAGCCATAGAGCGCAAGATTACCTGGATGCGCCTGAGCTCTGGGAGCCAGTAGGAGCTGACCCTTTCAACCATGGAGAGTGTAAAGAATGATAGAGAGAGTTTATGCGACACACTTATTTACATTGACATCATGGGGTTTTATACATGTACAGAGGGTCCTCAATTTTTTTTCAGTCCTCAAAAATACATATACAGAGGCACACAATTAGCTAACAGAATGCAATGTTACCCAGCTAATCTAGGAGAAAGTGGAGGAGGTGGTTAGCTGCGCTAACAGACTAACCACTATGTACTGACTCTTTCAGCAGAGAGCGTGTCGCGTAAGTGAGCATCACCGCCTGACATTCAGCGTTCAGCTCAGGCATTTGCTTCTGGCTGCAAGCCTGCAATACACAAACATACAAACCATGACGACGGGGTCAACACCGGCGCAAACATCAAATCAATCTGAGAACGAATCAGGGGCGGAGCTAGCTCCAGCCATTATCCATTAAATAATACGTCAATGCCATGGTTAGATTGCTAATTGTTGCAGCAAATCCCTAGAAAGTGTCGTGATTCAAAGGGTTTGCCGTTGCCCAGGCTCATCGAAGATCATCCTCACCTCTTCTAGAGATCACGCTGGCCCTTGGCGGGGATGGAGTGCTAGAGCCGGTCCATTAGCGCGCACACGCACTGGATCTACCCCAGCTCCCTCCGCACTCGTCGGCTCGCGCAGCGCCGAGGAGGAATAGGAGGACGACATGGGATCCGATGCGTGTCGCTCATCGCAGGCCGAGATCAGCAGCCTTCGTGCGCTTGGATAGATCTCCAACAGCTTTGCTACGCCCCTGCCCCCCGCTGGTCCCGCCGTAGAAATCCATCGCCGCGGCGGTCGAGATGGAAATACTCTTTCTCCTCTGGGTTGTTTGGTGATGACCAGCAATTTCTTTTATTTTTGAACAGGTGGCGATGGAGCGCAGGGAGGGCCGACGGGACGTAGGTCGCAGAGGAGGCGACGACCAGGGAGGAGTGACATGCCTGCTGTTGCTATTTGACCGGAGAGGTGGGTCAGCGGCGGAGGCGTCTGCAACGGCAGCCAGCATCCTAGCCCCGGAGGCGTCCGCATCAGCAGTCCCAGCCTGAGGCATCGGGGGCGTACTGCTGTCCTCTTGCGGATTAGAAAATCGGAGGGTGGTAAGCCCTGGTCGCTCGGCATCAGGGGCATGTGCAGCCTCTGCTCACCGCAACATCTCCATTGCTCTCGACGTGGCGCCTCCTCCGCGTCGAGGAGCGGGCGGCGCGGCGGATGTGGTCGGGCGGAGCGGGTAGCAGAGTGAAGGGGCGACGGGAGCGGAGCAGTTTGCGGCGACAACGGGTGGCGGGGGCCGAGTAGTTGGTGGAGAGATGGGGCGGCGGGGCTGAGCTGCGGGTGCGGGGGAGAGAAGGAGCGGGCGGGGCAGAGCGGTTAGCTCCTCCTCCGACGTGCTAGAGGGGATCAGCGTTTCGTAGGGACGTGCGGGAGAGGTAGCGTTTCGTAAGTGCGGTCAGTTTCGTTAACAGAGATTGATTTTAGGCCCTTGATGATGTGATTAAACGGTCCAGATTTTAAGTTGGATTAGCCTTTTTTTATAGGGGTAGTAGATAGATAGTAGATAGATAGATAGTAGATAGATAGATAGATGTGTTTCGGATGGGTGCATGCGTCGCGTGAGTTATTAGCTGCATGTAGTTAGTTAGGCGTGTGCGTGTCAGGGGTTAGTTGCCTAGCTGCGCGATGTAGATCGTGGAGTCAGTTAGTGGGAAGCCGGGTCATACGTGCATGTAGTTAGCTCGTATGAGTAGTGCGGTTAGTGGTGGCCGAGTGCGTGCGTGCCTGGTGTGTACACGGGTATAAAGACACATCCCATGGATTGGCCGATGTGCGTCGGTGTGTGTAGCCGTGCTTTGGTGTGTTGTCGAGTGATGGGGTGTGTCAAGCTAAATGTAAGAGGCTTAAAAGATGTAGTCTTCGTCGGGCCGTGGTGTGTGCCCGATCGACATGAGAGTTCTTTCGGGTTGTACCGTGTGCGTGCGTGTGTATCTCATGTGTGTGTTTGAGTCATTGAAAAATAAAGCCAACATATACGCCGTTTGTCGGTCGAGGCGTTCTTCGCTGGAAAAACCACGATGTCTTCTTTGTCTACCTTCGTTTCGCATCTTGGTCGCCGGCGGGTTTGTCCCAACAAGGGATGGATCGTGCTGCACGCATAAGCGGTGGTGGCGGCGTCGAGCTGCGAAGAGGCGACGCTTGGGCGCGAGACGACGGAGGTGGGAGCGACCGCTTCGGGCCTGATCCGGAGAGGGTATGAGGCAGGGACGAGGCAGGAGGAAACGTCGTCATCGCCGTCGTAGGTCTTCCTTCTGTCCCTTTTGTTCCCTCTCTAATTCATCCTCTTCCCATCCCTCTTGCTCGTCAGCGGCTGACTCATCCCCTGCCTCCTCACGTCGCCCTCAAGTCGTAGGCAACGAAGACAGTGTGCGGGCAAGCTCAGTCTGGTGAAATGTGAGATGAGCGCCTGGCGAAGGGGGACAGCAGAGGTATCTTCATCCACTGCCTCTGTCACGTACTGCCTCCTGCCATGGATCTACTTGTTCTTCCTTGCCTCCACTTTTGTTCTGATTCTTAGGAGTAATCCTAATTGATTTGGTGTACTAGGTTAATTAGGTTGACTATTTCTTTTTGGGTAATCTGGGTGCGAATTTGATGCTACCGTTACGTGTTTGTGGGTTTCCTGGGGAGGAGCAAATAGTAGTTGTTAATTTGTTGGCATCGTGTTAGCACTACTAGGGATTAGTTAAATTTATTGGCTCAAATTCTTGTATGTACTAAAATAGTATAAGTACTTTTGTATTGAATGGTTTACCATAAGGTAGAGGGCTAATTTTGCTTGCTGAAATGAACTCAGCTGGTGACCTTGCTCCTGGAGATTGCACCACAACGACCAAAAAGATTGCTGAGCAACATTCTTATTTTATAATTGGATTTATATCCATAAATCTTGCATCTTGATTGTTCCAGCTATGCTTATGGCAATATCTGAAAGTTATTGGTGTTGGGTTGCTCATCATTGAGAAGTGTGTTTGTTCATGGATGGTTGTGTGATGGAGGAAGAATTTGGTAATTTGGAGTGTGCACCGAGCTATTGGAAGTAATTATGGCAAACACAAACTTCTTTCCTACAAAACTTTTATTTGTTGAATTCAAACTGGCTTAGAGGACAATGACATGAGTGTGGTGTACTTATTCTAGCATTTTGTCGCCTCATTTGTCACACCTTCCTTCTTATTGCTTTGACAAGCTGAGCCACTAACCAACATCCGGAACCCAATTCAGGCAGGGCAAGAGTTGCTAAGAAGAGGAACCCGCACAAAATGGGTTGTCATCAAAATGGGTTCCAAGGGATCAATCATTATCACTGAAAGTGTTATTTCTTGTGCACCTTCTTTCAAGGTACTTGTCGTGGTGATAAAAGGATATTTGTGAACTGCAACAGAGGTAATGAAAGTTGCTTACCTGAATTGTCACATTTTTAGTATTCACTATGCTCTGTATTTCCTTATATCCACATTGTGGACACGGTTGGGTGCGGAGATAGCTTCACTGCTGCTATAGATTTTGGGTTCCTCCACAACTTGCCGGCGATTAGCACATTAGCATTAGCAAATGCAGTGGGTGCTGCAACCGCCACCGGCTGTGGAGCAGGCAGGAATGTCGCTCCTTGAAAATACCATTGGCTGATTCTTCACGTTGTCTGCTCGACTTTGTGCACATGCTTAATTCAAATATCTTTCATGTTATTGTCAATTATTTTCTAGCTATATAATTTATATAAACCGTACATGTGCATATGCAGTTCAGTGTTTATATGAAAATTGTTGTTGCATAGTGGATTCTATTGGACCCTCCTGCTGCATGGTTTATATAAATTAGATACACTAATTGGTGTTGTGTGTCAAAATTACAGACGCCATTTTGCCTTGCTGCAAGGACCACTGTAGAAAAATCAAGGGTCATTTGCATTGTTAGTGCTCAGGTCCTATGATTCTCCAGGTCCGATGTAATATGCACAACTGATGCTGGCAGATAATAACAGATGGTTATGGTTTCTGGATGTTGAGACCTCCGGTTTTGGGGAGTGGTAAACTCTAATTTGAAGATGGTATTTTGTAATGTATAATGTATTTATACAGTTAGATATCATATTAGAATTTTCTTCTCTTACTTTGAACTCCTGACACGTAAAGCATGTTGTCTTTGATGAGCTGTTGTGCTAGGTATATAAAACAGACTAGCTGACTTCCTCCTCTCATGAACCATACTGATGCTAGCTTTTGGTTTATACCGTGTACAGGGGTTATTTACTATGGACGAATATGGAACGTTCATTAGGAGTACATGTTTATGAGGTTGTGTCTCTGCTACATGTATGACACTGTCGTTGTACCTTCTACTACATCCATTTGATGTATATGCTTTTGTAGAATTGTTTCTGTATCATATACTGAATTTCCTTGTATACTAGAACATGGCATGGCTAATTAGTAGTTCCACCACACTCCTGAAGCTTTTTTAACTGTCGGGAGACATGAGAAAGTTTTTCAACCTTGATTAAGTTTATATATAAAGTACTCTTCCTTTTGAAGATTTGAAAAGTTATGTCATGTGATACAACCCTCTTTTCTAACTGTGCTATGAAAGTTCTAAACATGTATTTTATCCCAGAATGGCAACCCAGAATGGCAAAATCTCACCAATAGATCATCATTCAAACTAAACTGAACTTGATAGAGGTCCATCCATGCGCAAAAACTCTGACGGGAATTTAGTTCATGGCTAATCAAGTAGGTAATTGTTCTTAGACTGTGCAGAGTACTGGAAATGAAAACGCTAAATAAGTATTTTTGGGAACATATCTTCAGTTTGAAGTTCTGCCATGGTGTTCGGCCATTCAGGAAGGGTGGAGGCGGTACACACGGGCACCTTTGCTAGGCAGTCCACAGGATGACGGTGTGATGCATATGAGGATATATAATAGTGACACCGGTGGAACCTCTCCTGGTTGAGCCCCCACCCTGGTGGCTGCCTACACAAGAGGATAGCTCGAGTGACATCTCCCAGTTTGTGGAGATGCCAACACAGGTGAGATATATGTGTTTAGCCGAATGAGATCTGATTTGCTCGGAAACAATGGAGAACTTGTCTGTTTTTCTCTCTCAAAATAGATTTCAGACAATGATTTTAGTCTTATGGTTTATGTTGGAGACTATTTAAACACTATCAGAATAACTGCTTACGTCGACGGCCTAATCTATGCCGACGGCCACCATCGGCATAGAGAGAGGTATGCCGACGGCCTAGGCGAAGCCGTCGATGCAGAAAAGTCGTCGGCATACCTAGAGATATGCCTACGGTGGCCGTTGGCATAGCCTGGCCGTCGGCATATCGTAATATATGCCTACAGTGGCCGTCGGCATAGAAGGGCCGTCGGCATATATGTGGGCCCAGCGAGTCTTCGTCCACCCGGAGTCTGATGTCGTCATGTCTATGCCGACGGCCCTGACGGCGGCCGTCGGCGTAGGTGTGGTCCACGTCACCGATCCGCGACGCGTGCCATGTCATCGATCCAAGGCCTGCCGATCGATCCGTGGGCAAACCTATGCCGACGGCAAAGCCATCGGCATAGCTTTGTTTTATCTGTTTTTTACTTATTTTGTATTTTAGTTCTTCTCTAAATTAAAATTTGATGAACTTAAATGTACCTTATCTAAACATAAACATACATAATAAATTATATATAGATTTGTGTTGAATTTTTCATATATTATGTATATATAGTTTGTATTTGTTTTTGAGTATGTTAGTAATATGACCACATGTTCTTTTGCATATAGGTTCCTATACTTTATTAAAATCACAAACAATTGATAATTACAATTAGTTTGACAAATTCTATACGTTTTTTATAAGCATAGTGCTAGATCCGTCGATCAACTGTGCCATGGTTAGACGGGACGATGTACTTGGGGGGTCTTGGGCTGGGCCCGGACCTTGTCCGGGAGTGTAGCGATGGGCAGAACTATCACAACCAGGTGAAAAGGTCCATCGGTCAAACCCCGTCCGGCGAAAGTCAAAGGCGTAGATCCGCCGGTCAACTTTGCCAGGGTTAGACGGGATGGTGTACTTGGGCCCTCTTACGTTCGGAAACTGTCGCATCGGGTCGATACCGATGGGATCTTGCGATGGGTTGGGCCTGGACCTTGTGCTAAGATGTTGCTATGGGCTGGCCTATCACAGCCAGGTGAAAATGTCCCTCGGTCAAACCCCGTCCGGTGAAAGTCAAAGGGGTAGATCCGTTCGGTCAACAGTGTCAGGGGTTAGATGGGAAGGGGGACCTAGGGGTGGCAATGCCGCCAGGTCTTTCCCTCGGCCCTCTTACGTTCGGAAACTATCGCATCGGGTCAACACCGAGGGAATCTTGTGGTGGGTTGGACCCGACCTTGTGCTAAGATGTTGCTATGGGCTGGCCTATCACAGCTAGGTGAAAATGTCCCTCGGTCAAACCCCGTCCTGTGAAAGTCGAAGGGGTAGATCCGTTCGGTCAACAGTGTCAGGGTTAGACGAGACGGGGCACCTGGGGGTGGCAATGCTGCCAGTTTTTTCCCTGGGCCCTCTTACGTTGGGAAAATGTGGCATCGGGTCGACACCGAGGGAATCTTGTGGTCGGTTGGTCCCGACCTTGTGCTAAGATGTTGCTATGGGCTGGCCTATCATAGCCAGGTGAAAATGTCCCTTGGTCAAACCCCGTCCTGTGAAAGTCGAAGGGGTAGATCCGTTCGGTCAACAGTGTCAGGGTTAGATGGGATGGGGAACCTGGTGGGTGTCAATGCCGCCAGGTCTTGCCCTGGGCCCTCTTACGTTGGGAAACTTTCGCATCGAGTCGGTACCGAGGGAATCTTGCGGTGGCTTGGGCCCGAACCTTGTGCTAAGATGTTGCTATGGGCTGGCCTATCATAGCCAGGTGAAAATGTCCCTCGGTCAAACCCCGTCGATGAAAGTCAAAGGGGTAGATCCGTTCGGTCAATAGTGTCAGGGTTAGACGAGACGGGGGACCTGGGGTGGCAATGCCGCCAGGTTTTGCCATGGGCCCTCTTACGTTGGGAAAATGTGGCATCGGGTCAACACCGAGGGAATCTTGTGGTGGGTTGGGCCCGACCTTGTGCTAAGATGTTGCTATGGGCTAGCCTATCACAGCCAGGTGAAAATGTCCCTCGGTCAAACCCCGTCCTGTGAAAGTCGAAGGTGTAGATCCGTTCAGTCAACAGTGTCAGGGTTAGACGGGACGAGGGACCTGGCGATGGCAATGCCGCTAGGTTTTTCCCTAGGGCCTCTTACGTTCGGAAACTGTCGCATCAGGTCGATACCGAGGGGATCTTGCGGTGGGTTGGGCCCGGACCTTGTGCTAAGATGTTGCTATGGGCTGGCCTATCACAGCCAGATGAAAATGTCCCTCGGTCAAACCCTGTCCGTTGAAAGTTAAAGGGGTAGATCTGTTCGGTCAACAGTGCCAAGGTTAGATGAGATGGGGGACCTGGAGATGGCAATGCCGCCAGGTTTTGCCCTGGGGCCTCTTACGTTTAGAAACCGTCGCATCGGGTCGATATCGAGGGGATCTTGCGGTGGGTTGGGCCCACACCTTGTGCTAAGATGTTGCTATGGGCTGGCCTATCATAGCTAGGTGAAAATGTCCCTCGGTCAAACCCCATCCGGTGAAAGTCAGAGGGGTAGATCCGTTCGGTTAACAGTGTGAGGGGTTAGACGGGACGGGGGACCTGGGCGTGGCAATGCCACCAGGTCTTTCCCTGGGTCCTCTTACGTTCGGAAACTGTCGCATCGGGTCGATACCGAGGGAATCTTGTGGTGGGTTGGGCCCGACCTTGTGCTAAGATGTTGCTATGGGCTGGCCTATCACAGCCAGGTGAAAATGTCCCTCGGTCAAACCCCGTCCTGTGAAAGTCGAAGGTGTAGATCCGTTCGGTCAACAGTGTCAGGGTTAGACGGGACGGGGTAGATCCGTTCGGTCAACAAAGTCGAAGGCAATCTAGTACTGGGTTGGGCCCGGACCATGATTCAGAGTGTATCTATGGGCTCGCCTATCACACCCAGGTGAAACTTTCCATCGGTCATACCTTGTCGAGTGAAAGTCAAAGGGGTAGACTCGTGCGGTCAACAGTGCTAGGGTTAGACGGGACGGGGTACGTCGGGGAGACACAGAGGGCACTGGTGTATTAAAAAGAACATAAATAACACCCCTAAAATATGTAAAGAACTCCGTAAAAATGATAAAAAATGAAAAAATGAAAATAATAAAAAAAAGTATGCCGTCGGCGTACATTGCCACGTGGCTCCAGTAAGATATGCCGACGGCTAGGCCTTATCCACCCGGTGGCCTTTGGTCCACCCATTCTCTCCCTCTCTCTCTCGCCCGCGCGCGACCGCCACCCTCTCCTGCCCGCATCGCCACAGCCCTCTCCTCGCCCGCGCGCCGCCGCCACCCTCTCGTCGCTCGCGTCGCCGCAGCCCTCTCCTCGCCTGTGCCGCCGCTGCCCTCTCCTCGCCTGCACCGCCGCCACCCTCTCCTTGCCCGCGCCGCCGCGACCTCGACGAGTGCCGCCGCCCTCGCCCAGCCCCGTCCTGGGTCGGCCCCCGGCCGGCCCCCCGACCCCGACCCTGTCTCCGCCCGCTCCTCCCATCGCGCCCATGATGCCGGCCGGCCTCCCCGACCCTGCCCGTCCTCCCCCGCATCGGCCGACCTCCCCCTTCCGGCCTCCTCATCCTCGCTCCGGCCGGCCTCCCTCGGCCACCTTCCCACAGCAGCCTCCCCCCGCACCGGACGGTAATATTTTCAGTTTTTTTACAATGATTTGTGTGCAATATTGAGTAGAAATAGGTGAAAAGGTAGATAAATATATATATATATATACGGATTTTTGATAGATGAATGTAGATAGATAGATGGATGTAGATAGATGAATGTAGATAGATGGATGGATGAATAGATAGATGGATGTAGATAAATTAGGTGTATGTTTTATTTAAAAACTGAAGTGTCAATGTTGTATGTGATGTGATGACCTAAACTTTTTTGCTCGATGAAATTTACATGCTTTGTCGTGGTGCATCTTCGTGGAGTGATCGTCGACGTCGTAGCTGTTGGTCCCTGATCGTCCCTCTGCTGTCCAACTACTTCCTCTATAGCCGACGGTGTGCTACAAATCCACCACCTCCTCATCTGCTTTTTTTATGTCACTAGATTTTCTTTTCACGTCAAGTCCCGTAACCTAGGCGTCTCCCGTCCGAAAGGGTTGCATCGATAAATATGCATTCAATTGCATATTTATCACCGCAACTCTTTTGGATTGTCCAGCATTTTCCACGGACAGCCCGAGGATGTGTAGATTGGGTACGTTCTCCATGCCTTACCCCGTTCTGAGACAAGATTTCGGTGGCGCCTCCCCGTTGTTCTCCGGAGCACATTCTCTCGGCTATTTGCCGAGACGTGTATCTGGAGAACAGCGGGGAGGTGCTGCCGAAATTTTGTCTCGGAACGGGATAGAGCATGGAGAACGTACTCAATCTAGACATCCTCGGGTGGGATTAGGACCCATCTTTACCTATTAGAGATGTTGGATTCACCGTTGAAGAAAATAAAAATTTGATGTGATTAATTCAAATGAATCCTTAATTTTGTTGTGTGGCTCCCAATAAACAGAGGATGGCAGATAATCAATGGATGTACAGTGGTTTTATCCGTCGAAATCGAGTAACATCAGAGTGGATCACGAAAACTGATGTGTATTTGAAGGATATATTCCGTAGTCCAATGAGAATTATTCCACCATACCCATGTGCGAGATGTGGCAGACGTCACCATAAAAATCAGAAGGACATGACTGACCACCTTCGCACACACGGATATATGGCAAACTTTGACATGCCACCGATAAACTTAGCTGAGCATGACCATGGCAGAGAGGAGGTGATGCGACAACGCGTCGATGGTTATGAAGACGACGGGGTCAGGGACATGCTAGATGATATCATTGCTGTAGAAACGACAAATGCGACACCTTCAGAGAATGAGCTGGAGGAGCTGGAGGCAATTGCAAAGGCCTTCTTGGAGGTCTTGGCCTCGTCGAAGAAACCTCTTTATGAGAGTGCCAAAATATCTTAGCTGGATGCCATCTCGCAACTTATTGCAGTCAAGGCTGAGTATGGTTGTAGCCAGAAATGCTTTGAAGCATTCTTGGGGGTATGGGCTAATAGCCTCCCCAAGGGTCATCAACTGCCGAAAAGCATGTACGCTACAAAGAAAATCATGAAGGCACTCTCTATGGATTATAAGAAAATACATGTTTGTCTGAAGAATTGCCTTTTGTTTAGGCACGAGTATGCGGATGACAAGTACTGTACGGAGTGTGGTTCGTCTCGGTACCTTGAGGTGGTCGGTGAGGATGGTGAGAAAAGGCAGCTAACCATTCCTGCTAAGGTTCTTCGGTATCTCAATTTCATACAAAGACTGCAGCGCCTTTTCATCACGGAGGAGTCTGCCAAAATGATGAAGTGGCACAAGGAAGGTAAGAGGTACCATCCAAATAAAATCGTACATCCATCAGAAGGTGAAGCATGGAAGTCATTCGATGAAGAATATCCCGAGGAAGCAGCAGAGGCTGGGAATGTCAGAGTTGCAATAACAGGTGATGGGGTTAATCCATATGGTATGTCGACCAATCCATACAACTGTTGGCCCGTGTTTGTTATTCCGCTCAATCGCCCTCCAGGTGTCCTAATGCAATGCAACACCATGTTCTTGTCGCTGATTATTCCAGGGCCTGAATACCCAGGGAAGAATTTGGCAGTGTTTATGCAACCGCTGGTGGATGATTTGCACCATTCTTGGTACTTCCCAAGGTTGACATATGACCGACATCTACAGAAAAATTTCTTGATGAAAGTTTGGTTGATGTATTGCATGCATGAATTTCCCGGCTATGCTCTTTTCTGTGGATGGTGTACAAGTGGGAAGATGCCATGCCCAGTGTGTATGCAGGCTCTGCGTTTGATTTGGCTGCAGAAGGGTGGCAAGTATTCAGCCTTTGACCTACATCGACAGTTCCTCCCTCCAGACCATCTAGACAGGGAAGGCAAGAAGAACTTCACGAAAGGTCGGGTTGTCCATGAAGTAACCGAGATTCCAACATTTTGGGGGGCAGATGTTCTTGCTCAGCTAAAAGCTCTCAAGCCTAAAGTCAAAGGCAAAGGCAAAGGAAAACGCTTTGACGGATATGGTGAGACGCACAACTGGACTCACATTACCCCCTTCTTGAAGCTTCCCTATTTCAAGGAGCTCAAACTTCCTTACAACATTGATGTGATGCATACCGAAAAGAATGTCGCAGAGTCCCTTTTCCGCACGATCCTCAACATTCCTGATCAGATGAAGGATAACCTTAAAGCTAGAGCCGATCAACAGATAATTTGTGATAGACCACGTCTAAACATGAAGCCTCCCATAGGCGGTCAAAGAAGCTGGTTCAAGCCAGATGCTGACTTTGTCCTTAAACCGCCAGAAAAGAAGGAAGTATTTATCTGGATGAAACACATTTTGAAGTTCACCGATGGTTATGCATCGAATATGAGTATGGGAGTCAATCTTTCAACGGGCAAAGTGACCGGGCTCAAGAGTCATGACTACCATGTGTGGATTGAGCGGATAATATCGGTGATGGTTCGAGGCTATGTCCCCGAGCATGTCTAGCGAGTGCTTGCCGAACTAAGCCATTTCTTCTGCACGCTCTGTGCTAAAGAAGTAAGTAAAGATGTGATTGAACAATTGCATAAGAAGGCACCGGAGTTGATAGTCAAGCTAGAGAAGATCTTTCCACCAGGCTTCTTCACTCCGGTGACACATCTCATTCTGCACCTCGCGAAAGAGGTATTGTTGGGGGGGGGGCTGTGCAGAATCGTTGGCAGTATGGCCCTGAGAGACAGAATCGTTGGCAGTATGGCCAAAGGGGATAGAGTAAGTTCCACTAAATAATTTCAATCATAATTTAATTCTTTTGCTTGTCACATCCTAATATTTTCATTCTTTAAATCTTTTGCAGTAAATGGGTACATCCTGAAGGAGCCCGTGTTCCCAACGGCATCATCACCGTCTTGCTGAAGGAATACTGGCCGGGGCTATGCTGTCCGGATCCAATCAGGCACCCGGATCTTTGGGTTTTGGCTAAGACCTGGGAGCATTGGGAAGCGGCCCCCCACGAGCAGTATGTGACCCATGCTAAGGTCGTGATCACTAATTTTTGGGTGAGTTCTCTTCACAAGCACATGCCCATTCTGGTTTCATTAATGATTTAACTCATGGCTTCTTCCATTCTGGTTTCATGAATGATTGTAGAAATACTATCGAGTTCTTCCGGAGCACAAGGCCGCTACCGACGAGATCGTGCTGCGCCAAGCGAAGAAGAAGGCCCGCCAGATGCAATACGAGGTGCGGTTGGTGGCCATCACGCAATACTATCACAACTATCTTGGTATGAAGATGACCAAGGAAGGAGCGAAGGCGCGACACATTACCTTGGAGAGGGACGAGTACTTGTCGGTAAGTATTAACGATTTTTCATTCCGAAGTTTGTGGTAAATTTCATCGTTTCGTGTTAGACATGCCATTATGCTTCCTATTATGTAGGTGTGTCCAAATTGGTGTTATGGAAAAGACGAGTCATGGGCGGCATTGGTGGACCTGTGGTGTGGTCAGGATGAAGCCTGGGCAGCTACTAGCAGCAAAAACAAGGCTAACCGAGGGAAGGAGGGAGTACATGCTCAGGGAAACCGGAACCACTTTCTCCACAAGGCACTTCACGTATGACTAGCCTCATTAAACAATCTTCTTCTATTTACCTTCACTTTTTTATGTATGACTAACATCTATTTGTTGGTGCAGGAGGAGAAACTCAAGCGGCCGCTCTCACACATGGAGGCGTGGGAGATCGCCCATACTCGGCGGAAGCCCAAGCCTGGGGAACACAAGTACTACGGCAAGACCGTGGAGAAGAAGAAGAACTACTCTGTGGCGTATCTAAATCTACATCCTGACACACCTGACCCCATCAAGGCGCCTTTGGACGAAATGGCGGTGGTTGGCATGGGGACGAAGGCTCATGGTCGGCAGCCGGTTCTGGATGCTGTGGTCACTCCTTCTATCTCCTACACACAACTTCGAGCTACCGACCCAAGCCTAAGACAGCGCACGCCCACGACCACTGCGCAGTCACAGTCCCTCCTAGCCGAGCGGCACTCTGTAAGTATTTTTTTCCTCTTATCTCCGTTGCTCACTTTATTTCTCGCATTTAGATGTTTAATGAGTTCCATCACGTCATATTGTAGGCCTACATGGAGTAAACACGACAGGAGACCATGGCGTGGAGCGCAAGAGTTGCAGTCGTCCAGGACCACAACACTCGCATGATGATGGTTAGTTTAGCCCCTTTCATTTCATTTCCATATTGACACTTTCATTTCTTCTGACATTGGTGTTTTCTTTGTCAATTAACATGCAGCTCGTGTTTGAGAGCATGAGGAACGACACGATTCCTGAAATGGAACCAGCACCACCAGTTGCAGGACCACAACCAGTGTTGCTTACCTTTGAGGAATTTCTAGCACAACAACAGGGGACAATGGTGGTTAGTACATCCCCAAACTATTCAAGCAACGCTTACTGTTTATTCAACACAATATCATTCACTCAATATGTCTTTTCAAACATCCAGGGAACCGGTAGATCATTCGTTGGTGGTGGTGCCGGTGTTCACATCAATACCGAGTCACGGAGCCCGGTCACTCCAATCCACTGAGGCGGTAGCGCTGCCGCTAGCAGTGAAGACCTGGGATTTGGCGGACTTGGCGTCGACGACCTTGGAGGTGTACGTACTGGCGCTCCTTAGATGATTTGTGCTCTTTTTACGCTTCTTAGATGACTTGTATTTCGCTACTTATATTTCGGAGGTCCTTATGTTGTTGGTTGTGAGGATGTGATGGTGCTGGTGTTGATGACGTCCGTCTATTTACGCTACTTATATTTATGATGCTGTTGATGGTGCTGTTGTGCATTTATTTTTCATTGTATATACCCTAATATTTTGAATTGAAATGAATTTGTATGAAACAGGAAAAAGAAAAAAAAACAGCATAAAACTACGCTGACGGCTAAGCCGTCGGCATAGAGGGCGTGCGAGTTACCAGCGGCTGCCACGTGGCAAGCTATGCCATGGCCCAGCCGTCGGCGTAGCTTTTTAGCCTATGCCGACGGCCTGAGCCGTCGGCGTAGGTACGCCCCAGGTACTACCAGCGGCCGCCACGTGTCAGAGTGTGCCGACAGCTATGCCGTCGGCGTAGCTTCGGACCTATGCCGACGGCCGAGCTGTCGGCATAGAGCGACATGTGGCCGTCCCTGGATCCGTCGCTCTTAACGGCAGCTCTGTCGGACGCCGTTTGCCATGGAGCTATGCCGACGACCGGGGCCGTCGATATCGATGTACGGACACCGTCGGCATAGCGTCTATGTCGACGGCACCCTGGGGTATGCCGACATATATGGTGCCGACGGTGCTACGCCGACGGGGGCCGTCGGCATAGGCCTTTATCCTGGTAGTGAAAGGTGGTTATATATGGACACAAACAACTTACATTTGTGTCGTCCTGTTGTGACTTGACTGTGTTGTTGTGCTTTTGGGCCAGCAACTCTTCATATAGCTTTCCGTGTGAGTATTTTAATCATGTCTTAATCTTCTCATTGTTTGATAGAATTTTTGGATGGAAAACTTCTTTCAAGTGGGGATTGTTGGGTGCTTATGGATATATTATATTTGAATGCATGATGTTGCTTTAGATGGCTCACGATGTCAATTTAAAGCAGCTCCAGGTTTCACATAAATATGACATCAACTTCGATCAGCCGTGGTTAGATGTGGTCTCCTCAAGCCATGCGTTCATCGCTGCCGACAGACCTTAACCATCACCACCATTGGGGGAGGCCCCTAATTGAGATGCATCTCCGCCAGATTGAGGCAACTAACCACACCAGATAAGGGTATGGTTGGCCTGATTTTTTTTCTTGAATCTTGCTTCCTAATTTGCTTGTGTTAATTAACGATATGTCATGCTTGCTTTGAATTCTTGGTTCATGGAATGAATTTGTAGTGTTGCAAGCTTTAACTTGCATAACCTACTTAGGTATCATCACCTCATGTCATTGTCCATTTTACTTTCATTTGCTGTCGCACACCATCGACTTGTTGGAATCTTCAAAAGTTTTTTTTGCTGGTGGTGTCGGTCAATGTGATAAAAAAAATAGCTGTCTTAAGTTTGTCGTATCGATTATTGAAAGGTTCTATTTCCTTGGTCATGAGAGGTACATGTGTGTATTCTAGAAAATTTCAATGTGCTCTTTCCTTTGTGTTATGGAGTTTTGGAAAGTGGAAATCGCTCTTTGCTCGGTCCGAACATATACTTAAGTAAGTTTCACTTCTATACTTAATTTTTGTTGGAAGAGGAATAAAATCAGTATTGTGCAATCTAGAGTTATGCAATCTAGAGAGTTATGACTCACCGTTTGCTTTGACTTTTGACTCACCGTTTCCACATTTGATTTGTATGTGCAATCTAGAGTTATGCAACACTCATACTGTGCAGAAAGAGATGATGACTCGCATTGTCAATGACACCATGAATATACATACACAAGGCTTCCTCTGCTACGAGTGTCTATATTATATATCTTTCTCATTTATCGAAAAGAGTGACCTTTATGTTTTCTTAGAGTATACATGTGTTATTCTCAACAAACAAGTTTAGGAGATGGAAAAGTTTTTTTGGTTATTGTCTACTGTAATTTCATTAGTTGGAGGTGCTGACACTACAAACAATAGATTCTAGGATATTGATTCAGGTTATGGATTAATATCAGGTGCCAGTGATGTCGCTATAAACAACAGATATTCTCATGACCATTTGCTAGAATCTGTCCTTTAAAATGTACCTTTAAGATGACCCCTTTTTTCTGCTCATTGTCATGTCCATTTTTAAAATTTGTAATTTGGTGGTGTTTTATTTCTTTTGCACAGGTTGCTATTCAGAGTGCCATTTACTTAGCAGTTTCTGCATTTTTGCTACTTCTATCTGACTAGCGGTGTGCGGTAGCATCTATGTTGGCCATGAGAACTTTCTTCTTAGGTTAGGACCTCTATTCGAGCATTTCTTTTACTGGTACATTCTTTTTACTTTTACGAGGGCATATTTTTTCCTAAGCCCTGATGTTATTTTTTCATATATTTCAGATATCAGTTGTCCATGCCACAATAAAAAGTGATTCATACGTAAACATGGCATGGGGAAGCTTGGATACACTTTTCAAAACCAGGATATACTCGATCTGGGAGAGCATGGGCTTCTTGCTTCTCTTTCTATCAATTTACCACCACATAGATTCCCCACTTCCCTTCAGAGCAAAGAGGCATACCGAAACTAAAGAATAAAAAATTATAAGGACCATGGAGAAGGTTACCAGCATCTTTTGTACCCCTTTTTTTTTGTTATGTGGTACCCATGTTACTATATATTGTGAGTGGCACTATGTCCAAAAATACAAAATTATGACCACTAATTGTTGTTATGTTATAGGATTATGATTCCATATGTATTTACACCACTTCCAAGATTATAAATCTTATGCTAAATGTTATCTATAGATGTGCAAACAACTCTCAGGTTAAAGTCAGGTATAGGTCCCTTTGTCTAAGTTACAGCTGTATTGGCACCCTGCTGTATTGTACAGTTGTATATGTTTCACTTGCATGCTATCCCTGGAGTTAGGGGCTATGTGTACCTAATCATCTATTAAATTGGTTCTAAATTACCCTTACTTGCACGGTATGAATAATAGGTTCGCTATCGCTTTTTGCGCCATCGGCGCAACAGGTCATCTAAATATTCTATCGTAAGTTGATAAGCTAACGTAATGTAAATAAGCTATCGTAAGTTGATCTTATGCCTCTTTTATAACGCAATGTATCGGTTGTATCTAAATATTTTGGTGTGCCCAGTCTACATAATACCATCACCTCCATGTCATGGTCTTTCCAGCTGCTCGCTATACAATGCATCTTTGCTACTATAGCTTGCTTTATAAAACCAATGTATGCTATTATCAAGTGATCTTACTACTTTTTTTTAGTCTATCATGGTATCATGTAATTGGATATAACTATCTTGTAAGTTGGGTCTAAATTAATCACATATGTATGGTTTGAATACTTGGCTCCCTATCGCTTTTTGCGTCATGGACGTAACGGGTCATCTAGTACTACTAATACTAGCAAGAAGTCTATAGTACCTTTCTGGGAATATGATTGCAAATGACATGCGTGCACGGAAACATCATGTCGATGCCCTTGACTTTCTTCTCCCAAATTATCCAGTAACAGATTTGAACATGAGGAGATCCTTCAGAACAGCAGGGCATGTCCTGGTTAAGTACTCAAATCCCTCAGACTCCGTGATGGCATTCAGATTCGTCGGTGAGCCCAGGAACACCAGGCATGCCTTCTTAAGCCCATGGCAGTGGTGCTGCTCTATATGGTAGTCACGGAGCTCGTGTCTATACCACTGGACAACTTATCTTCGCAGATCAGCCTGAGTCTCTCCAAACCATACATGTCTGCTGCGAGAAGCAAATGCTGAGCCATGGCATACTCATCTACTTGATTCGTATCAGACAGTACATTATCAGTGTAGATGAAAGTGAGCAAATTGCTGAACACCTCTGCCTCCATGTCATCTATGTGTATGGCATTTTTGGTGGTGCTCTCCTTCATCGAACCAAAGAACTCGGCTCAGGAAACTGGAGAACACGCTGCAAGCACCGATCGGTGCGCATGTAACTTCTCCCCGCTGACAATGAATTCAACATCGACGCCTTCTTTGCTTGATAGGAGATCCCCGAAGTGCTGGTGCAAGTCATACAGTGGGACCACAATGCATGGTGTTTCTTGCGTCTGGGATTCGCTCATGATTGTTGTAACATCGACCTTGACAACAAAGGAATCGTCCTTGAGATGCTTTGATTTCTCCGGTTCCTCCTTTTTGATGAACTTCTCATATCTAAAAGTTTCATGTATCGCCTAGTTGTTCGTCATGGTACTCCGGGTATAGACCGGCACCGGCTTCCCACGTTAGCCGACTAAGCTAAACTTGGCTTGTACTGTACGTGGCAGAGAAGGAAACCATCTATCTTCGATAAGAAACCCTGAGATATACTGCACAATGTGATCGTGGCAAATTTGTGTACGATGTCATCCACTAGTAGAAAACAGATCTTTTCGTCCGCATCATTAGTTTCGGTCTGGTTTTGAACCAGCACTAATGTGCTCATTAGTCCCGGTTCGTGACGGGCATCATTACTGCCGATTTGTTCCGGACCTTTAATCCCGGTTCGTGGCACGAATCAACACTAAAGGTGTGGTGGCAGCCTAGCGTCAGCCTGGAGCCCTACGGAAACCTTTAGTCCCGGTTGGTGGCTCCAACCACGACTATAGGATAACCTTTAGTCGCGGTTGGAGCCACCAACCGGGACTAAAGGTCCTTTATATGAAACCATTCGGCTAGCCCGAGCACACTCTGTTCTTCTCCTTTCCTTTCCTAGCCTCTCTGTTCTTCCTTTCTTCCCCCAGCTCATCCTCTATTTTGGTCAAAATTTCAAGATTTGTAGGCATCCCATCCATCCAAGTGTTCACAAAGGTTAGCAACTTTGTTCCTTCATATCTCATTGCTAGATTAGCTCTTGCAATGCTCTATAAGTATAGTAATTTGTGGGTTTTAGTTTGTATGTGGTAGTTTATTTGATTTATGCAATTTGAGCTCAAATTAACTTCTTACTTTGCATTTGTAGGTGTGGTTTACTTAGTGCCTTCCCATCCCTGTCCTAACTACCGTCGATCGCCCGCACCATCCCGTCGCTGGCAGCATCTTGGTGAGCCTATTATTCTTATCCTTTTTATAATAAAAACATGTTTGTAAGATTTAGTTAGTTACTTGTATAGTTTTTTTACATATATGGTTGTTTGTTATACATAGTGGCATGGTTTTGAAATCCATCCCCGTCGGCCCTCGTCCGATTTATGATTCGGATGTGGTATATACTCTTTTCATAAATCTTTGTTGCATTTCGTGTTTATGACAATTATGTCCATCAAGTTGACATAGATATTTTTATCTAGGAGGTATGTGAACCGGAGATTCTAACCGACATAGATATTCTTGTCAAGAAGTTAAATTTAGTTGAAAAAGAAAACGAGTATTTGAAAGAAAAATTGAAAAGAGTTGAAGAAGAGAAGATGAAACTGGAGTTGTATGTTGCCGATGTCGTCGATGATCACAAGATCAAGATGGGTGCAATGCGCTTGAAGATTAGAAAATTTAAAAGATATGCCATTGATAGTGAGGCTTGGTATCACTATGCTGTTGGATCAATTGTTACCTTAGTTGCGATCTTGATCGCATTTGTTATTGCATTTAAATGCTTTAGCTAGAGAGTTTGTATGTTGTTTTATGAGAACAAGTGTGTATGAACTTTATATACGAACTTGTATTAATTTGGTTTTTTGGTGTTGTGTAATGAAGATGAGCCGACAATGCATGTATGTACGACGACCCATGCTCTCCCTAGTTCATTAATGGCGTGCATACTTTTCTAGTTGCGGCTGAGGCAAACAAGCGGATGGATGATTTTATGTATTGTCCATGTTGTTGGAAATATGCCCTAGAGGCAATAATAAATTAGTTATTATCATATTTCCTTGTTCATGATAATCTTTTATTATCCATGCTATAATTGTATTGATCGGAGACTTAAATGCATGTGTGGATACATAGACAAAATCATGTCCCTAGTATGCCTCTAATAGACTAGCTCATTGATCAAAGGATGGTTAAGGTTTCCTAGCCATGGACATAAGATGTCATTTGATAACGGGATCACATCATTGGGAGAATGATGTGATGGACAAGACCCAAATTACAAACGTAGCATATGATCGTGTCAGTATATTGCTGCTGTTTTCCACATGTCAAGTATATGTTCCTATGACCATGAGATCATGCAAATCACTCACACCGGAGGGATACTTTGTGTGTATCAAACGTCGCAACGTAACTGGGTGACTATAAAGGTGCACTACAGGTATCTCCGAAGGTGTCTGTTGAGTTGGCATGGATCAAGACTGTGATTTGTTACTCCATATGACGGAGAGGTATCTCAGGGCCCATTCGGTAATGCAACATCACAACAAGCCTTGCAAGCAATGTGACTAATATGTTAGCCACGGGATCTTGCATTACGGAACGAGTAAAGAGACTTGCCGGTAACGAGGTTGAACTAGGTATGGAGATACCGACGAGACGATCGAATCTCGGGCAAGTAACATACCGAAGAACAAAGGGAACGTTATACGGGATTGATTGAATCCTTGACATAAAGGTTCAACCGATGAAGATCTTCGTAGAATATGTAGGAACCAATGTGGACGTCCAGGTCCTGCCATTGGTTATTGTCCGTAGAGGTGTCTCGGTCATGTCTACATAGTTCTCGAACCCGCAGGGTCTGCACGCTTAAGGTTCGGTGACGTTTCGGTAGTGTAGAGTTATGTATGGTGGTGACGGAAGGTTGTTCGGAGTCTCGGATGAGATCCCGGATGTCACGAGGAGCTCCGGAATGGTCCGGAGGTAAATATTCATATATAGGAAGTCCCAGTTTGGTCGCCGGAAAAGTTCCGGGCTCATCGGTAGTGTACCGGGAGTGCCGGTAGTGTACCGGGAGAGGTATTTCGACCCAAGAGGCTTTATGGGCTGTAGGAGGATGAATACCAGCCCTTAGTGGGCTGGTGGAAGTCCTACACAAAGCCCATGAGGCTGGGAAGAAAATATCAAAAGGAAAAAGGTGGAAAAAGGCAAAAAAAGGGCGAAATAAGGAAGGAGTCCTAATCCTACTAGGAGTGGAGGAGGACTCCTCCCTCCTTGGTTTGGCCGACCCAAGGGCTGCCTTTTTGGCAGCCAAGCCTCCTCCTCCTCTCCTCCTATATATACTAGAGGATTTTAGGGTTTTGGCACAAGATTTTCAGCCACGTGCCACCCGTTCCTCTAGTGCATAGCTTCTCCTCTAGATCGGTTTTCTGCAATGCTTAGGCGAAGCCCTGTCGGAATAGCTCCACCACCATCGCCGGAGAGCCGTCACGCTGCCGGAGAACTCTTTCTCCTCTCCGCCTCCTCTTGCTAGATCAAGACGGTGGAGATCGTCATCAAGCTGCACGTGTGCTGAACGCGGAGGTGCCGTCCGTTCGGTACTAGATCGGAAGGATCGTGATCAAGGCCACGGGACGTTCGTGATCGGATCGCGGGACGGATCGTGACGAGATCGCGGGACAGTTTGTGATTGGTTCGCGGGACGGTTCGTGATTAGATCGCGGGACGCTCGGCGATTTGGATCGCAAAGAAGTTCGACTACACCAACCGCGTTTCTTAATGCTTCCTGCTTAGCGATCTACAAGGGTACATAGATCCACTCTCCCTCTCGTAGATGCTCATCACCATGGATAGGTTTGCGTGTGCGTAGGAAATTTTTTGTTTCCCATGCGACGTTACGCAAAAGTGGCATCATGAGCTAGGTCTATGTGTCGATGAGATCTCGAGTAGAACACAAAAGGTTTGTGGGCGTTGATGCTTAGATTGCTTCCTCCCTTGGTCGTATTTTGGTTCAGCGGTATTGTGAGATGAAGCGGCCCGGACCAACATTACTCGTACGCTTACGAGATACCGGTTCCCTCAACGCAACTTGTTACTTAGATGGCTTGCGGGTGGTAGTTTCTCTCACTTTAGTTGGATCGGATTCGACAAAGGCGGTCCTTGAGAAGGTTGAAAAGCAAATTATGTATCACCGTTGTGGTTAATGCGTAGGTGAGAATCGTTCTTGCTAGAAACCCGTAGCAGCCACGTAAAACATGCAACAACAATTAGAGGACGTCTAACTTGTTTTTGCGGGGTATGTTGTGATGTGATATGGCCAATTACATGATGTGATATATGTGATGTATGAGATGGTCATGTGATGTATAGAATTTCACGACTTGCATGTCGATGAGTACGGCAACCGGCAGGAGCCATAGGGTTGTCTTTAATTATTGTATGACCTGCGTGTCAATCATGAAGCGCTATGTAATGCTTTATTTAATCGCTAAACGGTAGCAATAGTAGTAGAAGCATGTTGGGCGCGACAACCCCGATGGCGACACGTTGATGGAGATCAAGATGATGGAGATCATGGTGTCTTGTCGGTGACGATGGAGATCATGCCGGGGCTTTCAAGATGGAGATCAAAAGCACAAGTTCATGGCCATATCATGTCATTTATGATTTGCATGTGATGTTAATCCTTTTATGCACCTTGTTTTGCTTAGGACGACGGTAGCATTATAAGGTGATCCCTCACTTAAATTTCAAGATGAATTGTGTTCTCCCTGAGTGTGCACCGTTGCGAAAGTTCGTCATGTTGAGACACCACGTGATGATCGGGTGTGATAGACTCTACGTTCACATACAACGGGTGCAAGCCAGTGTTGCACATGCGGAACACTCGGGTTAAACTTGATGAGCCTAGCATGTACAAACATGGCCTCGGAACACAAGAGACTGAAAGGTCGAACATGAGTCATATAGTAGATATGATCAACATAATGATGTTCACCATTGTAACCACCTCAACTCACATGATGATCGAACTTGAGTTGGTGAATTTGGATCATGTATCACTCGAATGACCGGAGGGATGTCAATTTGAGTGGGAGTTCTTAAGTAATATGATTAATTGAACTCATTATCGTGAACATAGTCAGTAGTGTCTTTGCAAATTATGTTGTAGATTACTTGCTCGCGCTATAGCTCCCTTGAATTTTTATATGTTCCTAGAGAAATAGAGTTGAAAGATGATGGTAGCAATATTGCGGACTGGCTCCGTGATCTGAGGATTGTCCTCGTTGCTGCACAGAAGGCTTATGTCCTTAATGCACCGCTCGGCGCGCCAACCCCTCTAGCGTCGTCTGTAGATGTTGTGAAGATCTAACAGGCATGTTCTGATGACTACTTGATAGTTTAGTGCTTCATGCATTACGGCTTAGAATTGAGGCTCCGAAACGTTTTGAACATCACGGAACATATGAGATGTTCTAAGAGCTGAAATTAGGATCTCAGGCTCATGCCCGTGTTGCGAGATATGAGATCTCCAACAAGATTCTTTGCCTGCAAGATGAATGAGAATAGCTCAATCGTTGAGCTTGTGCTCAGATTGTCTGGGTGGTACAATCGCTTGAATCGAGTGGGAGTTCATCTTCAAGATAAGATAGTGATTGATATAGTTCTCCAAGTCACTTTCAGTAAGCTACTAGAACTTGGTGATGAACTATAAAATGCCAGGGATAGAGTTAATAATCCTCGAGCTGTTCGTGATGTTTGACACCGCGAAGGTAGAAATCAAGAAGGAGCATCAAGTGTTGATGGTTAGTATAACCACTAGTTTCGAGAAGGGCAAGGGCAAGGTGGGAAACTTCATGGATGGCAAGTCAGTTGCTGCTCCAGTGAAGCAACCCAAAGTTGAACCCAAACCCGAGACTAAGTGCTTCAATTATGAGGAGAGAGGTCGCTGAAGCGGAATAACCCTAGATACTTGGTAGATAAGAAGGCTGGCAACGTCAACAGAAGTATATTTGATATACGTGTTATTGATGTGTACCTTGCTAGTACTCCTAGTAGCACCTGGGTATTGGATACCGGTTCGGTTGCTAAATGTTAGTAACTCGAAATAAAAGCTACGGAATAAACGAATACTAGCTAAGTGTGAGGTGACGATGTGTGTTGGAAATGTTTCCAAGGTTGATGTAATCAACATCGCACGCTCTCTCTACCTTCGAGATTAGTGACGAACCTAAATAAATGTTATTTGGTGTTTTTGCGTTGAGCATGAACGTGATTAGATCATGTTCATTGCAACACAGTTATTCATTTAAGTTAGAGAATAATGGTTATTCTATTTACATGAATGATACCTTCAATGGTCATGCACCCAGTAAGAATGGTTTGTTGAAACTTGATCGTAGTAATACACATGTTCATAACATTGATGCCAAAAAGATACAAAGTTAATAATGATAGTACCACATGCTTGTGGCACTGCCGCTAAATGTCATATTGGTATAAAGCGCATGAAGAAACTCCATGCTGATGGATCTTTGGACTCATTCGATTTTGAATCGGTTGAGACATGCGAACCATGCCTCTTGGTCAAGATGACTAAGGACCCTGTTTTCTGTTTTGATGAAGCGGGCAAGTGATTTATTGGAAATGATACATGTTGTTGTATGCAATCCAATGAGTCTTGTAGCGTGCGGTGAATATCGTTATTTTCTTACCTTCACTGATGATTTGAGTTGATATAGTGTATATTTACTTAATGAAACACAAGTTTGAATCGTTTGAAAGGTTCAAGCAAATTCAGAGTGAAGTTTTAAGATCATCGTGAAAACAATATAAAAATGTTTGCGATATGATCGTGGAGGTGAATATCTGAGTTACGAGTTTGGCATACAACTTTAGACAATGTGAGAATTGTTTTCACAACTCACGCCACCTGGAACACCATAGTGTGATGGTGTGTCTGAACGTCATAGTCGTGATCTATGGGATATGGTGCATGCTATGATGTCTCTTATCGTTTTGTTACTATAATTTTGGGGCTATGCATTAGAGACAACTACATTCACTTTAAATAGGGCACCATCTAAATCCGTTGAGATGACACCGTGTGAATTTTGGTTTGATAGAAACCTAAGCTGTCATTTCTTAATGCTTGGGGCTACGACGCTTGTGTGGAAAATGTTTTCACCTAATGAGCTCGAACCCAAAGCAGACAAATGCATCTTCATAGAATACCCTAAGAACAGTTGGGTGAACCTTCTATCTCAGATCCAAGCATAAAATGTTTATTGCTAAAACTGGGTCCTTTCTCGAGAAAAAGTTTCTCTTGAAAGAATTGAGTGGGAGGAGGATAGAACTTGATGAGGTTATTGAACCTCTGCTTCAACCACAAAGTAACGCAGCGTAGCAAGATGTTTCTATGAAGCCTACGTCAGTTGAAGAGGAAGTTAATGATGATGATCATGAAGCTTCGGATCAAGTTACTATCGACTACGAGGAAAATAGAACTTGATGAGGTTATTGAACCTTCACTTCAACCAGAAAGTGGTGCACCGTAGAAAGATGTTTCTGTGAAGCCTACGTCAGTTGAAGAGGAAGTTAATGATGATGATCATGAAGCTTCGGATCAAGTTACTATAGAACTTCATAGGTCGACAAGGATGTGTACTGCTACTGAGCGGTACGACAACCCTGTCTTGGAGGTCATGTTGTTGGACAACGATGAACCTATGAACTGTGGAGAAGCGATGATGGGCCCAGAAACCAACAAATGGTTAGAGGACATGAAATCCGAGAAAGGATCCATGTATGAAAACCAAGTATAGACTTTGGTGGACTTCCTCATTGGATGGCAGGTCGTTGAGTACAAATGGATCTTTAAAATGAAGACAGACGCTGATGGTAAATGTTACCATTTGTAAAGCTCGACTTGTTGCAAAGTAGTTTATGACAAGTTCAAAGAGTTGACTGCGATGAGACTTTCTCACTCGTAGCGATGCTAAAGTCTGTTGGACTTATGTTAGCAGTTGCTGCATTTTTCAATTATGAAATCCAGCAGATGGATGCCAAAACATGGTTCCTTCCTTAAGGAAAGGTTGTATGAGATACAACCAGAAGGTTTTGTCAGTCCTAAGGATGCTAAAAGATGTGCGAGCTTCAGTGATTCTTCTATGAACTAAAGAAAGCATCTCGGAGTTGGAATATACACTTTGATAAGGTGATCAAAGTTTTTGAGTCTATACAAAGTTTACGAGAAACTTGTATTTGCAATAAAGTGAGTGGGAGCACTATAGAGTTTCCGATAAGTATATGTGGATGACATATTGCTATTCGGAAATGATGTATAATTTCTAGAGAGCATAAACGGTTGTTTGAAAAGAGTTTTTCAAAGGAAAACCTGGATAAAGCTACCTAATTGTTGAGCATCGAGATCTATAAAGATAGATCAAGATGTTTGATAAGACTTTGAATGAGTACATACCTTGACAAAATTTTGAAAGAGTTCAAAATGGATTAGTCAGAAAGAAGTGTTCTCGCCTGCTTTGTAAGGTGTGAAATTGAGTGAGACTCAAAGCTCGACCACGGCAGAAGAAAGAGAAAGGACGAATGTCGTCCCCTATGCTTTAGCCATAGGCTCTGTATAGTATGCCATGCTGTGTACCGCACCTGTGTGTGCCTTGCCATGAGTCCGTCAAGGGGTACAAGAGTGATCCAGGAGTGGATCACTGGACAGCGGTCAAGATTATCCTTAGTAACTAAAAGAACTAAGGAGATGTTTCTCGATTATGGAGGTACTAGAGAGTTCGTCGTAAAGAGTTACGTCCATGCAAGCTTTAAACACCAATCCGGATGGCTCGTAGTAGCAATCTGGATACGTATAGTGGAGCAGCCATTTGGTAAAGTACCAAGTGGAGTGTGGTAGCAGTGTTTACGGTTTGACATAGATTTGCAAAGTACACACGGATCTGAATGTTACAGACCCGTTGACTATAAGACCTCTCTCACATGCAAAGCATGATCGAACTCCAGAACTCATTGGGTGTTAGATTCATAACAATGCGAATCACATGGTGATGTGAACTAGATTATTGACTCTAGTGCAAGTGGGAGACTGTTGGAAATATTCCCTAGAGGCAATAATAAATTAGTTATTATCATATTTCCTTGTTCATGATAATCGTTTATTATCCATGCTATAATTGTATTGATCGGAGACTTAAATGCATGTGTGGATACATAGACAAAACCATGTCCCTAGTATGCCTCTAATAGACTAGCTCATTGATCAAAGGATGGTTAAGGTTTCCTAGCCATGGACATAAGATGTCATTTGATAACGGGATCACATCATTGGGAGAATGATGCGATGGACAAGACCCAAATTACAAACGTAGGATATGATCGTGTCAGTTTATTGCTGGTGTTTTCTGCATGTCAAGTATATGTTCTTATGACCATGAGATCATGCAACTCACTGACACCGGAGGGATACTTTGTGTGTATCAAACGTCGCAACGTAACTGGGTGACTATAAAGGTGCACTACAGGTATCTCCGAAGGTGTCTGTTGAGTTGGCATGGATCAAGACTGGGATTTGTTACTCCGTGTGACGGAGAGGTATCTCAGGGCCCACTCGGTAATGCAACATCACAACAAGCCTTGCAAGCAATGTGACTAATATGTTAGACACGGGATCTTGCATTACGGAACGAGAAAAGAGACTTGCCAGTAACGAGGTTGAACTAGGTATGGAGATACCGACGATCGAATCTCGGGCAAGTAACATACCGAAGAACAAAGGGAACGTTATACGGGATTGATTGAATCCTTGACATAGAGGTTCGACCGATGAAGATCTTCGTAGAATATGTAGGAACCAATGTGGACGTCCAGGTCCCTCCATTGGTTATTGGCTGTATAGGTGTCTCGGTCATGTCTACATAGTTCTCGAACCCACAGGGTCTGCACACTTAAGGTTCAGTGACGTTTCGGTAGTGTAGAGTTATGTATGATGGTGACCGAAGGTTGTTCAGAGTCCCGGATGAGATCCCGGACGTCACGAGGAGCTCCGGAATGGTCCGGAGGTAAAGATTCATATATAGGAAGTCCCAGTTTGGTCGCCGGAAAAGTTTCGGGCTCATCGGTAGTGTACGGGGAGTGCCGGTAGTGTACCGGGAGACCACTGGGAGAGGTATTTCGACCCAAGAGGCTTTATGGGATGTAGGAGGATGAATACCAGCCCTTAGTGGGCTGGTGGAAGTCCTACACAAATCCCATGAGGCTGGGAAGAAAATACCAAATGGAAAAAGGTGGAAAAAGGCAAAAAGGGCCAAATAAGGAAGGAGTCATAATCCTACTAGGAGTGGAGGAGGAGGACTCCTCCCTCCTTGGTTTGGCCGACCCAAGGGCTGCCTTTTGGCAGCCAAGCCTCCTCCTCTCCTCCTATATATACTAGAGGATTTTAGGGTTTTGGCACAAGATTTTCAGCCACGTGCCACCCGTTCCTCTAGTGCATAGCTTCTCCTCTAGATCGGTTTTCTACAGTGCTTAGGCGAAGCCCTATCGGAATAGCTCCACCACCATCGCCGAAGCGCCATCACGCTGCCGGAGAACTCTTTCTCCTCTCCACCTCCTCTTGCTGGATCAAGACGGTGGAGATCGTCATCAAGCTGCACGTGTGCTGAACGCGGAGGTGCCGTCCGTTCGGTACTAGATCGGAAGGATCGTGATCAAGGCCACGGGACGTTCATGATCGGATCGCGGGATGGATCGTGACGAGATCGCGGGACGGTTCGTGGGACGGTTCGTGATTAGATCGCGGGACGCTCGGCGATTTGGATCGCGAAGAAGTTCGACTACACCAACCGCGTTTCTTAACGCCTCCCGCTTAGCGATCTACAAGGGTACGTAGATCCACTCTCCCTCTCATAGATGCTCATCACCATGGATAGGTTTGCGTGTGCGTAGGAATTTTTTTTGTTTCCCATGCGATGTTCCCCAACACATGTGCTGGCTGTAAGAATGATCAAAATTATTCTAACTCAAGAACCATTCATGTCCACGTGTTTGAGTCCGGTTTCATGTCTGGCTATAACTGTTGGACCAAGCACAGAGAAACATGGGTTCTAATGGAAGAGAATGAAGAAGAAGAGGATGACGACAGCTATCCTGGCCATGGGTTCCATGAATACGATGGTACAACAATGGGGGAAGAAGCTGAGCCGGCAATGCGGGAAGGAACTGAAGAAGAGGCATCCGATGAGCCCGCTGATGAACTTGGTTGGGCCATTGCCGATGCAAAGAGAAAATGCGCAAGTGAAAAGGAGAAGCTGAAGTTGTAACGCATGTTAGAGGATCACAAAAAAGGGTTGTACCCAAATTGCGAAGATGACAAGAAAAAACTGGGTACCACACTGGAATTGCTGCAATAGAAGGCAGAGAATGGTGTATCTGACAAGGCATTTCAAATGTTGCTGATAATGTTAAAGAAGAAGCTAGCAAAGGACAACGAATTGCCAGAAAGTACGTACGAAGCAAAGAAGGATGTCTGTCCTCTAGGATTAGAGGTGGAGAAGATACATGCATGCCCTAATGACTACATCCTCTACCGCGGTGAGTAGGAGGATCTGAATGCATGTCCGGTATGTTGTGCATTGCGCTATAAGATCGGCCACGATGACCTTGGTGATGTTCAGGGCGAGCGCCCCAGGAAGAAGATTCCTGCCAAGGTGATGTGGTATGCTCCTATAATACCACGGTTGAAATGTTTGTTCCAAAACAAAGAGCATGCCAAGTTGATGCGATGGCACAACGAAGACCGTAGGAAAGACGGGAAGTTGAGAGTGCCCGCTGACGGATCGCAGTGGAGAAAAATCGAGAGAAAGTGGAAGGACTTTGCAAAGGACGCAAGGAACGTATGGTTTGGTTTAAGTGCAGATGGCATTAATCCTTTTGGGGAGCAGAACAGCAAGCATAGCACATGGCCAGTGACTCTATGTATCTATAACCTTCCTCCTTGGTTATGCATGAAGCGGAAGTTCATTATGATGCCAGTGCTCATCCAAGTCCCCAAGCAACTTGGCAACGACATTGATGTGTACCTAAGGCCATTGGTTGAAGAACTTTTACAGCTGTGGAATGGAAAAGGTGTACGTGCGTGGGATGCGAAAGATTAGGAGGAATTTGACCTACATGCGTTGTTGTTTGCAACCATCAATGATTGGCCTGCTCTTAGTAACCTTTCAGGACAGCCAAACAAGGGATACCATGCATGCACACACTGTTTAGATGATACCGATAGTATATATTTGGATAAATGTAATAAGAACATGTATCTAGGGCATCGTCGATTTCTTCAGAGCAGGCATCCCGTAAGAAAGAAAGGCATGCATTTCAAAGGTGAGGCAGATCACCAGAAGAACCCTCGCCACCGTACGGGTGATGATATACTTGATCTGGTCAAGGATTTAAAAGTAATATTTGGCAAGGGTCCTGGTGCACAATCTATTCTGAATGACGCTGACAAATGCACACCCATGTGGAAGAAGAAATCTATATTTTGGGACCTACCTATTGGAAAGACCTCGAGGTCTGCTCTGCAATCGATGTGATGCACGTGACGAAGAATCTTTGCGTCAACCTGCTAGGCTTCTTGGGCGTGTATGGGAAGACAAAAGATACACCGGATGGATGGGAGGACTAGAAACGTATGCACGGAGAAGACGGCATGGATCCAAAGCAGTTTCAGGGTCATGCCAGCTATGCTCTTACCAAAGAAGAGAAGGAAATCTTCTTCGAATGCCTGCTTAGTATGAAGGTCCCGTCTGGCTTCTCGTCGAATATGAAGGGAATCATAAATATGGCAGAGAAAAAGTTCCAGAACCTAAAGTCTTATGACTACCACGTGATTATGACGCAACTGCTTCTGGTTGCATTTAGGGGGCTTCTAGCGGAAAATGTTCGATTAGCGATTGTGAACCTATGTGCATTCCTGAATGCAATCTCTCAGAAGGTAATCTATCCAGAAATCCTACCAAGGTTAGAGAATGATTTGGTGCAATATCTTGGCAGTTTCGAGTTGGTGTTCCCACCATCCTTCTTCAATATCATGACGCACGTCCTAGTTCGCCTAGTCGAGGAGATTGCCATTCTGGGTCCTGTATTTCTACACAATATGTTCCCCTTTGATAGGTTCATGGGAGTCTTAAAAAATATGTTCATAATCATGCTAGGCCAGAAGGAAGCATCTCCAAGGGCCATGAAACAGAGGAGGTCATTGAGTTTTGTGTTGACTTTATTCCTGACATTAAGCCGATTCGTGTTCCTGAATTGCGGCATGAGGGCAGACTGGGTGGAAAAGGCACGCTAGGAAAGAATTCACTAATATGTCGGGACGGGCATTCTTTGGCGCAAGCACACTACACAGTTCTACAAAGTTCCACCTTGGTGGCTCCGTATATTGAGCAACACAAGAATATTCTACGCTCCAAACACCTGGAGAAGTCTGGTGACTGGATTACACATAAACAAACGGTGACTTTCGCCGGTTGGTTGCAGACACGTCTCATGCATGACGACACTGTTGAAGATGACCTGTACTTGTTGTCCAAGGAACCATCTTCGACTATACTGACTTTCAAAGGGTACGAGATAAATGGGAATACATTTTACACGATCTCCCAAGATAAAAAGAGGACCAACCAAAACAGTGGTGTCCGCTTTGATGCAGCAAACAGCAATGGGCCAAAGGACACGTATTATGGTTACATATAGGAGATATGGCAACTTGACTATGGACTTGGTTTGAAGGTCCCTTTGTTTAGGTGCAAATGGGTCAATCTGACAGGAGGCGGGGTAAAGGAAGACCCGCAGAACGGAATGACAATAGTGGATCTCAACAATCTTGGGTCACTAGTAGAAAACAAGGCATTCATCACAGCTCGATCTACACATTAGTCCCGGTTGCCTTACGAACCGGGACTAATGTGAGCATTAGTCCCGGTTCGAGCAGCTAGGGCGTCGATCGAGCATTAGTCCCAGTTCGAGCGGGACCTTTAGTCCCGGTTGGAGACACCAACCGGGACTAAAGGGGCCGATACCCTTTAGTCCCGGTTCGTGTCTCCCATCGGGAATAAAGGTGAAGCCTTTAGTCCCGGTTGGAGACACGAACCAGGACTAAAGGGGTTGGGGCTTTAGTCCCGGTTCGTATCTCCAACAGGGACTAAAGGTCTATAGGCTAGACCTTTAGTCCCGGTTAGAGATACCAACCGGGACTAAAGGGGTTTTGAAATTTTCAAACTCTACCCCTCCCCCCCCCCCGGTGGACCGCCTTTTTGAGTTTTCCATAAAATAAACAAAAATGATAAAATGTTCAAAAAATAAAATCCTTTGAGATTTAGTTAGGTTTTAGTGTCTAGTTGGTATACAAATTTTGAAATATGAATTTTGACCGTTTCTGCAACAAAATAAAAAAAATGTAAAACGGCCATAACTTTTGCATACGACGTTGAAAAAAAGGTTTAATATATCAAAAAAAACTAGAGAAAAATTGGGACTCGATTTCACCCGGGTTTACCCGATGAAGTTTTCTCAGATTCTCGAAATTCCAAAAGTAAAAAATTTATTTCAAAAAGAAGATTTTTTTCCTACAAAATCAAAAAAATAATTTTATTTAAAAATAAATAAATGATGTCATATTTGGATTCCTCACATTTTTCGATAATAATGGATCTATTATTTGTTGAATTTCGATTTACAGATTTAAAGATATTAATTATGCCATATGAATTGAATATATGACAAAAACATGAATAAAATAATAATATTGCTTATTTTATTTTCATAGAAATTCAATATTATTATTACTTATTTTGTTTATTTTAATAATTGTTTGGAATTCAAAAAATTAAATAATGTGACATCAAGACCTAAGGGTTAATAGGATTGATAGCTTACTATTGTCAAGAAAACAACAAGTGCAGACTTGGAAACAAAGGGTGATAGAACTCGAAAGTTAAGCGTGCTCGGGTTAGAGCAGTGAGAGGATGAGTGACCGGTTGGGAAGTTAGATGAGTTGGAATGAGTGGTGATTAGAGATTAAATTGTCAAATAATTCAAAAGCAGTAAGGAGGGGTGATTAGAGATTAAATTGTCAGATAATTCACAGATTTGAAAATGAGAAAAAAATAAATTTGAAAAACAAAAATAAAAAATTATTTAAAAAAATACCTTTAGTCCCGGTTTGTAACTCCAACCGGGACTAAAGGTCCCGCTCCAGAAAGCTGCCACGTGGAGGGCCTTTAGTCCCGGTTCGTAACACAACCGGGACTAAAGGGTGGAGGCTTTAGTCCCGACCCTTTAGTCCCGGTTCCAGAACCGGGACTAAAGGCCCTCTGGAACCGGGACTAAAGGCCAGTTTTCTACTAGTGGGTACGCAGACGAACCATTCGTCCTAGCCAATGATGTGGCGTAGATGTTCTATGTGAAGGACATGTCTACCAAGCCGAGAAAAAGAAAAGATAAGCAAGCGAATACATCATACGATGAGCCAAACGGCCACATAGTTCTTTCAGGGAAAAGAAACATCGTGGGAGTGAAGGACAAGACAGACATGTCAGAAGATTATGAAAAGTTTCATGAAATTGCTCCCTTCATAGTGAATGTTGACCCGAGCATCAAGTTAAACGATGAAGATTGTCCATGGTTACGACGCAAAAGGGACACACGCGAAGAAAAGTTTTATACCCAAAGATCCCACTCAGGGATGTGACCGGCTTCTCTACTTAGTTTCCCGACTTATATATCTTGAAAGTCCCACTTCGGACAAACCAAAGGGAATCTTTGTAATAGTAGTGTACTTATGTGTTTTGTGCATTCAGTATGCGCCATTCGGAGGTAGGCCATCAAATTTCAACCATTTCTGACTTCATTTGCTATTTTTCATGCATTTACTGCTTTTTTGAGCTAAATGACCCTGAAATTGAAAAGCACTACAAATAAACTCTGAAAAGGTTAAAAGTTGGCATGATATCATCATTTCACCCACATAGCATGTGCTTAAAAGTTGAGAGGGTTACGACAAAAACTGGATGCACTTCGTGTACAAAATGAAAATCTCTTTCGAAGTATTAGGGTTTCAGACGAAAACTCGCCTGTTACTAAGGCATTTCATTTTTTAACTTATTTCAATTGTAGAGTTTTTGTGTGTTCAGTATGCACCATTCGAAGGCAGGCCATCAATTTTCAACCCTTTCTAACTTCATTTGCTATTTTTCATGCATTTACTGATTTTTTGGTGCTAAATGACACTGAAATTGAAAAGCACTACAAATGAACTCTTAAAAGGTTCAAAGTTGGCATGGTATCACCATTTCACCCACATAGCATGTGCTAAAAAGTTGAGAGGTTTACGACAAAAACTGGATGCACTTCGTGTATAAAATGGACAATCTCTTTCGGAGTGTGAGGGTTTCACATGAAAACTCGTGTGTTACTATGGCATTTCATTTTTTTAACTTATTTCAACTCCAGGCTTTTTGTGCGTTCAGTATGCACCATTTGAAGGCAGGCCATCAATTTTCAACCCTTTCTGACTTCATTTGCTATTTTTCATGCATTTACTGATTTTTTGAGCTAAATGACACTGAAATTGAAAAGCACTACAAATGAACTCTAAAAAGGTTGAAAGTTGGCATGGTATCATCATTTCATCCACATAGCATGTGTTAAAAAGTTGAGAGGGTTAGGACAAAAACTGGATGCACTTCGTGTACAAAATGGACAATCTCTTTCGAAGTATCAGGGTTTCAGACGAAAACTCGTTTGTTACAAAGGAATTTCATTTTTTAAATAACCTAAGAATTACCAAATTGAATATAATGATAAAAGACGGTAATATTAAACAGCAGATAAAAGAATCACTGAGAAATCTATTTTTGAATTAAAGTTATTCACAAACTAGTGATTCACACAAATTTCAAATAATTCAAATTTAAACTATTCAAATTTGAAAACTACTAGCACTAACAGAAAGTTTATAAATTTTTTAACCTAAAGAAAAAAGAGTCACAAAGAAACTCTAAATAAAGGAAACAACAACTCAGAAACAAAAGAAAATAAATAAAGCAGAAAACAAAAAAAAATTAAAAAAAGCCCACCTACTGGGCCGCTACGGCCTGCATACAACTAGAAACCCAGCCTCTTGTGGGGCCAGGACGCATTCCCGTACGGCCCAGTAGGCCCCACAGGGTGGCAGTGGTGCCCGTACGGCTCCTCTTGACTAGCGAGGCGGGACCAAGCATCCACCCCGCCACTCGTGTGGCACAACACCCTTTAGTCGTGGTTGGTGGCTCCAACCGCGACTAAAGACCCCTCTTTAGTCGGGTTGGAGCCACCAACCGCTACTAAAGGGTTTTGCTTCCCGCCGCTCCAGCTGGTGAAATTCACCTTTAGTCGCGGTTGGTGGCTCCAACCGGGACTAAAGGGGGGCCTTTAGTCGTGGTTGGTGGCACCAACCGCGACTAAAGGCCTCCTTATATATATACAACACTTCCAAAAAAATCCAGTTCCTCTGCTTTCTTCGACCTCTTCTACATCGCCGTGCCGTTGCCGTCTCGCCTCCCCGACGTCGGAGCTCTTCGCCGCCCGAAACTCCGGCCGCCCGCGCCTCCTCGTGCCGAGCTCTGACGCCGCCTGCGCCCGCTCCTTCCCGAGCCCGGCCTGACGCCGCCTGGGACGCCGCCCGCGCCCGCTCCTCCGGCCCCGAGCTCCTCGCCGTCACCGCCCGCGACTCGCATCGCCTTGTCGTCGCCCCGCTGTGAGCTCCCCCCCTCTCCCTTGTCCCTCTCCCCATGTGCCACCATGGCGCCCACCGGCCCCTCCCCGAGCCCCCCTACCTATATGCACGAACACACACACTAGATGCAAGGAATTTGATATTTTTTTCACTAGATGATTAATTATATGTATAGAAACAAGTTAAGGAATTTTGACATTTGAGGAATTTTTACATATATGCAAGAATTTGGACATTTTTTTCCACTAGATGATTAATTAGATGTATAGAAAAAAGTGAAGGAATTTTGACATTTGAGGAATTTTTACATTTTGATCCAATATGTATAGAAATTAGTATATATATATATGAATACAATGTATAGAAAAAAGTTGATGAATTTTGACATTTGATCCAATGTGTATAGCAATTAGTATTTGCAAAAGTTTGTTATGTATTAATTTTCAATTAGTATTGTTATGTATTTGCAAAAGTCGCGGGTCGTAAGGTTAAGAGAATAAGAAATGTTAAATTTTCATAAAATGTTAAATTTGCATAGAATTTCTTTTCGGAGTCAACGATGCCTGGCCCCATTCTCGTCATCGACTTGTTCGCGACGATGTCCTGCTTCAGAGGCGCCATGTTCGGGAGTGGGCTCCGCCGGGTTGGCACTGGGAGGTGCTACCTTCAGGGGCGCGCAACTTGGTGAGGAACCCGGGTCCCGTCGTCGACCCGGAGCTTCTTTGGTGGCGTTCGTGTGGGCCACTTTCGGTGCGAAGGAAGCCGGCCCCACCGGAGGTGGTACGTCGTTGTGTCAAGGAGGAGGACGAGCACATTTGTCGCTACATGGATGCGTGGAACGTCAGGTTCTCCAATACCTGGCAGGTGGATCTCACCCGAGCTATGATCCTGTCATAGTTCCTTCTCTTTGGGTGTCCACCGCCTGCCGCGCGAGACGTCAACTGGATATGTAGTAGTGATATTATATAATTAATAATATTCGAGATGTATTAGTGATAATATTTGATATGTATTCGAGATTATATTCGATAATATTCGAGACGATTTATTCAAGATTATATTCGATGATGCATATTATGTAGTATGATTCAGTTTTCCTTATTGATTGCATGCATTCTAATTTGAATACTAAATTGTTTTATCTTTGTTTTGGGTTAGTTAAATAAAATCTATGGACAATACCGACAGAGAAGGAGAAGAGCCTCTGTTCAACATCATATGCTCCACGAGCCCAGAGCATGAACCTGAAGATGATGACGGCTCGCAATATCTGAAAAATTCTGGTGAGGGTTGTATGTTTGATGAAGACGAAAGAATAGATGAATTTGACAACGATGTTGACGAATAAAATGTTCTTCAAATAACAAAGACTGGTGAGGTATATTTATTATATAAGCCATTTGGCGATCATTACATGTCTTAATTGAGTTGTATATGTATTAACGAATCGATCCTTCTTCTTTTAGGCCTCCGGATCGAGCAAATCTTCTACAAGCGACAGGGTAGTTCGAGGCCCGGCCAGAAAGTTGGACCCTAGCGTAAAGTTCAACATCGATTCCATCAATACATCAATTGGCGAACCGCTTGAACCGAAGAAAAATGCGACCAAGTTCAAGAATCAATGTGGAGTTGTTGTTAGGGACCAAATCCCAATCTCCACACAATAATGGAAAAAGGAAGCAAAGGGAGATCGAGAAGGAGTTACTTTTGTCGACGAAAGAGCAAAATATGTGCTTTGTACTGAGCTGATGTCACATTTCACACTGCCAGATAACTTGACACATGCAGATCTGAAGAAAGTCAGAAACTATGGTCTTAAAAAGATGGCGATCACATTCAACACTTTCAAGATAAATGCATGGGATGCATACATCAAAGCAAACTAGACGTGTCCAAAATTTGAGGGAGCACTGGTGAAGGCAAAAGATCACTGGGACGATTTCGTGAAGTTCAAGGAATCGGAAGTAGCTAATGAATGGTCGAAAAAGAACAAGATTAATGCTGCGAAAAAGCAGTGGCACCAAACTCTGGGGCCAGGTGGCTACAAGACGGACCTGCCTAAGTGGGATCAGTCCGAACAAGATATGATTAGTGCAGGGGTCACTCTAGTTACAGTGACCTAGCCCCCAAGGTGCATGACATGGTTTTATGCGCATCGGGGGGAGTTGTACCCAAAGACAGGGGCTATTATGGTGAAGGCAAGTCTTAAAGCAACGTCAGACGAAATTCTGATGAAAATAGAAGAAGCTCAAATGGGGGTGTTCACGCCCAACAGACAGGACGACGATCTTACGTGTGCCCTATAGAATCCTGCACACGCGGGAAGAACACGAGGGAAAGGCGTTGTTCTGTGGTTTGAGCGATTTGCGGGTTGGAATGACGACTACACAAGCTGTGCGAGAAAGAAGATGCAGGAGGAGCGGAAGAAGAAGGAGGAAGCACTCCACCTTGAAGGCCTAGCATCAAAGCACCTGGAGTTGGAATCCAGAGTTAGGTGGCAACATGAGCAGATCGACTCACTCAGCCAGGAAAGGGCGTCTCAGTGGCAGCATGAGCAGATCGATCCGGCATTGGATACCACTGTCCCATCTATGCTGAGAAGAAGCATGGGTTCCGCCCCGGCCGATATCGATGACGATGCATTGCTAGCTAGCTACCCTATGGATGATATCAAAGACATGACTAACTATGAGCTACACATGGAAGTGAAGAACTTATCCATGAAGGTGGCGGGTGGCTATGCTTTAGCAAATCCCCCAGAAGCAACCTTCCATTGCAATCACATTCTAGCTGGCTATGCTCGTGTCTGGGTTGATGAAGTGATGTTAGGATATCACGAGCTACAACTTGACATTCTTGGAGGTGACAAGGAGATAACACTGGGAGAGGCCATACATCGTATCATTCTATGAAAAAAGGATTGCATCGTCTTTCCAAGGCCACTGACTCCTCCTCCTCCAAGTCCGTCGCCGCATCAGTCGACTCCTCCTCCTCCAAGTCCGACACCATGTCAGCCTCCTCCTCCTCCTCCAAGTCCGACATGGTGTCAGCCAACTCCTCTTCCTCCAAGTCCGGCACCGCGTTAGCCGACTCCTCCTCCAAGTCTGACACTGCGTCAGCGTGCTCCATAGACTTAGCGTGCTCCGTCGCCTAAGCAACAACAGAAGAGAGAGGCCACAGCTACGATGACTATTGGTACAACAGACAAGAAATTCAAATATGGTCCAAGCCTCAAGCCTCTTTTGAAGTTGTCTTACCACCTGACTGGCAAGGAACTCGAGAGCGCAGTGGATGCCAAAGTGAAGGCCCATTTTGGGCCGAAACCGCCCCAGCCGCCAAAGGAGAAAGTACCTGAGCATGTATCACGACACTTTATTGATATGGCTCGACCGGCTATCAATCAGAAGGACAATGACTATGTGCAATCGACCTCCCCGCTCATTGTACAAACACCTATGAGTACTGCCGGTCATCCAGGAATCACCGGCGATCATATAAGGATGGCTAAAGATGCTGGTGTCAGAGTTCAACAACTCCTAGGCCTTGAGGAAATCCCCGGGCTTAAAGAGGAGGAAGTAAAATATCAATATGCCCGCGGCAAACCTCTGGTCAAGCCTGAAGATATCAAGCTTCTACCAACGAGATTGTACAATTTGCATACGTGGTACATGCAAATAACAACAAATACCAATACAGAGTCCCTCATGGTGAGAGTCAAATGGAGGCATTACTACCATATACTACTAGGAAAAAACCTTATAGGTAGGACACTATTAGTAGCGCTAGAAAATAACAAGCATTGCTGATAATTTGCAGTAGCGCTGGCTTCTATCAACGCTACAAGTGAAGACTTAGCAGTAGCGCTGGAAACAGAAAAAACGCTACTACTAAGCTGGACCCAATGAGCCCACCGACACTATTTGTAGTAGGAGCGCTCGCCGCAAAAAAGTGCTACTGCTAAAATCTTAGCAGTAGCGCTGGAAACAGAAAGAGCGCTACTGCTAAGCTGGACCCGACGAGCCCATCGACACTGTTTGTAGTAGCAGCACTCGGCCGAACCCAGCGCTAGTGCTATTTTGAGTTAACCCCGCGCAGGCCGGATCAAAATTTCCTAAGTCCCTTGATACGCCCCCTCTGTCCCCTCTCCCTCACTCCTCTCTATCGCCACCGTCGTCGTCGACCTCACCACTGCCGCCCGAGGCCCCCCTCGACCTCACCGCTGCCGCCGCCTTGTCCCCTATTGTTGCAGCTCCCCTCCCCGTAACCGCCGTCATCGCCGTAGCCCTCTCCCCTTCCACCGCCGCTCCCCTCCCCGAGACCACCGCCGCCATAAGCCTCTCCCCTTCCCTCCTTTCTCTCTCTCTGTGTGTGTGTGTGTGTGTGTATCTCCTGTCACTCTCCCCCTCTCTTAGATTCATTCCTCCCCTCCCCTCTCCTCATGCATTGGCACCGCCATCCAACACCTTCCCATCTCCTCTTGACCTCGCCGTCGGAGGCAATGCCCCCCGCTCTCTCCTTCAGCGCCGTCGCTGCCCCACACTCTCCTCCTCCCATATCATCCCATCCCATCCTGTACCCAACCCTCCCCTCGAGCTACGAGAAGGTCAGGCGACGGCCATGGCTCCCGCCTACAGGTCCGCCATGGGCTTATCTCCTCCCCATCATCGGTCGATGGTGCACATGACCTACCCCTCAAAGGGGCCCATCTCCGGCCGGCGGTCACAATTTTTTTATGGTTTTTGAAATTAATTATAGTAGCGCGGGTCATGAGCATGCGCTACAGATAGTTAGTAGTAGCGCTTGTGGCACCAACGCTGCTACTAAGACATGTACTAGTAGCGCGGGATGAACGAACACTACTACTACCAGTTAGCTGTAGAGCAATAGTAGTAGCGCAGGCACCAGCGCTACTACTAGGCTTTTTCCTAGTAGTGATAAAAAAGATCTATGGATTCATTATTCAGAGTTCTTTCAATTATTCAATCAAGACGCACTCGACAAATCTTTAGTCAGTTACTATTGTTTGTAAGTGATTTATTTCTATAATTTGAGTCTCTAGCTAGTTGTGCTCTCGTTCATTACCTGTAATTATCCTCACTATATTCGTTTATTTGGTATTATGCAGAATGAAGACGTATGAAATGAAACAAGTTGGACGCTATGGCATTAGGTTCATTGACCCCAATACGATTAATCAAAAGATATGGGAAACTTCATAATCAAGAAAATACATAGAGAAAGTCATGCTAGATTTTTTTGAAGCATCTAAACACCCAACCAGAAATACTACTTCCTTACAACTTTGGCTGAGTGTTACTATATATATCTTGTACTACAAATTCTATTTTTTGCTTACTAGATGTTAATAAGTGTTGTTGATAAGTTATGCAGTTATCACTGGATCTTGTTAATCATTGAAGTTGACAAGGGAAAAGTTGAAGTACTCGACTCACTATTTAAGGATCCATCCGAATACGCAATCGTGAGGGGGTTCCTTGATAGGTAATTTCCATCATTATCGCACTATGTCGGCCTCTTTAATTACTTCATTTCCTGATATCGACTAGTTAATAACTCATTTATTCATTTTCTTTGCCGGCGGGTAGTGCTTGGGCCAAGTTCATCAAACAGGTCCTAGGCGACTGCGCACAACAGCTGAAATGGGTGTGACCCAAGGTAATTAAGTACAACTAGCTAGATAGCTACGTCCGTGCATCTCTTTAATTCTAGTTTCAATACCATTATCATGCTTGATGTATTATTACCTGACTGAATTTTATTCTCGTAAAGTGCATAAAGGCAGGAGCAGGGGACTAGTTTATGCACATACTACATATGCGAGAACATTCGCATGATCATGTCTGAAAGGAGCAGAAATGAAAGAAATCTTTGGGCACATTTGCCAGAACACTATCCATAATTTTTTTATCATGATCTAGCTAATATATATACACACAACTAATATATTCATATTGATCTCCATCTTGTAGCTGACGGAGATGCGGGGCCAACTCATACCAGAGGCTCGGGTACGAGCAATTCAAGAGGAATTAGCTGGATTTCTGGTCGACCAGGTCATAGATCCCAAAGGAGAATACCATTACAAGATCAAGAACAAGTAATGCCTATATTTTTTTCAGAACTAGTACCTATTTTGTACCAAATTCGAAAAGCGTCTGTCAAATTTGAAAAAAATCAAAAATACCACCCCGTCGGCCTCTCGTGGGCCGAAGAGGTGACAGTTGGCCACTGGGTGGCCGAAGAGGGGCCTGTCGGCCAGTGGGAGGCCGATGGGCCCCTAGATAAGTCCGAGGACTATTTTCTTTCTCCTCTGACCACTCCTTTCACCGTCCAAATCCTCCAGGCCCCCCATCTCCACCTCCCACTCCCGTTGCTCTCCGGTGCTTCCACCGCCGCACCATCTCTTCGCTCAACCACCCATTTTCATATCCAACCCGCATAAAAAATAGATCAGACCGCTCTCCACAGGCCTACGGTATTTTTTTTGCTTCCAACTCAATCAAATGTCAACTTTCAGCTCGGTTGTGGATTTAGTTCTTATTGGTCACCGTCTGTTTGCAGGTAAATGGATTGCCCATTATGCTAAGCTCCAGGTGGCCCTTTTTCTGCCGTTGATTCCGGTGCGTCTGTATTCACTATGGTGTTGGATCGTCGATGTTCAAGGCATGTTGTAAGATTATATATCTTGTTTATCTGGCTGTGGCATATGGTTGATGTTGTTTTGGTCGGAATATATTCAAATGTGTTTGTTTTTATGATTATGATGTTTGCTTCCATTCTTGTTGTAGTATGTTCCGTGTAGTGTTAGATCACATCTTGCTCGGTACATTGAGGAGCAGAGCTTTAGCTATTCGGAGGGGTGACACAGATATTGATCTTGCTCTTCACAACAGTAATGGTAACTTATATCATGTTCTGTTTAGACATGGTCGGATGAGCAGTAAATTCCATGGTCCTTCGTGGGAGGAACTTGTGAATGATTATGGTCTCCGTCATCGTGACATGATGACTGTTAGGCTTGAGCACTATGGAACTATCATTAGTGTCGATTTTCATCGAGATGGTGTTATGTTGTTTCCTTTACCCTATGTTGGTAAGTTATTTGTTTGACTAATTTTTAGTTTTGTTTCAGCTTATACGTTTTGCTGTTCTGCTCAGTTTGTGCAATTATTTTTTTACAGCTCTTGAGGATCTGAGTGAAACTCAGAGGGAACTTGTTGACAACTGTTTTTATAGTCGTGGTGTCACTCTAAATTATCATCAAATGTATGTAATGGCGCGGCAGCTCTTTGATGACAACTACATATTATGTACTCCTTTTGTTCATAGGATGGATAGCATGAATGTTATTTCTCAACATATGGTAAGCTTTGGTTTCAGGTATTTTTCATTTATTTGTTCTTTGCTGTAGCATAATGTTTTAAATTTGTAAGCTGAATATCATATAACTTGATGTTTTTTGTGAGGTTATTCCTACCATGGTTGTGAGGAGTTTGAAGGAATTTGTGTCAATTCCTAGGACTGGTTCTTTAACTCTTGAAATTACTTTGGATTCTGAAGATGATGATATATTCGTGAGCATTCCTTATTCCTACTTCATTGGCTTGGGTGATAGAATGGTGTTGAAGGAGGAAGGTTTCGGTAATTTTCTGCTGGCATCGCTATTGAAGTCAACAATTTGGTGCTCATAACCTTCAAACAGCGTGAATAGGAGCTAGCTGTTGTTTTCAGCTATCTGCCATAGTGATCGTATTGTCTCGCCCTACTATCCCCAATTTTCTTTTCCCGCCATACTCTGCCGCCACTTTCTTTCCCACCTTTTTTTCCCGCCATTCTCTCCCGCCGTTCTCTTTCCCGCCTTTCTCTCCCTCTAATTTCTTTCCCGTCTTTCTCTCCCGCCATCCTTTCACTCCCGCCATCCTTTCATGGAGATGTCTCATCCTCATTATCCTTTTGATCGTAGTTTTCACTCTGGTAGATCCGTTCGTCTTCTCCGTCTAGCTACCAATTTCAAGATGGATGATAGAGTAGTTTCATGGGAGGAACTCATTAGTAGTGACACCATAAGGAATGAGTTGGCTCACTCATTAGCTAGGAGTAGGTGGCCTCCCAGGACTTTTGAGGAGATACGAAAAGAACTTCTCAGGTTGCACGGAAGATGGCAAAAGCAATTGCATAAGGGTGAAGATTACCTCAGGATTGTTGTGAATAATTCAGATTTATGGTTAGCACATAGTGAGGACGAAGACAACCTCTTCATACCGAGCACCAAGTTCAAGACTACCGCATCGTCGCCGGGCAAGATTTCTACATCGATGAAGGGGAAGAGTTCTACATCGACGAAGGCTAAGAGTTCTGCATCGACGGAGGACGAAGACGACCTCTTCATGCCGAGAACCAAGGTCAAGACTACCGCATCGTCGAAGGGCAAGAGTTCTGCATCAACAAAGGGCAAGAGATCTGCATGGACGGAGGATTATGATGATGCATTCATGTAGTACTTTTTCATGTATTACTATTTTCTGTAGTGTTGTTTCATTTCAGTTGTACCATTTAATTAAGTTGTAACGTTTAATTCAGTTGTACTGTTTAATTAAGTTCTAACGTTTAATTCAGTTATATTGTTTAATTCAGTTGGATGCATTTAGTTTGCAGTACTAGTGTTGTCTCTCTAAACCAATTGACCACTAAAATAGAACATGAATATATCTCATACATGAATATGTCGCATACATAAATATGTCCCATACATAAAATAGACATATGTCTCATACATAAATAGATAGTCATGTGTCATACGTAGATAACCATATCACTGCTAGGGACGGCGACGAATCTTTGGCTTCCTCGGATGTGGACCGGGAGGAGATAAGCGCTGAGGCGATGGACAAGTGTCACGATGACCACGACCATAGACCACCTCGTCCATCGGTGTCTGTGTCTCCTGCGTCGATGGTGGTGGTGGAGTGGCAAGGACAATCTCCGAGATATCATAGGTGTATGCACCTCAATCATTGTCCTCGCCGTTGCCGGGTATGTATGAACCAGGACCAGTAAACACAGGTGACTGAACTGAAGTCACGAACGGTTGTGATTGGCTGTCGACTGCGGTAAAGTAAAACATGTAAAGAATGATTGCAGTAAAATTGATTTACGAGGATACAATTTTTAAAAGAATGTACAAAGTAAAGTTACCTAGGTCCATATGATGAAGCCAAGAAGAGCCCTCGGGTTGTGAAGGAGGTGGCTGCTGGTAGAAATAGCCCCCGGGTTGTGAAGAAGGTGTCTGCTGCTAGGAGGAGCCCCCGGGTTGTGAAGGAGGTGTCTGCTGCTAGGAAGAGATACCTGGTTGTGAAGGACGTGCCTGCTGCCAGGAAGAGATCACTGGCTGCGAAGGAGGTGTCTGCTACCAGGAGGAGCTCCCTGGTTGTGAAGGTCAAGGTTCCGAACGCTGCAGAGAGGTTCGAGGTTCTGAACGCTGCAGAGAGGGGCGGGGCGGACGATATGCTGCACGAGTGTTAACAACATCCGAAGATCGTCTACATGTAACAGCTACGTAAATCCCGCATAGCTCCGCTTGAAGACTCTTCAACCTTGTTACTTGCTCTCGCGATGTGATATTTTCTCCTCTCTCAAAGCGGTAACCTCCTCTAGCACCTCAGATGGCAATTCACATTGTACACAGAAAGTTAACCAATTGTACATGTTCAGGTTAAGGGAAAACTTAACATGTGAGAAAAATAGCACATACTGCATGGTGACTAGTTCCCATAATAGAGGCAGTTGGGAACAGATCGCTGGTGCACGTGAAAACTATAGTAGTATTACTTACTTGTGCACGTGATCTAGTAAGTGTGGAATTACAAGAATGGCAGACTCTTGGCATAGACTGAACTGTCTCGTCACCCTATGAAGAGCCATCTCCTCAACCATCACGTCGAACACCAACTTGGCCGTGGTCATCCAATAATGTCGATCTCTAGTGCACAATCCAGAAATCCCAACTGGGCACCTTTCTGAAATAGTCTGATGGGAGTATGGCTCCCATATAACTTGATCCTCGTGCAAACTATCAAACTATGCTGTGAAGGAGGGGTAGGAGCCTCTCACCTGGCTATGCGCAAACTGTCTCTGTACATGACAACAAACATTAGTAAATAATATTGAATAGTGAGAAATAAACATTAGTAATTCATATTGTTACTAATTATGAAAATACCTCTCTTCGTGCCCAAACAGATCCCATAGTAGGCAAGTCGCCGATAGAAGGCACGTAAGTCCCAGCCATATCCTACCAAAAGGTTTGTCAACGCTGAAGTAGGATCGACCAATAGGGAATCTCTCATATGACCAAAGCTGCAACAATAGTGGACATCCAACAAGACCAGATTTTCTAGACTTCAACTGGCAAGATTTGCACAGGCCTCTATACGTATTCGCTAACACAGCAGAACCAAAACTCCTCTGGACAATGTTCTCCTAGCAACCTGCGTACGCTATCTCTCGTGCAACACTGATGAGTTGTGCATCGACAGTGGTCACGTGGTTCCCCGTGAAAATCGTTTTGCCGACAACCACATAATATATGCCTCTAGGGATCGGTCAATCTGTGCCTCTGACAACTGAACATTGGGACATCCTAAGGAGACAATCTGAAACTGGCTCAACCACGTGAAAAGAGGTCCGTGATAATCGTTGTCTAGCGCCGTAGTAATCGGCACCGCAGCAACAAAACGGGCATGCATAGATGCTAGCCAACCAGTTTCTACCTCTAAAGGACCTATGGCAGCACCAGCGAGAGGTAATCCCAACAAGTAAGACACATCCTGTAAAGTAGGTGCCTTCTCTCCCTAGGGAAAGTGAAACATATGTGTCTCTGGTCTCCATCTATCTACGAAGCAGGTAAGGAGTGACCTGTCATAAGAGAAACGTGTTACTTGCATCTTGTGCAACTCCATTGGTTCACCTGCCTCATCCAAGTCCGGATGATGAACCCACTCATCCAATGTACCCTCAACCAGTCGTGCCAAGGGTAGAAGTCCAGCCTAACTTAACCTACAAAATAAATAGAATGTAGCATACAGTTAGCGTCTATCAAAAGGATGTCAAACATAGTAAGTCATTATACCGACACATACCTATCAATCCATAAAGGGTGTATCATCCAGTTAGACTTTGGGGTGCGAGTGATCAACACGTCTAAGTTCGTGCCCGATTCCATAAGTGTGCCTCGGTGCCCTCTATCGATATTACCATCAAGCAACGGATACGAAGCCATATCTGCAATTAGAACATAGTCCACACATATTACAGAATAAAACAAAGTCCATCATATTACATGTTAAAACATAGTCAAAACTTACTACAAAATAAAACATAGGTGTTTGCATATTACAAATAAAAACATAGTCTGACATATTACACATTAAAACATAGTGCAGACATATTACAAATTAAAACATAGGCTGACACATTATGTAGCTTCTGAGTTATTTATTCCTCATCCGCCCCTTCTACCTCGACTGCCACATCCACCACGACTGCCAGGACCTCCTCTTGCTACTGTTGTCGCAGTCGACGATGTGGAAGCACTCGTCGATGTGGAAGCACCATCTTTCTTCAGGTCGGGGCAATATTTCATCCTATGCCCATAAGTTGCGCAGAGCAAACATTGTCTGGTTGCTCCACCAGCTTGAGATTGGTTCATATCATTTCGGATGCGCTTTACCTTACGCCTGCCCCAGCTAGTTCGCCGAAGTCCAGGATCTGAGATGTATACTCTCTCACCATCATTTACCTTGTTGAAATTGCCAACGACTCTAAACCTTGTCATCTCACCTGTCCAGGCATTGAGTACTGCCTCTTTTGAATAGTATGGAGACACGAAGGAGATAGCGTCCAACTCAATCTAGCCACACGCAGTCAACACATGTGAGCAAGGCAGGTGTAATAACTGTGGTTTGTTGCATGTACACTCACAAGTTGGATAAAATTATGTTTCAATTTTAACCTCATGCGTCTTCACCTCATTTGCAGAACCAAAACCATTAGTAGGAAGCTGGACCTCATACCTCCTTTCCTGATTACCTATGAGTGTTACAGTGAGATTTTTTGCTTTCTTTATCTTCTGACCCATGTACTCCATGACACGGCTACAATAAGGTGTGTTCTGATTATCTGCAATATGCTTCTTTGTGAACTCGTGCCTTTCTCTGAAATATCTCAAAGTGCCATGGAATACACCCTCCACAATAGCTGTCAGTGGCAACACTCTATTCCCTCTGAGTACAAAGGTGTACACCTCTGCAAGATTGGTTGTCATGTGGCCATACCTAGCTCCATGGGTGTCATGCAGCAAAGACCAATTCACTGGATGCTCTTTCTCTATCCACTCAGAAGAATTCTTTATTGCCCTGCCCTTCTTTCTCTTCGTATTTGGAGGGTCAATTGCTGGCAAGTCACAAAGACCTACTAGCTCCTCAAGCTCCGCCATGAGTGTTGTTAATTTAACCTGGTCTATTTCCATTTTCTTCCTAGCAAGGACCTGCTTCTTAGTAAACTCATCTAGTTTTGGCCAAATAAATTCGTATTCGCGCTGCTCGTTCTGCTTGCATAACTTTTTGAACAAGTTCATAGACCGTTTGTCCTTGAACTGTGAGAAAAAATTTGCACCCAGATGGCGCATGCACCATCGGCTTTGCAAGTCCTTCCAAGGTGTTGACTCGTCAGCTGTTGGATTACTCATTGTCTTCACAGCCTTCAATATACCAGGATGTGTGTCATGAATGACACACACATTTGGTCGGTCCTTCACGATCGCAATTTTAACTTGCCGGAAGAACCATACCCAGCTCGGAAAGTTCTCACCCTCCACAAATGCTATGGCTAGTGGGATGATTTGGTTGTTCCCGTCCACACCAATAGCAGACAAGATTTGCCCTTTGTACTGACTAGTCAGGAATGTACCATCTACAAACATCACAGGAGAACAATGCCGGAAAGGTTCGATGCACATACCGAAAGAGAAGAATACTTGTTTGTAATCTGGTATAATCTCCAACCTCATGTGTTGTATGTTAACATAAGTGTCGGGATTCCTCTTCTTCAGTATGTCAAGGAGACGGACAACATTATCATATGAGTCGAAGAACGTCCCAAACCTTTTCTCCATAGCCTTCTGCTTAGCCCTCCAAGCCTTCCCATATGGAATTTTATAATTCCATCTGACCTTCACTGTTGTCTGGATATGTTTTGCTTCCATGTCTTTCTTCCCAACTATCTCAGTATACATGAGTTGCGCTATGAGAGTTGAAGTCAGGTTTGGATGACGAACCAACAAGTTTTTCCTCACACAATTATGCGGGAGCACATTGGTGACAACCGAGTGGATGTTATACTTTGGCACGTGGCCGTGCACCTTCGCAGGACAACCTGATTGAACACCCTTCACAGTATATTTTGTTGGACTCGATATGTGTTCGGAAAACCCTCGGCGTAGACATATCCCACTTTATCACCGCATACTTCAATTTTTTCTTTGTGTCAAACATAGCCCCGATCTGGACTTGGTTCAGATTATATTGCCATGGAGTCTCATGACCATCGTTGACGGTAATGCCGACAGATATGTCCTGATCCCATGCAGAAGGAATCGGTACCTCCACTTCATCCTCGGAATTTTCAGAATCGAGATCCTCCGCAAACCCATCCTGGTCCTCTTCCTCCATCACCCTCTGCATTTCATTGCCTTCCTCATCCCCATCAGCAACACCAGAGCCAGCTAATACTATCGACTGAATACTCTGTCCAGTATCATGACCATTAACATTGTGTGGCACATAATCTGACTCTTTCTCGGCTTGGCTATCATCCACATCCGATGGTTGTGACCCGGATACAGAAATCTCGTTAGCCACTTGACTACCCTGGCCTGGTTCATACCCCACGTTGAGTTGTACGATATTCTCCTCCTTCATCACTGGTTGCACTAGGGCATATGGGTGGATTCTTCAGTCTCTGCAATGACTTAACAGGGACAAGCAATGCTGGCTTCTATCTATCGGAATCAACTCTCACTTGACATTTTTACAGGATTTGATCCACAATGCATGAATGCTGACGGAACAAACTTCAGGATCCAGCCCAAAACTAGTAGTCAACCAGTGCTTCAACTGCCTAATGTCCAGTCTGTCCGGGTCTAAAAGTGTGATGACGCCTTTCTTAAACTCGCTAAGATCAACCTCCAAATCATTATATCGAACAGTACCAGGGTCGTAATACACAGTGAAATTTACGGATTCAGACATTTTCAACTGTCAAACATTGCCAGCTTCTCATTATTCGCAACGAACAATTTACACTAAAATAAACCTACACTAAAATATACCTACGTACACTAAATAAACCTACACTAAAATGAACCTACACTAAACTAAACCTACACTAAAATAGCAAGCTTCCACTAAAAATGACTACACTAACTAAACTAAATAAACCTACACCACCAACATGTACACTAAAATCACTACACTACATAAGCTAATTTTACGTACATTAAAAAACTAACCTAAACTAACAAAAAAGGTATACCTTCGACGCGTGTGTGCCCTTCTTCTTACTTTCCATCTTCTTCTTCCTCTCCACCACATCACCTTCTCACCATTCACACCTCCACCACCGCACCATGTCTCCTCCAAACGAACAACAAACTATCCCATGGCAAAAAATGAGACTGTACGGCGGTGGAGATGGGTACGATCTATTGTTTCAGTGGATTGAATAGGAAAATGGATGGAGGATGGAGGAGATCGGGGGGATAAATTCAGAGTAACAAAACGAGAGAGAGAGAGAGAGGATGAGCAGCGAGCGAGAGAGGAAGAAGAAGGTCCCGGTGGTCTGGACTTATCCAAGGGCTCTTCGGCCTCCTGGAGGCCGACGGGCCCTCTTCGGCCTCCCGTGGGCCGACGGCAGCCCCTTCGGCCACCCGTGGGCCGATGGGCCCTCTTCGGCCACCAGCGGCAGCGGTGATGGAGACCAGTGGCGCGGAGGGCGAGTGTGGTGGCACGGTAGCGGAGGTCGGCAGCCACGCGGTGGTGGAGGTCGGCATCGGGAGGGACGGGGTGGGTGGCGGTGAAGACATGAGCGAACCGGAGCTAGCTGATACCAAAATGGTAGGAACTAGGGTTCTACCGGGTCGGGAACGGAGGTTGTAGGGGAAGGAGGGGGTCGAGCATGGCCGATCGTGCGGCCGTCGGTGGCTGGATGCCGTCGTGCGCGCGGGAGGAGACGGCGGCGGCGACTAGGGTTTAGGGGTTCTGGCTCCTCTGGGAGCCAGGCAATAGAATAGTCTTATTGCTTAATTTCTAAAAGAGTCTTATAACTTGTATATATAACCACAATGCTGAAAATTAGATAACTTATGGGCTAAGCCCCTAACTAAACCGACGCAGTGAGCCTTCTGTTCGAAATATGCCCTAGAGGCAATAAATAAAGTGTTTATTATTATATTTCCTTGTTCATGATAATCGTTTATTATCCATGCTATAATTTTATTGTTTGGAAACACAATACATGTGTGGGTAAATAGACAACACTATGTCCCTAGTATGCCTCTAGTGAACTAGCTCGTTGATCAAAGATGGTCAAGGTTTCCTAGCCATTGACATGTGATGTCATTTGATAATGGGATCACATCATTAGGAGAATGATGTGATGGACAAGACCCAAACTACAAACGTAGCATATGATCGTGTCAGTTTATTGTTACTGGTTTCTGCATGTCAAGTATATGTTCCTATGACCATGATATCATGCAACTCATGGTTACCGGAGGAATTCCTTGTGTGTATCAAACGTAGCAACGTAACTGGGTGACTATAAGGGTGCTCTACAGGTATCTCCGAGGGTGTCTGTTGAGTTGGCATGGATCAAGACTGGGATTTGTTACTCCGTGTGACGGAGAGGTATCTCAGGGCCCACTCGGTAATACAACATCACAATAATCCTTGCAAGCAATGTTACTAAAGTGTTAGTCATGGGATCTTGTATTACGGAACGAGTAAAGAGACTTGCCGGTAACGAGGTTGAACTAGGTATGGAGATACCGACGATCGAATATCGGCCAAGTAACATACCTAAGAACAAAGGGAACATCATACGGGATTAACTGAATCCTTGACAGAGGTTCAACCGATAAAGATCTTCGTAGAATATGTATGAACCAATATGGGGATCCAGGTCCCGCTATTGGTTATTGATCGTAGAGGTGTCTCGGTCATGTCTACATAATTCTCGAACCCGCAGGGTCTGCACACTTAAGGTTCGGTGACGTTTCAGTACTATAGAGTTATGTATGGTGGCGACCGAAGGTTGTTCGGAGTCAATGGTACGGAAGTAAAGATTGATATATAGGAAGTCCTGTTTTGGTCGCCGGAAAAGTTTCGGGCTAATCGGTAATGTACCGGAAGTGCCGGTAGTGTACTGGGAGACCACCGGGAGGGGTATTTTGACCCAAGAGGCTTCATGGGTTGTGGGAGAATAATTACCAGCCTTTTGTCGCTTGTGGAAGCCCCACACAAAGCCCATGCGGCTTGGGAAAGAAAACCCAAAGAGAAAAGTGGAAAAAGGCAAAAATAGGATGAATCCTAGTCCTACTAGGATTGGAGGTGGATTCCATCTCTCCCACGTGGTTCGGCTGACTCCTTGGAGGCTTGGCCCCTCCTTATCTCTTCCTCCTATATATATACTAGTGGTTTTAGGGTTTTTGCACAGAATTTTAGCAACGTGCTGCCCGTTCCTCCAGTGCATAGTTTCTCCTCTAGATCGGATTCCTGTAGTGCTTAGGCGAAGCCCTACCGGAATAGCTCCACCACAATCGCCGAAGCGTCGTCATACTGCCGGAGAACTTTTCTTCCTCTCTGCTCCCTCTTGCTGGATCAAGACGGCGGAGATGTCATCAAGCCGTACGTGTGCTGAACGCGGAGGTGCCCTCCATTCGGCGCTAAATCGGAAGGACCGTGATCAAGTTCGCGGGACAGATCGTGATCAAGTTCGCGGGACGGATCGTGATTGGATTGCGGGACGGATCGTGATTGGATTGCGGTACGCTCGACGATTTGGACCACGAAGACGTTCAACTACACCAATCGTGTTTCTTAACGCTTCCCGCTTAGCAATCTACAAGGGTACGTAGATCCACTCTCCCTCTCGTAGATGCTCATCACCATGGATAGGTCTTGCGTGAACGTAGGAATTTTTTTGTTTCCCATGCAACGTTCCCCAACAGTGGCATCATGAGATAGGTCTATGTGTAGATGAGATCTCGAGTAGAACACAAAGAGTTTGTGGGCGTTGATTGCTTCCTCCCGTGGTCATTTTGGTTCAACGGTATTGTGAGATGAAGCGGCCCGGACGAACATTACTCGAACGCTTACGAGAGACTGGTTCCCTCAACTGCAACTTGTTGCATAGATGGCTTGCGGGTGCCAGTTTCTCTCACTTTAGTTGGATCGGATTCGACAAAGGCGGTCCTTGAGAAGGTTGAAAAGCAACTAGTGTATCACCGTTGTGGCTTTTGCGTAGATGAGAATTGTTCTTGCTAGATACCCGTAGCAGCCACGTAAAACATGCAACAACAATTAGAGGATGTCTAACTTGTTTTTGCAGGGTATGTTGTGATGTGATATGGCCAATTACATGCTGTGATATATGTGATGTATGAGATGATCATGTGATGTATAGATTATCACGACTTGCATGTCATTGAGTATGGCAACCGGCAGGAGCCGTAGGGTTGTCTTTAATTATTGTATGACCTGCGTGTCAATCATTAAGCGATATGTAATGCTTTATTATTGCTAAACGGTAGCAATAGTAGTAGAAGCATGTTGGGCGCAACAACCCCGATGGAGACACGTTGATGGAGATCAAGATGATGGAGATCATGGTGTCATGCTGGTGACGATGGAGATCATGTCGGTGCTTTCTAGATGGAGATCAAAAGCACAAGTTCATGGCCATACCATGTCCCTTATGAATTGCATGTGATGTTAATCCTTTTATGCACTTGTTTTGCTTAGGACGACGGTAGCTTTATAAGGTGATCCCTCACTTAAATTTCAAGATGAATTGTGTTCTCGCCGAGTGTGCACCGTTGCGAAAATTCGTCGTGTCGAGACACCAGGTGATGATCGGGTGTGATAGACTCTACGTTCACATACAATGGGTGCAAGCCAGTGTTGCACGTGGAGAACACTCGGGTTAAACTTGATGATCCTAGCATGTACAGACATGGCCACAAAACACAAGAGACCGAAAGGTCGAACATGAGTCATATAGTAGATATGATCAACATAATGATGTTCACCGTTGAAGCCACCTCATCTCACGTGATGATCGGACTTGAGTTGGCGAATTTGGATCATGTGACACTCAGATGACCTGAGGGATGTCAATTTGAGTGGGATCTTTAGTAATTTGATTAACTAAACTCATTATCTTGAACAATAGTCTAAGTAAACTTTGCATATTTATGTTGTAGATCAATGGCTTGCGCAGTAGCACCCCTGAATTTTAATGCGTTCCTAGAGAAAGCTAAGCTGAAAGATGATGGAAGAAACTTTGGTGACTGGGCCCGTAATCTGAGGATTATCCTCACGGCTTCCCAGAAATCATATGTCCTTGATGCACCGCTTGGTGACCAACCAGAAGACATGACCTCCGAAGACATTAAGAACGCTTGGGAGGCACGTACTGGAGATTACTCAATAGTTCAGTGTGCAATATTGTATGGCTTAGAACCGGGACTTCAAAGACGTTTTGAACGTCATGGAGCATATGAGATGTTCTAGGAGTTGAAGTTTATCTTTCATAAGAATGCTCGGATCGAGAGGTATGAAACCTCCGATAAGATCTATGCTTGCAAGATGGAGGAGAACGGGTCTATCAGTGAACATATACTCAGAATGTCTGGGTATTCAACTCGTCTAGCGGAGTTGGGAATTGCCCTTCCGCCAGAGGCGATCACTGACAGAGTTCTTCAATCACTGCCACCTAGTTACAAGAGCTTTGTGATGAACTATAACATGCACGGGATGAACAAGTCAGTCGTCGAGTTGTTTGCGATGCTAAAAGTCGCCGAGTCTGAAATCCAGAAAGAACATCAAGTGTTGATGGTCAATAACACCACTAGTTTCAAGAAAAATGGCAAGGTCAAGGGCAAGGGCAAGAAGGGTAAAACCAAGAAGGATGGCAAAGAAGTTGCTACTCCTGTAAAGAAGCCCAAGCATGGACCCAAGCCAGAAACTGAGTGCTTTCATTGAAAGGGAACTGGTCACTGGAAGCGGAACTGCCCCATGTACCTGGGTGACAAGAAGGTGGACAACGACAAACAAGGTATATATGATATACGTGTTATTGATGTGTACCTTACTAGCTCTCATAGTAGTGCCTGGGTATTTGATACCGGTTCGGTTGCTCACATTTGCAACTCAAAACAAGAACTACGGAATAGACGAAGGCTGGCAAAGGATGAAGTGACGATGCGTGTGGGAAATAGTTCCAAGGTTGACGTGATCGCCGTCGGCACGCTCTCTCTTCGATTACCATCAGGATCAGTGATGAACCTAAATAATTGTTATTTAGTGCCTGCGTTAAGCATGAACATTATATCTGGATTTTGTTTATTCCGAGGCGGTTAATCATTTAAATTAGAGAATAAAGGTTGTTCTATATATGAGTAATATCTTTTATGGTCATGCACCCAATGTGAGGGGTTTATTCATATTGAATCTTGATAGTGATGACATTGTTGGAAATATGCCCTAGAGGCAATAATAAATTAGTTATTATCATATTTCCGTGTTCATGATAATCATTTATTATCCATGCTATAATTGTATTGATCGGAGACTCAGATACATGTGTGGATACATAGACAACACCATCTCCCTAGTATGCCTCTAGTAGACTAGCTCGTTGATCAAAATATGGTTAAGATTTCCTAGCCATGGACATGAGATGTCATTTGATAACGGGATCACATCATTAGGAGAATGATGTGATGGACAAGACCCAAACTACAAACGTAGCATATGATCGTGTCAGTTTATTGCTACTGTTTTCTGCATGTCAAGTATATGTTCCTATGACCATGAGATCATGCAACTCACAGACATCGGAGGAGTGTCTTGTCTGTATCAAACGTTGCAACGTAACTGGGTGACTATAAAGGTGCTCTACAGGTATCTCCGAGGGTGTCTGTTGGGTTGGCATGGATCAAGACTTGAATTTGTTACTCCGTTTGACGGAGAGGCATCTCAGGGCCCACTCGGTAATACAACATCACAACAAGCCTTGCAAGCAATGTGACTAAATTTTAGCCACGGGATCTTGTATTATGGAATGAGTAAAGAGACTTGCCGGTAACGAGGTTGAACTAGGTATGGAGATACCGACATTCGAATCTCGGGCAAGTAACATACCAAAAACAAAGGGAACGTTATACGGGATTGACTGAATCCTTGATATAGAGGTTCGACCGATAAAGATATTCATAGAAGATGTAAGAACCAATATGGCCATCCAGGGCCCACTATTGGTTATTGACCGTAGAGGTGTCTCGGTCATGTCTACATAGTTCTCGAACCCGCAGTGTCTGCACACTTAAGGTTCGGTGATGTTTCGGTGGTATAGAGTTATGTATGGTAGTGACCGAAGGTTGTTTGGAGTCCCGGATGAGATCCCGGACGTCACGAGATCTCCGGAATGGTCCGGAGGTAAAGATTGATATATAGGAAGTCCCATTTTGGTCGCCGGAAAAGTTTCGGGCTAATCGGTAATGTACCGGGAGTGTCGGTAGTGTACCAGGAGACCACCGGGAGGGGTATTTCGACCCAAGAGGCTTCATGGGCTGTGGGAGAGGAAATACCAGCCTTTTGTGGGCTGGTGGAAGTCCCACACAAGGCCCATGCGTCTGGGGGAAAAAGCCCAAAGGGAAAAAGGTGGGAAAACGCCAAAAAAAGAAGGAATCCTAGTCCTACTAGGATTGGAGGAGGAGTCCTCCTCTCCTCCCCACTTTGGTCGACCCAAGGGCTGGCTTTTTTGCAGCCAAGACTCCTCCTCCTCTCCTCCTATATATACTAGAGGATTTTAGGGTTTTGGCATAGAATTTTCAGCCACGTGCTACCCGTTCCTCTAGTGCATAGTTTCTCCTCTAGATCGGTTTTCTGCAGTGCTTAGGCGAAGCCCTGTCGGAATAGCTCCACCACCATCACTGCAGCGCCTTCACGCTGCCGGAGAACTCTTCTACCTATCCACGCCCTCTCGCTAGATCAAGAAGGCGGAGATCATCATCAAGCTGTACATGTGCTGAACGCGGAGGTGTCGTCCGTTCGGCGCTAGATCGGAAGGACCATGATCAAGATTGCGAGACGGATCGCGACAAGATCGCGGGACGGATCGTGATGAGATCACGGGACGGATCGTGATGAGTTCGTGGGACGGATCGTGATTAGATCGTGGGACGGATCGTGATGAGATCACAGGACGCTCGGCGATTTGGATCGCGAAGACGTTCGACTGCACCAACCGCGTTTCTTAACGCTTCCCGCTTAGCGATCTACAAGGGTATGTAGATCCACTCTCCCTCTCGTAGATGCTCATCACCATGGATAGATCTTGCGTGTGCATAGGAAAATTTTTGTTTCCCATGCAATGTTCCCCAACAGTGGCATAAAAGCTAGGTCTATGTGTAGATGAGATCTCGAGTAGAACACAAAAGTTTTGTGGGCGTTGATGCTTAGATTGCTTCCTCCCTTGGTCGGATTTTGGTTCAGCGGTATTGTGAGATGAAGCGGCCCGGACCAACATTACTCGTATGCTTACGAGAGATAGGTTCCCTCGACCGCAACTTGTTGCATAGATGGCTTGTGGGTGCCAGTTTCTCTCACTTTAGTTGGATCGGATTCGACAAAGGCGGTCCTTGAGAAGGTTGAAAAGCAACTAGTGTATCACCGTTGTGGTTTTTTGCGTAGATGAGAATTATTCTTGCTAGATACCCGTAGCAGCCACGTAAAACATGCAACAACAATTAGAGGACGTCTAACTTGTTTTTGCCGGGTATGTTGTGATGTGATATGGACAATTACATGATGTGATATATGTGATGTATGAGATGATCATGTGTTGTATAGAATATCACGACTTGCATGTCGATGAGTACGGCAACCGGCAGGAGCCATAGGGTTGTCTTTAATTATTGTATGACCTACGTGTCAATCATTAACCGTTATGTAATGCTTTACTTTATCGCTAAACGGTAGCAATAGTAGTAGAAGCATGTTGGGCGCGACAACCCCGATGGCGACACGTTGATGGAGATCAAGATGATGGAGATCATGGTGTCGTGCTGGTGACGATGGAGATCATGCCGGTGCATTCAAGATGGAGATCAAAAGCACAAGTTCATGGCCATATCATGTCACTTATGATTTGCATGTGATGTTAATCCTTTTATGCACCTTGTTTTGCTTAGGATGACGGTAGCATTATAAGGTGATCCCTCACTTCAATTTCAAGATGAATTGTGTTCTCCTCGAGTGTGCACCGTTGCGAAAGTTCGTCGTGTTGAGACACCACGTGATGATCGGGTGTGATAGACTCTACGTTCACATACAACGGGTGCAAGCCAGTGTTGCACATGCAGAACACTCGGGTTAAACTTGACGAGCCTAGCATGTACAGACATGGCCTCGGAACACAAGAGACCGAAAGGTCGAACATGAGTCATATAGTAGATATGATCAACATGATGATGTTCACCATTGTAACCACCTCAACTCACGTGATGATCGGACTTGAGTTGGTGATTTTGGATCATGTATCACTCGGATGACCGAAGGGATGTCAATTTGAGTGGGAGTTCTTAAGTAATATGATTAATTGAACTCATTATCATGAACATAGTGAGTAGTGTCTTTGCAAAACTGTGTTGTAGATTACTAGCTCACGCTGTAGCTTCCTTGAATTTTATATGTTCCTAGAGAAATAGAGTTGAAAGATGATGGTAGCAATATTGCGGACTTGCTCCATGATCTGAGGATTGTCCTCATTGCTGCACAGAAGGCTTATATCCTTAATGCACCGCTCGGTGTGCCAACCCCTCTAGCGTTGTTTGTAGATGTAGTGGACATCTGACAGGCATGTTCTGATAACTACTTGATATTTAGTGCGTCATGCATTAAATTATAGAACTGAGGCTCCAAAATGTTTTGAACGTCATGGAACATATGAGATGTTCTAAGAGCTGAAATTAGGATCTCAGGCTCGTGCCCGTGTTGCAAGATATGAGATCTGCAACAAGATTCTTTTCCTGTAAGATGAAATAGAATAGCTCAATCGTTGAGCATGTGCTCAGATTGTATGGGTGCTACAAACGCTTGAATCGAGTGGGAGTTGATCTTCCAGATAAGATAGTGATTGATATAGTTCTCCAAGTCACTGTCACTAAAGCTACAAGAACTTGGTGATGAACTATAAAACGTCAGGGATAGAAATAATGATCCCTCAGCTATTCGCGATGTTTGACACCGCGAAGGTAGAAATCGAGAAGGAGCGTCAAAGTGTTGATGGTTAGTCAAAACCGCTAGTTTCGAGAAGGGCAAGAGCAAGGAGGGAAACTTCATGGATAGCAAGTCAGTTGCAGCTCCAGTGAAGCAACCCAAAGTCTAACCCAAACCTGAGACTAAGTGCTTCGATTATGAGGAGAACGGTCGCTGAAGAGGAACAACCCTATACTACTTGGTAGATAAGAAGGCTGGCAAAGTCGACAGAAGTATATTTGATATATGTGTTATTGATGTGTACCTTGCTAGTACGCCTAGTAGCACCTGGGTATTGATACCGGTTCGGTTGCTAAATGTTAGTAACTCGAAGTAAAAGCTACGGAATAAACGGATACTAGCTAAGTGTGAGGTGACGATGTGTGTTGGAAATATTTCCAAGGTTGATGTGATCAACATCGCACGCTCTCTCTACCTTCGAGATTAGTGACGAACCTAAATAAATGTTATTTGGTGTTTTTGCATTGAGCATGAACGTGATTAGATCATGTTCATTGCAACACGGTTATTCACTTAAGTTACAGAATAATGGTTATTCTATTTGCATGAATAATACCTTCAATGGTCATGCACCCAGTAAGAATGGTTTGTTGAAACTCGATCGTAGTAATACACATGTTCATAACATTGATGCCAAAAAGATACAAAGTTAATAATGATAGTACCACATACTTGTGGCATTGCCGCTAAATGTCATATTGGTATAAAGCGCATGAAGAAGCTCCATGCTGATGGATCTTTGGACTCATTCGATTTCGAATCGATTGAGACATGCGAACCATGCCTCTTGGTCAAGATGACTAAGGACCCCGTTTTCTGTTTTGATGAAGCGGGCAAGTGATTTATTGGAAATGATACATGTTGATGTATGCAATCCAATGAGTCTTGTAGCGTGCGGTGGATATCGTTATTTTCTTACCTTTATTGATGATTTGAGTAGATATAGTGTATATTTACTTAATGAAACACAAGTCTGAATCGTTTGAAAGGTTCAAGAAAATTCAGAGTGAAATTTTAAGATCATCGTGACAAGAAGATAAAAATGTTTGCGATATGATCGTGGAGGTGAATATCTGAGTTACGAGTTTGGCATACAACTTTAGACAATGTGAGAATTTTTTCACAACTCACGCCACCTGGAACACCACAGTGTGATGGTGTGTCCGAACGTCATAGTCGTGCTCTATTGGATATGATGTCTCTTATCATTTTGTTACTATAATTCTGGGGTTATGCATTAGAGACAACTACATTCACTTTAGATAGGCCACCATCTAAATCCGTTGAGATGACACCGTGTGAATTATGGTTTGATAGAAACCAAAGTTGTCATTTCTTAATGTTTGGGGCTGCAACACTTATGTGAAAAAGGTTTCCACCTAATGAGCTCGAACCCAAAGCAGAGAAATGCATCTTCATAGAATACCCTAAAGACAGTTGGGTAAACCTTCTATCTCAGATCCAAGCATAAAGTGTTTGTTGCTAAAACTGGGTCCTTTCTCGAGAAAGAGTTTCTCTCGAAAGAATTGAGTGGGAGGAAGATATAACTTGATGAGGTTGTTGAACCTTTGTTCAACCAGAAAGTAGCGCAGTGCAGGAATTTGATTCTATGAAGCCTACGTTAGTTGAAGAGGAAGTTAATGATGATGATCATGAAGCTTCGGATCAAGTTACTATCGAACCTTGTAGGTCGACAAGGATGTGTACTGCTCCTGAGCGGTACGACAACCCTGTCTTGGAGGTCATATTGTTGGACAACGATGAACCTACGAGTTGTGGAGAAGCGATGATGGGCACCGATTCCAACAAATGGTTAGAGGCCATGAAATCCGAGAAAGGATCCATGTATTAAAACCAAGTATAGACTTTGGTAGAATTGCTCATTGGATGGCAGGTCATTGAGTACAAAGGGATGTTTAAAATGAAGACAGACACTCATGGTAAATGTCACCATTTGTAAAGCTCCACTTGTTGCAAAGAAGTTTACAACAAGTTCAAGGAGTTGACTGTGGTGAGACTTTCTCACTCGTAGCAATGCTAAAGTCTGTTGGAATTATGTTAGCAGTTGCTGCATTTTTCAATTATGAAATCTGGCAGATGGATATCAAAACATCGTTTCCTTAACGGTTTACTTGAGGAAAGGTTGTATGTGATACAACCAGAAGGTTTTGTCAGTCCTCAGGATGCAAAAAGGTGTGCAAGTTTCAGTGATTCTTCTATGAACTGAAGCAAGCATCTCGGAGTTGTAATATACACTTTGATGAGGTGATCAAAGCTTTTGAGTCTATACAAAGTTTACGAGAAACTTGTATTTACAATAAAGTGAGTGGGAGCACTATAGAATTTCTGATAAGTATATGTGGATGACATATTGTTGATCGGAAATGATGTAGAATTTCTGAAAAGCATAAACGGTTGTTTGAAAGGAGTTTTTCAAACGAAGACCTGAATAAAGCTACCTAATTGTTGAGCATCAAGATCTATAGAGATAGATCAAGATGCTTGATCAGACTTTCAATAAGTGCATACCTTGACAAGATTTTGAAAGAGTTCAAAATGGATTAAGTCAAAGAGAAGTGTTCTCGCCAGCTTTGTAAGGTGTGAAGTTGAGTGAGACTCAAAGCTCGACCACGTCAGAAGAAAGAGAAAGGACGAATTTCGTCAACTATGCCTTAGCCACAGGCTCTGTATAGTATGCCATGTTGTGTACCGCACCTGTGTGTGCCTTGCCATGAGTCCGTCAAGGGGTACAAGAGTGATTCAGGAGTGGATCACTGGACAGCGGTCAAGATTATCCTTAGTAACTAAAAGACTAAGGAGATGTTTCTCGATTATGGAGGTGATAAAGAGTTCGTCGTAAAGAGTTACATTGATGCAAGCTTTAACACCAATCCGGATGACTCGTAGTAGCAATCTGGATACATACAGTGGAGCAGCCATTTGGAATAGTACCAAGTGGAGCGTGCTAGCAGTGTTTATAGTTTGACATAGAGATTTGAAAAGTACATATGGATCTGAATATTGCAGACCCGTTGACTATAAGACCTCTCTCACATGCAAAGCATGATCGAGCCCCAAAACTCATTGGGTATTAGATTCATAACAATGCGAATCACATAGTGATGTGAACTAGATTATTGACTCTAGTGCAAGTGGGAGACTATTGGAAATATGCCCTAGAGGCAATAATAAATTAGTTATTATCATATTTCCTTGTTCATGATAATCATTTATTATCCATGCTATAATTGTATTGATCGGAGACTCAGATACATGTGTGGATGCATAGACAACACCATGTCCCTAGTATGCCTCTAGTAGACTAGCTCCTTGATCAAAAGATGGTTAAGGTTTGCTAGCCATGGACATGAGATGTCATTTGATAACGGGATAACAACATTAGGAGAATTATGTGATGGACAAGACCCAAACTACAAACGTAGCATATGATCGTGTCAGTTTATTGCTACTGTTTTCTGCATGTCAAGCATATGTTCCTATGACCATGAGATCATGCAACTCACATACATCGGAGGAGTGCCTTGTGTGTACCAAACGTCACAACGTAACTGGGTGACTATAAAGGTGCTCTACAGGTATCTTCGAGGGTGTCTGTTGGGTTGGCATGGATCAAGACTGGAATTTGTTACTCCGTTTGACGGAGAGGTATCTCAGGGCCCACTCGGTAATACAATAGCACAACAAGCCTTGCAAGCAATATGACTAAATGTTATCCATGGGATCTTGTATTACGGAACGAGTAAAGAGACTTGCCAGTAACGAGGTTGAACTAGGTATGGAGATACCGACGATCGAATCTCGGGCAAGTAACATACCGAAGAACAAAGGGAACGTAATACGGGATTGACTGAATCCTTGACATAGAGGTTCGACCGATAAAGATCTTCGTAGAATAGGTAGGAACCAATATGGTCATCCAGGGCCCGCTATTGGTTATTGACCGTAGAGATGTCTCGGTCATGTCTACATAGTTCTCGAACCCGCAGGGTCTGCACACTTAAGGTTCGGTGACGTTCCGGTAGTATAGAGTTATGTATGGTGGTGCCCGCAGGTTGTTTGGAGTCCCGGATGAGATCCCGGACGTCACGAGGATCTCCGGAATGGTCTGGAGGTAAATATTGATATATAGGAAGTCCCATTTTGGTCACCGGAAAAGTTTCGAGCTAATCGGTAATGTATCGGGAGTGCCGGTAGTGTACCGGGAGACCACCGGGAGGGGTATTTCGACCCAAGAGGCTTCATGGGCTGTGGGAGAGTAAATACCAGCCTTTTGTGGGCTGATGGAATTCCCACACAAGGCTCATGCGGCTGGGAGAAAAAGCCCAAAGGGAAAAAGGTGGAAAAACGCCAAAAAAAAGGAGGAATCCTAGTCCTACAAGGATTGGAGGAGGAGTCCTCCTCTCCTCCCCACTTTGGTCGACCCAAGGGCTGGCTTTTTGGAAGCCAAGACTCCTCCTCCTCTCCTCCTATATATACTATAGGATTTTAGGGTTTTGGCACAGAATTTTCAGCCACGTGCTACCCGTTCTCTAGTGCATAGTTTCTCCTCTAGATCGGTTTTCTGTAGTGCTTAGGCGAAGGCCTGCCGGAATAGCTCCACCACAATCGCCACAGCACCGTCACACTGCTGGAGAACTCTTCTACCTCTCCGCTCCCTCTTTCTGGATCAAGAAGGCGGAGATCGTCATCAAGCCGTACGTGTGCTGAACGCGGAGGTGCCGTCCGTTCGACGCTAGATCGGAAGGACCGTGATCAAGATTGCGAGACGGATCGTGACGAGATCGCGGGACGGATCGTGATGATATCATGGGACGGATCATGATGAGTTCACGGGACGGATCGTGATTGGGTCGCAGGACGGATCGTGATGAGATCGCGGGACGCTCAGCGATTTGGATCGCGAAGACGTTCGACTACAACAACCGCGCTTCTTAATGCTTCCCGCTTAGCGATCTACAAGGGTATGTAGATCCACTCTCCCTCTCGTAGATGCTCATCACCATGGATAGATCTTGCGTGTGCATAGGAAAATTTTTGTTTCCCATGCAACGTTCCCCAACAGACACACATGTTCATAACATTGATGCCAAAAGATGTAGAGTTGATAATGATAGTACCACTTTCTTGTGGCACTGTCGTTTAGGTCATATTGGTGTAAAACGCATGAGGAAGCTCCATGCTGATGGACTTTTGGAGTCACTTGATTTTGAATCACCTTACACATGTGAACCATGCCTCATGGGACAGATGACCAAAACGCCGTTCTTTGGAACAATGGAATGGGCGAGTGACTTATTGGAAATCATACATACTGATGTGTGCGATCTAATGAAGGTTACAGCGCGTGGTGGGTATCGTTATTTTCTCACCTTCATTGACGACTTAAGTAGATATGGGTATATTTACTTAATGAAACACAAGTCTGAAACGTTTGAAAAGTTCAAGCAATTACAAAGTGAAGTTGAGAATCATCGTAACAAGAAGATTAAATTCCTGCGATCTGATCGAGGAGGTGAATATCTTAGTTATGAGTTTGGCAGTCACTTAAGACAGTATGGAATTGTTTCATAGTTGACACCGCCCGGAACACCACAGCGTAATGGTGTGTCCGAACGTCGTAATCGAACCTTATTAGGTAAGGTGCGTTCTATGATGTCTCTTGCTGATTTGCCACTATCGTTTTGGGGTTATGCATTAGAGACAACTGCATTCACTTTAAATAGGGCACCATCGAAATCCATTGAGACGACGCCATATGAACTATGGTTTGGCAAGAGACCAAAGTTGTCGTTTCTTAAAGTTTGGGGATGTGATGCTTATGTCAAAAAGCTTCAGCCTGAAAAACTGGAACCCAAAGCGGAGAAATGAGTCTTCATAGGATAGCCGAAAGAGACAATCGGGTATACCTTCTATCTCAGATCTGAAGGAAAAGTGTTTGTCTCTAAGAACGGAACATTTCTAGAGAAAGAGTTTCTCTCGAAAGAATTGAGTGGGAGGAAAATAGAGCTTGATGAGGTTATTGAACCTTTACTTCAACCAGAAAGTAGCGCAGCGCAGAAAGATGTTTTTGTGGAACCTATGATGGTAGAAAAGGAAGTTAATGATGATAATCATGAAGCTTCGGATCAAGCTACTATTGAACCTCGTAGGTCGACAAGGCCGCGTACTACTCCTGAGTGGTACGGCAACCCTATCTTGGAGGTCATGTTGTTGGACAACAATGAACCTACGAGCTATGGAGGAGCAGTGATGGGCCCGGATTCTGAGAAATGGTTAGAGGCCATGAAATCCGAGATGGGATCCATGTATGAAAACAAAGTATGGACTTTGGAAGTATTACCTGAAGGGCGAAAGGCCATTCAGAACAAATGGATCTTTAAGAAGAAGACAGACGCGGACGGTAATGTCACCGTCCATAAAGCTCGACTTGTGGCAAAGGGTTTTTCACAAGTTCGAGTTGACTACGATGAGACCTTCTCACCCATAGCGATGCTTAAGTCTGTCAGAATCATGTTAGCAATAGCTGCATATTTCGACTATGAAATTTGGCAGATGGATATCAAAACAGTGTTCCATAACGATTTCCTTGAGGAAGAGTTGTATATGATGCAACCGGAAGGTTTTGTCAATCCAGAGAATGCTGACAAAGTTTGCAAACTCCAGCGATCCATTTATGGGCTGGTGCAAGCATCTCGGAGTTGGAATAAGCGCTTTGATGAGGTGATCAAAGCGTTTGGGTTTATACAAGTTTATGGAGAAGCTTGTATTTACAGGAAAGCGAGTGGGATCTCTATAGCGTTTCTAATATTATATGTGGATGACATATTGCTGATTGGAAACAACATAGAAATGCTGGAAAGCGTGAAGGAATATTTGAACAAGAGTTTTTCAATGAAGGACCTAGGAGAAGTTGTTTTCATATTAGGCATTAAGATCTATAGAGATAGATCAAGACGCTTAATAGCACTTTCACAGAGCACATACCTTGATAATGTTTTGAAGAAGTTCAAATGAATTAGTCCTAGAAGGGGTTCTTGCCTGTGTTACAAGGTGGGAAGTTGAGTAAGACTCAATGCCTAGTGACTGCAGAAGATAGAGAAAATATGAGTGCCATCCCCTCTGCTTCAGCCATAGGATCTATCATGTATGCAATGTTGTGCAAAAGACCGGATGTCAGCCTTGCCATAAGTATGGCCGGAAGGTTTCAAAGTGATCCTGGAATGGAACACTGGGCAGCGGTCAAGAATATCCTTAAGTACCTGAAAAGGACTAAGAAAATGTTTCTCGTTTATGGAGGTGATGAAGAGCTCGTCGTAAAGGTTACATCGATGCAAGCTTTGACACTGATATGGATGACTCTAAGTCGCAAACTAGATACGTATTTATTCTCAACGGGGGAGCGGTAAGCTGGTGCAGTTCTAAGCAAAGCGTGGTAGCCGATTCTACATGTGAAGCGGAGTACATCGCAGCCTCGGAGGCGGCGAAGGAAGGTGTATAGATAAAACAATTCATGACAGATCTTGGAGTAGTGCCCAGTGCACTGAATTCAATGAACATGTTTTGTAACAACACTGGTGCCATTGCTCTGGCCAAGGAACCAAGGTTTCACAAGTGGACCAGACACGTAAAGCGACGCTTCAACTCCATCCACGATTACATCGAGGAGAAGGACATAAATATTTGCAAAGTGCACACGGATCTGAATGTTGCAGACCCGTTAACTAAACCTCTTCCAAGGGCTAAACATGATCAACACCAAAACTGCATGGGTGTTCGATTCATTACAATGTAAATCACATAGTGATGTGAACTAGATTATTAACTCTAGTGCAAGTGGGAGGCTGTTGGAAATATGCCCTAGAGGCAATAAATAAAGTGTTTATTATTATATTTCCTTGTTCATGATAATCGTTTATTATCCACGCTATAATTGCATTGTTTGGAAACACATTATATGTGTGGGTAAATAGACAACACTATGTCCCTAGTATGCCTCTAGTGAACTAGCTCGTTCATCAAAGATGGTCAAGGTTTCCTAGCCATTGACATGTGATGTCATTTGATAGCGGGATCACATCATTAGGAGAATGATGTGATGGACAAGACCCAAACTACAAACGTAGCATATGATCGTGTCAGTTTATTGCTACTGTTTTCTGCATGTCAAGTATATGTTCCTATGACCATGAGATCATGCAACTCACGGATACCGGAGGAGTGCCTTGTGTGTATCAAACATCGCAATGTAACTGGGTGACTATAAAGGTGTTCTACAGGTATCTCCGAGGGTGTCTGTTGAGTTGGCATGGATCAAGACTGGGATTTGTTACTCCGTGTGACGGAGAGGTATCTCAGGGCCCACTCGGTAATACAACATCACAATAAGCCTTGCGAGCAATATGACTAAAGTGTTAGTCACGGGATCTTGTATTACGGAATGAGTAAAGAGACTTGCCGGTAACGAGGTTGAACTAGGTATGGAGATACCGACGATCGAATATCGGGCAAGTAACATACCGAAGAACAAAGGGAACATCATATGGGATTAACTGGATCCTTGACATAGAGGTTCGATTGATAAAGATCTTCGAAGAATATGTAGGAACCAATATGGGCATCCAGGTCCCGCTATTGGTTATTAACTGTAGAGGTTTCTCGGTCATGTCTACATAGTTCTCGAACCCGCAGGGTCTGCACACTTAAGGTTCAGTGACGTTTCAGTAGTACAGAGTTACGTATGGTGGTGACCGAAGATTGTTCGGAGTCCCGGATGAGATCCCGGACGTCACGATGAGCTTTGCAATGGTCCGAAGGTAAAGATTGATATATAGGAAGTTATGTTTTGGTCGCCGAAAAAGTTTCGGGCTAATCGGTAATGTATCGGGAGTACCGGTAGTGTATCGAGAGACCACCGGGAGGGGTATTTCAACCCAAGAGGCTTCATGGGCTGTGGGAGAATAATTACCAGCCTTTTGTGGGCTGGTGGAAGTCCCACACAAAGCCCATGCGGTTAGGGAAAGAAAGCCCAAAGAGAAAAGGTGGAAAAAGACAAAAATATGATGAATCCTAGTCCTACTAGGATTGGAGGTGGATTCCATCTCTCCCACCTGGTTCGGCCGAATCCTTGGAGGCTTGGCCCTTGAGGGCCAAACCTCCTCCTCTCTTCCTCCTATATATACTGGTGGTTTTAGGGTTTTTGCACAGAATTTTAGCCACGTGTTGTTCGTTCCTCCAGTGCATAGTTTCTCCTCTATATCGGATTTCTGTAGTGCTTAGGCAAAGCCCTGCCGGAATAGCTCCACCACTATCACCGGAGCGCCGTCACGTTGTCGGAGAACTCTTCTTCCTCTCCGCTCCCTCTTGTTGGATCAAGACGGCGGAGATCGTCATCAAGCCGTACGTGTGTTGAACGCGGAGGTGTCGTCCGTTCGGCGCTAAATCGAAAGGACCATGATCAAGTTCGCGGGACGGATCGTGATTGGATCACGAGACGGATGGTGATTGGATCGCGGGACGCTCGGCGATTTGGATCGCGAAGACGTTCAACTACACCCACCGCGTTTCTTAACGCTTCCTGCTTAGCGATCTACAAGAGTATGTAGATCCACTCTCCCTCTCGTAGATGTTCATCACCATGAATATGTCTTGCGTGAACGTAGGAAATTTTTTATTTCCCATGCAACGTTCCCCAACACCTTCTATGGGTATAAGTTACCCCGGTTATAACATAACTGTTCAGTAGTACGCACACATGCTTCTTGCTTTCCACATAGCTAGTCAAACCATTAATAATTCTCCATAAAGGATGCAATGACCAAACAAAATAGGACCACCGTGCATCGCATCCTTGTGAGAACAGGACTACACATAAAACTACTAGTACCACTGTACTAATATTAGATAGCATGCAGGGTAGTTAGTAAGTTTCTGGATGGATGGTTGCAAATGACATGCATGACTGAAACCTCATGTTCATGGCCTAGATTTTCTTTTCCCAAGTAGACTAGGAGCAACCTGAGACTTGAGGAGATCCTTAGAGCATCTCCAGCCGTTCGGCGCCCTAGTGCGTCGAAAAAGAACCGTCTGGGCCGAACCAGCGCTAGATTGGCCCCTAGGGGCGATCTAGCTCCCAACAACGCCCCCAGGCGCCGTCCCCAAGTCGCAGCAAATTCAAACCTGGCAATTCCCGCTCATAAATAAACGCCACAAGTCTGGCGATCATCGGCCTAGTTTGGGCAACAGAGTTCGGCGATCGGGTGAAAGGTTCGGCGTACAAAAAAAGAAATGGCATGTGGGCAACGCATCACACAACAGGGTCGGCCTCTTGCGTCGGCGCAGTCGGCGTGCGCGGTCTTGGCGAAGTCGGAGCTGCTTCCGTGCTGGACGGCGTCGGCGCAGCTTCCGTGCTGCTGGGCGTCATGGAGGCATCATCGCTCGGGCTTGGCGGTGGAGTCGGCGTGGGCGTGGGAGTTGGCGGCGCCATCGACGACAGCCGGTTCAAGATGAGGCCGCGCTCCGCCTAGTACCACGCCTTGAGTTGCTCGTCGTTGCTCTGGAGCATGTCCGTCCCGCCCATTTGGAAAGCCAGGTCAGTGTTCCTTTTCATCGCTGCGACGTTGGTCCGGAGTAGGTCGAGCTTGACGGCATTGTTCGACATCAACGCCGACCACCACGCATCGGTCTTCTCTTCACGTAAGGCGGCCCGGGCCTGTGCGTCGGCGAGGCAATGCTTAATGGACTCCTGCACCCGCGCGGTTGTCGAGTCGGCGTGTTTCCGCTCCTTGGCGTCTTTGTTGCCTTCGGGGCGTCCGTCGCCCGCGCCCGGCATCGGCGCGTCCGGCTTGTAGGTCTCCTTGGCCTTGGCGAGGGTGCGCTAGACATCCACCCACTTGTCGCACTTCTAGATCCGCTTGAAGACGTGGAGGTACTTGAAATCTTGGTCGTTGTTGTCCTGCCGAAACATGCTGAACATCCACACCAACTGCGCCGAGAACAACCAGTGAGCGACGCACACCAGGCGAAAAGAAAAGGGAGAGGTCGGCGTGCGATACCTGATCCTCGATGCTGGTGCCGCTCTCCGGGCGAGCCGCGATCTCCTCGACGATCCCATGCCATTTGTTGCATGCCAATTGGATGAGCCCCCAATGGTTCGCCATTGCCTTCGCCCCGCACTGCATGTACACACCTTTGAAGTAGGGGTCGACGAGCTTGCGCTCATGGAACTCGGCCTTGATGCGGTCCCAATACATCTCAATGATCTGTTCGTGCCGGTGATCGGGTCGAGGCAAACAACTTTCCACACTTCGGCGAGGCACTCATCCTCCTTGGATGCCCACTTGATGCGCGGCTCGCCGGTCCAGGCCGCCCCCTTCTTCTTATTCTTCCGTTTCCTCGCCGGAGCAGGCGCCGGTTCCTCCTCGTCCTCCTCCAGCTCCGGCTCCTCCTCGTCGTAGTCGAGCTCGCCGTTGATGTCGCCGTTGAGGTTGATTGTGTCGTCTTGGTTAGTAAACCCGAGGGACACGACGGCGGCGGCCGAGCTGGCCGTGATGATGCCATCCATGTCAGCCTCGACCGCGTCGGCGTCACCGAGATACGGCGTGGAGGCTTGGGAGAAGGGCAGCGCGCCACGGCGGAGAGACGGCGTCGGGGAGGATGCGTAGGCCGGCAGGGAGTAGGTGTACGGAGGGTATTACACGCCGGCGAAGGCGGGCGAGGGCGTGCGCTGGGCCGGGTGACCATGGGGGAAGGTGATGTTGGGGTTGAACCCGCCATGCGCGTCACCGTCGGCGTAGCCCGGCGACGGCATGCAGCCCCAGGGTTGTGGCGACGACGAGAAGCCGGCCGGAGATCCGACGCTTTGCTGGCTCCAGGGTGCGTACTGGTTATGGCCGTCGGGTGGATTCATCATCCCCGCACGAGCCACCTCGGCTTGTTTGGCCGAGCGCTCCGCCTGCTCCGCCGCCGCCGCCGCCGTGAGCCGCGCCGCGTTGTCTCGGGCCTTCTTGGCGTTGGCCCTGTTCCGCTGGTCGGTGGTGACAGCCTCCCAGCGCTGAACTTCAGCCCTCTAGTCGGCGTTGGACATGCCCGGGGGCTTGGACGGCGGCCCCCTCGGCTTCCTCTGCTTCGACTGGGCGACAGCGGCGGTCGCAGCCGTCTCGGCGCGGGAGACCACGTACTTCTTCGGCGGCATGGCGACCGGCTGGGAGGGGAGGAGGAGGAGGAAGAGATTGGCGGGAGGAATGGAGAGAATGAGAGGGGAGCCGGGGGGAAGCGGGGAAAAACGACAGGAAACGGCCCTCCTCTCGCCGACAGAGCGGCCCCACGCCCCTTTTCGCTTGTGCCGGCGCCCCCAGGTGTCCCCAGCACGCCGGGTTCGGCTCGGGTGCGCCGGCTGATTTCGGCCCAACCCGACGAAAAATGGACTCATGGGACGCGACTAGACCGATTTTCGCCCGTCAACGCTAAAAAATCGCCTTGAGAGGCCTGTTGGGAACACGGCTGGAGATGCTCTTAAAAACAACGTGGCAGCTCTTGGTTAAAAACTCCAAACTTTCAGACTCAATAGCTGTATCCAGATTGTTTGGCGAGCTAAGGAACACGAAGCATGCCGCCTTAAGCTCATGGCAGTGGTGCTGCTCCGCCAAGGCCAAGATTGTCGCCACGGAGCTCTTATCGATACATTTGCACAACTTATCTTCACAAATCAGCTTCAGCCTCTCCAAAGCATACCTGTCTGCTGCAACAAGCAAATGCTGAGCCATGGCAGATTCCTCATGTTGATTCATAGCAGGCAGTGCATCCGTGTAAATAAAAGTAGGCAGAGCGTTGAACACTTCTGCCTTAATGTCATCTATTTGCATGGTCCCAGTAGTGGTTCCCTCCTTCATCAGCCCAAAGAGCGCTGCTTTGAAGACAGGAGACCGTGTCGCGAGCACCAGTCGGTGCGTCGAGAATGTCTTCCCACCGACAACAAATTCAACATCAACCCCGGCCTTGCTCAATAGGAGATCCCCGAAATGCCGGTGGCACCAGGACGGACGGTGTTTGTTGCGCGTGGCACTCGCTCATGATAGTGACATCGAGCTTGACAGTGAAGGAATCGTCCTTGAGATGCTCTGATTCCTCGAATTCAACCCTTTTCATAAACCTAGCAAATCCCTGACATTTATACACGGAAAAGTCTCTAGTGTTGGAGGTCCGGGTATAAGACGGCACTGCTTCCCATGTTGATCGAGTAAGCTGAACTTGAATTTTGCCTTCACGGTCTCGGCCTTGTCGACGGTATCATCCAAGGCAAGATAGAGGCTTATGTAATCAATGTACTCGGGCCCAGACCCGTTGGGATAGTAACTCACACGCCATGTGCGGCCTCCCACCTAGAACAGGCAAGAGTCGACCCACTTACCATTGGGGACCTCCTTGGTGCCCGAGTAGTCGGCGATCTTCAGCAAGTGGTAGTCGCTCACGACCCCGGATATGATGGAGGATGCGGATCCGGGGGGAGGCCGTCGCCGCCAACACGCGAGGAGGTCGACATGTTGTACCGCGTGCTCAGTTAGGACGGTCACTGGCTAGGAGGGGGCGGCTCGGGGAGGAGAGGGGAGCGGAGGGGATGGCGGCGAGGGTTTTGATTGGTGTATCGGTGAAGTCCAATTGTTAGTCCGTGGCCCAATAGTTGGTGTCCGATGGGGAGATCCATCGACTCCTCAACATTATTTTATTTATTGATTGAGGTTCAATTACTCTCAATAAAAAATTTATTGAGGTTCTGTATGGTACAGAAAATGTTCAATTTGTTCAAATTTATCATTCCGAGGATACACAGATTTTTTTTCAATGATTATTTGAAACCGTCGTTATTTTTCTGATGTGCACTGTCGAGGAAATGGAAAATATTCGACGATGATCGTCCACATTTTCATCGCATCACTGATTTGGTTCTGTTTTTTTACATATATGATTAGTTGCTTCTTACTGTATTAAAAACTGAAAAAATATTTTTTATTATTAATTTCTTATATACTTTTATTTTTCCCTTTTCAGGATATGCCTTTTGCTTCAATGGAAAATGATCATATAGAGTTGTGGATTAAATACAGTCGACATAATGAAGCGGATTCATTACGAATTCATGGATCAAAATGAAAAATATATCATCCGTCCCTCTTGAAAATATTCATAATTACATATGTCATTTTCCTCTCCGCTTGGTTTGAGTCCACCAAGTGAACTTTTATTGTACTTATTGTGAATGGTTTGCAATTAGACAGCAACTTGATTTGATTGGTCACAAGGCCTCGTGGAATTCACTCGTTTCTATTTTTCATGCATCAAACCTCGAGTCCCCCCCCCCCCATCACACACAGACACACCTCCCAAAATCTATAGATTCTACCCTCCATAAAAACCACAATAGGGTCTTCACCGCTGATGAACTAAGGCTCACACATACAAGGACGATCGGTTTATCTCTTGATGACATCAAGCTCCTGGATGCTCCACACCCCTATATAAATATTATATTCAAAAATAGAAGGAAATTTGAAAAAATATGGAATTTAGATATATCAAATCTACTCATGTGTGAATTTTCATGAAAAAAATACGAGGAAACAAATCCATGGCGAAGAAAATATAGCCATCCAAACCGTTTTTTCTATACATAGAATTTGTGCCTTTTTAGTGACAATACATTTTTGGGTATTATTTCACAAAAACTCACATGGGAGTAGATTGGACATCTAGGTTTGATATCCCAAAATTCAACATTTTTTTTGAGTTTCCCATGTTTGTTTTGTGAATTTAGCATTCATATAGCCGGTGGAGCACCCAAGTGCTCTGAATCCTCTTCCTAGCATTGCTGCCCTACAACTTTTGTACCGATAGTGTAGATCATACACACACGAGCAAAAAACCAAAAAAACTACACGTGGATAAGAGGTGGTCCCATCATCCATGTTGTTTCCTAGCCCACCTACCTATTGTTGCTCCCTCCATGTTAGCCATATGTCTCTCCTGTCAAAAAGCTAAGAGCAACTCCAATGCGATGAGCCAAACTTTCGCGTGCGTGTTTTCTTGGGTCTAAACGGATAAAAAAGCTGGCATAGTGCGTGGACACAAACGGACGAGCGTACGTTGTCGCGATTAAGCCATTTCAGTCCCAAATTTGGATCGGGTTTCCATCGGCATGGACACGGAGCAGACGCGCGCAACGCCCGCCCTTATCCTCTCAGGGCCCACCAGTCGGTGGCACACCCACCCCTAATTCCCTTCATTTTCCAGAAACCTCCTGTCCGCTCGCCCTCCCGCCCGCTCGACATGGAGGACGTGCCAAACCCTTACGGTGCCGCTTGCTTCACCTTCTCCGTTGACAAGCCCCACGGGGTCCCAAAAAAGGCGACGACGACGCACAAGAATAAGGAGGTGATGCCCGCACAGTGGGCCGGTCAATCGGCCAAGAGGGCTAGCCGGAGGAAGGTGCAGGTTGACAAGCTGGAAGCTGCCAATGTCGTCGCCGCCCAAAAGGAGGCCGCCATAAATAGGGAACAATGCCCTCGTAGATGCGACCACGTAGCAGGCCCTTGCCTACCTAGGGTTCGACAGCGGCCCTGGACAACACAGGCCCGTCACTGCTGCCATGGCCGTGGCCGGCACGGGTTCGTCGGTTGTCTATCTGCCATGGTCAGAGTCACGGCGCACGTCCACCATGCTGGAGACGCATGGCTTTCATGCCGCACCACAAGTCTCATGTTTCTCTATCTCTCCCACGGACTACCCATCGGAGATGAGCATGGTCACACCTACCATGCTCGCCCCCATGGCGGCCATCAAACTCAATGCCATGCCTGTGGCCGGCGGGTCGTCCACCGGGGACCAAAGGAAACGGTCGTGTGAAATCCCCGCTGACATGCATCCACACCACACAACCTGTTCGACACAATGCTGACAGATGATGACACGACGACCCGTTTCATCATGGATACTATCATTTTCGAGGGCGGCGTGGGAGGCGTGGTCTTCAATCCCGAGGAGACCCAAAGCCAAGATGGCCGTAGCCTCTTCACGGCAGGCCACGAGGGCACGACCGACAACTCTACGCAAGTCCACGAGGGAATGCACATCATGTTCCCGCTAGGCCACGAGTTCTCGGACTACTACAACTTAGAAGAAGATTTTGAAGTGGATATTGAGGGGGATCCTTTGTTTGCCGACAAGCTCACTACCCAATCGAATGCAAACAAGAAGATTCAAAGCATTCAGACGAAGGCATACACAAAGAATGAGAACAAACTCATTTTTGAATGTTGGAGGGATATTGGACAAGGGTAACAGCCCAAGTGCACCCCTTGCCATTTTGGACATGTATCTCTTGTGAACCTCCATGTTTGCCATGTGGTTTGAATGATTACTACTTGCTTCATGTCATTCATGCATCATGCATCATGATCATCACATTGCATAATATTTATTTACCTTGTTTGCATTGTGGATGTGATGTTGAGGTGAGGTTTGTATGTGGATGAATGCATGTATGTTTGATGTTTTGCTCTTCTCCCTTGTCTCATTTTCCATAACCCCCTCTTTCCTTTCACTCAAAACACCCTTTTGCTCCCAATTATCTTATGTCACAAATTAACTAGTCCTAAAAATCTTTTAAAAATGTTCTGATGCTGAAGTTAATTGTTTAAAGTGGATTTAGAGAGCTCTTCCATGCGTTGTTGTTTTGTCATTAATATCTCTAATAAAACAGCAGGTCTTATTTAATAAAATTAATTAATTTACTTTGTTAAAAAATGGATAGTTCATTTTCTATGAATAGGTGGCATTTGTTTGTAGTGCCAAAGTATTTTGGTTTCCCAAAAATCCTTTTGTTTTCTTCTGTGGGGCTTTATTTCGTTTGGTAATGTTTTATTAAAAAGAAAACCCTTATTTTTCCCTGAGAGAGAGTGAGCTTGCCCACCTGGGCCTTCCCTCCCGGCGGCCCAGCTAGCCCCCCGAGCGGCCTCGGCCCTCCTCGCGGGACGGCCACCTGCTCGCCGTCCACCTCGTCTGTTAGCGTTAGAGAGAGAGCGAGAGAAGTGCGCCCACCGTGGCTTGAACATCGAGACGGTGTTAAGCCCCGAGCCCCCTTTTAAGCCCATTGGTGCGCAACCCTAGGGATCCCTCTCCCCTTTCCTCCCTTCTCCTTCCCCTGCCGCCGCAGGTAAGCGCACCCCAAGCCACGCTGATGATGTTGGATATATGCCCTGGAGGCAATAATAAATTAGTTATTATCATATTTCCTTGTTCATGATAATTGTTTATTATCCATGCTATAATTGTATTGATCGGAGACTTAGATGCATGTGTGGATACATAGACAAAATTGTGTCCCTAGTATGCCTCTAATAGACTAGCTCGTTGATCAAAAGATGGTTGAGGTTTCCTAGCCATGGACATGAGATGTCATTTGATAATGGGATCACATCATTAGGAGAATCATGTGATGGACAAGACCCAAACTATAAACATAGCATATGATCGTGGCAGTTTAATGCTATTGTTTTCTGCATGTCAAGTATCTGTTCCTATGACCATGAGATCATACAACTCACTGACACCGAAGGAGTGCCTTGTGTGTATCAAACGTCGCAACGTAACTGGGTGACTATAAAGGTACTCTACAGGTCTCTCAGAGGGTGTTTGTTGGGTTGGCATGGATCAAGACTAGGATTTGTTACTCTGTGTGACGGAGAGGTATCTCAGGGCCCACTCGGTAATACAACATCACAACAAGCCTTGCAAGCAATGTGACTAATTGTTAGTCACGGGATCTTGTATTACGAAATGAGTAAAGAGACTTGCCGGTAATGAGGTTAAACTAGGTATGGAGATACCGACGATCGAATCTCGGGCAAGTAACATACCGAAGAACAAAGGGAACATCATAGGGGATTAACTAAGTCCTTGACATAGAGGTTCGACCGATAAAGATCTTTGTAGAATATGTAGGAACCAATATGGGCATCCAGATCCCGCTATTGGTTATTGACCGTAGAGGTGTCTCGGTCATGTCTACATAGTTCTCGAACCCGTAGGGTCTGCACACTTAAGGTTCGGTGACGTTTCGGTAGTATAGAGTTATGTATGGTGGTGACTGAAGGTTGTTCGGAGTCCCGGATGAGATCCCAGACGTCACAAGGAGCTCCGGAATGGTCCGGAGGTAAAGATTGATATATAGGAAGTCCTATTTTGGTCGCCAGAAAAGTTTTGGGCTCATCGGTAGTGTACCGGGAGTCCATCGGGAGGGGTATTTCGACCCAAGAGGCTACATGGGCTGTGGGAGGATGAATACCAGCCCTTAGTGGGCTGGTGAAAGTCCCACACAAGGCCCATGGGGCTGGGAAGAAAATCCCAAAAGTAAGAAGGTGGAAAAAGGCAAAAAGGGCTAAATTAGGAAGGAGTCCTGATCCTACAAGGAGTGGAGGAGGAGGACTCCTCCCTCCTGGTTTGGCCGACCCAAGGGCTTCCTCCTTGGGAGGAAAGCCTCCTCCTCTCTTCCTCCTATATATACTAGAGGTTTTAGGGTTTTTGGCACCTGATTTTTAGCCACGTGCTGCCCGTTCCTCTAGTGCATAGTTTCTCCTCTAGATCAGATTTCTGAAGTGCTTAGGCGAAGCCCTGTTGGAATAGCTCCACCACCATCTCCGGAGCGCCGTCACGCTGCCGTAGAACTCTTCTACCTCTCCGCTCCCTCTTGCTGAATCAAGAAGGCGGAGATCGTCATCGAGCTGTACTTGTGCTGAACGCGGAGGTGCCGTCCCTTCGGTGCTAGATCGGAAGGATCGTGATCAAGATCGCGAGACGGATCATGATGAGATCGTGGGACGGATCGTGATGAGTTCACGGGACGGATCGTGATGAGTTCGCAGGACGGATCGTGATTGGATCGCGGGACGGATCGTGGGATGCTCGGCGATTTGGATCGCGAAGACGTTCGATTACACCAACCGGGTTTCTTAACGCTTCCTGCTTAGCGATCTACAAGGGTACATAGATCCACTCTCCCTCTCGTAGATGCTCATCACCATGGATAGATCTTGCGTGTGCGTAGGAAAAATTTTGTTTCCCATGTGACGTTCCCCAACAGTGGCATCATGAGCTAGGTCTATGTGTAGATGAGATCTCGAGTAGAATACAAAGAGTTTGTGGGTGTTGATGCTTCGATTGCTTCCTCCCTTGGTCATGTTTTGGTTCAGCGGTATTGTGAGATGAAGCGGCCCGGACCAACATTACTCGTATGCTTATGAGAGACCAGTTCCCTCTACCGCAACTTGTTGCATAGATCGCTTGCGGGTGCCAGTTTCTCTCACTTTAGTTGGATCGGATTCGACAAAGGCGGTCCTTGAGAAGGTTGAAAAGCAACTAGTGTATCACCGTTGTGGTTTTTGCATAGATGAGAATTGTTCTTGCTAGATACCCGTAGGAGCCACGTAAAACATGCAACAACAATTAGAGGACGTCTAACTTGTTTTTGCAGGGTATGTTGTGATATGATATGGCCAATTACATGATGTGATATATGTGATGTATGAGATGATCATGTGATGTATAGATTATCACGACTTGCATGTCGATGAGTACGGCAACCGGCAGGAGCCATAGGGTTGTCTTTAATTATTGTATGACCTGCGTGTCAATCATTAAGCGCTATGTAGTGCTTTACTCTATTGCTAAACGGTAGCAATAGTAGTAGAAGCATGTTGGGTGCCACAACCCCGATGGCGACACGTTGATGGAGATCATGGTGTCTTGCCGGTGATGATGGAGATCATGCCGGTGCTTTCAAGATGGATATCAAAAGCACAAGTTCATGGCCATATCATGTCACTTATGATTTGCATGTGATGTTAATCCTTTTATGCACCTTGTTTTGCTTGGGATGATGGTAGCATTATAAGGTGATCCCTCACTTAAATTCAAGATGAATTGTGTTCTCCCCAAGTGTGCACCGTTGCGAAAGTTCGTCGTGTTGAGACACCACGTGATGATCGGGTGTGATAGACTCTACGTTCACATACAATGGGTGCAAACCAGCGATGCACATGCGGAACACTCGGGTTAAACTTGACGAGCCTAGCATGTACAAACATGGCCTCGGAACACAAGAGACCAAAAGGTCAAACATGAGTCATATAGTAGATATGATCAACATGATGATGTTCACCACTTAAACCACCTCAACTCACGTGATGACCGGAATTGAGTTGGCGAATTTGTATCATGTATCACTCGAATGACCAGAGGGATGTCAATTTGAGTGGGAGTTCTTCAGTAATATGGTTAATTGAACTCATTGTCATGAACATAGTCACTAGTGTCTTTGCAAATTATGTTGTAGATTACTTGCCCGCGCTGTAGCTCCCTTGAATTTTTATATGTTCCTAGAGAAATAGAGTTGAAAGATGATGGTAGCAATATTGCGGACTGGCTCCGTGATCTGAGGATTGTCCTCGTTGCTGCACAGAAGGCTTATGTCCTTAATGCACCACTCGGTGCGCCAACCCCTCTAGCGTTGTTTGTAGATGTTGTGAACATCTGACAGGCACGTTATGATGACTACTTGTAAGTTAAGTGCGTCATGCATTACGGCTTAGAATTTAGGCTCCAAAACATTTAGAACGTCACGGAACATATGAGATGTTCTAAGAGCTGAAATTAGGAACTCGGGCTCGTGCCCGTATTGCGAGATATGAGATCTCCAACAAGATTCTTTGCCTGCAAGATGAAAGATAATAGCTCAATCATTGAGCATGTGCTCAGATTGTCTGGGTGCTACAATCACTTGAATCGAGTGGGAGTTAATCTTCCAAATAAGATAGTGATTGATATAGTTCTCCAAGTCACTGTCACTAAGCTACTAGAACTTGGTGATGAACTATAAAATGTCAGGGATAGAAATAATGATCCCTGAGCTGTTCGTGATGTTTGACACCGCGAAGGTAGAAGTCAAGAAGGAGCGTCAAGTGTTGATGGTTAGCCAAACCACTAGTTTCGACAAGGGCAAGAGCAAGGACGGAAACTTCGTGGATAGCAAGTCGGTTGCTGCTCCAGTGAAGCAACTCAAAGTCTAACCCAAACCCGAGACTAAGTGCTTCGATTATGAGGAGAGTGGTCGCTGAAGCGCAACAACCCTAGATACTTGGTAGATAAGAAGGCTAGCAACGTCGACAGAAGTATATTTGATATATGTGTTATTGATGTGTAGCTTGCTAGTACTCCTAGTAGCACCTGGGTATTGGATACCGGTTCGGTTGCTAAATGTTAGTAACTCGGAATGAAAGCTATGGAATAAACGGAGCACTAGCTAAGGGTGAGGTGACGATGTGTGTTGGACATGTTTCCAAGGTTGATGTGATCAACATCGCACGCTCTCTCTACCTTCGGGATTAGTGACAACCTAAATAAATGTTTTTTGGTGTTTTGCGTTGAGCATGAACGTGATTAGATCGTGTTTATTGCAACACGGTTATTCATTTAAGTTAGAGAATAATGGTTATTCTATTTACATGAATAATACCTTCAATGGTCATGCACCCAGTCAGAATGGTTTCTTGAATCTTGATCGTAGTAATCCACATGTGCATAACATTGATGCCAAAAGATACAAAGTTAATAATGATAGTACCACATACTTGTGGCACTGCCGCTAAATGTCATATTGGTATAAAACGCATGAATAAACTCCATGCTGATGGATCTTTGCACTCATTCGATTTCGAATCGGTTGAGACATGTGAATCATGCCTCTTGGTCAAGATGACTAAGGACCCCATTTTCTGGTTTGATGGAGCGGGCAAGTGATTTATTGGAAATGATACATGTTGATGTATGCAATCCAATGAGTCTTGTAGCGTGCGGTGGATATCGTTATTTTCTTACCTTCACTGATGATTTGAGTAGATATAGTGTATATTTACTTAATGAAACACAAGTCTGAATCATTTGAAAGGTTCCAACAAATTTAGAGTGAAGTTTAAGATCATCGTGACAAGAAGATAAAAATGTTTGCGATATGATCGTGGAGGTAAATATCTGAGTTAAGAGTTTGGCATACAACTTTAGACAATGTGAAAGTTGTTTCACAACTAACGCCACCTCGAACACCATAGTGTGATGGTGTGTTCGAACGTCATAGTCGTGCTCTATTGAAAATGGTGCTTGCTATCCTGTCTCTTATCGTTTTGCTACTATAATTTTGGGGTTATGCATTAGAGACAACTACATTCACTTTAGATAGGGCACCATCTAAATCCATTGAGATGACACCGTGTGAATTATGGTTTGATAGAAACCTAAGCTGTCATTTCTTAATGTTTGGGGCTGCAACACTTATGTGAAAAAGGTTTTCACCTAATGAGCTCGAACCCAAAGCGGACAAATGCATCTTCATAGAATACCCTAAAGACAGTTGGGTGAACCTTCTATCTCAGATCCAAGCAAAAGGTGTTTGTTGCTAAAATGGGTCCTTTCCCGAGAAAAAGTTTCTCTCGAAAGAATTGAGTGGGAGGAAGATAGAACTTCATGAGGTTGTTAAATCTTTGTTCAACCAAAGAGTAGCGCAGCGCAGGAAGTTGTTTCTGTGAAGCCTATGTTAGTTGAAGAGGAAGTTAATGATGATGATCATGAAGCTTCAGAGCAAGTTACTATCGAACCTCATAGGTCGACAAGGACGTGTACTGCTCCTGAGTGGTGCGGCAACCCTATCTTAGAGGTCTTGTTGTTGGAAAACGATGAACCTACGAACTATGGAGAAGCGATGATGGGCCTGGAAACCAACAAATGGTTAGAGGCCATGAAATCCAAGAAAGGATCCATGTATGAAAACCAAGTATAGACTTTGGTGGACTTGCTCTTTGGACGGTAGGTCGTTAACTACAAATGGATCTTTAAAATGAAGACAGATGCTGATGGTAAATGTCACCATTTGTAAAGCTCAACTTGTTGCAAAGGAGTTTATGACAAGTTCAAGGAGTTGACTGCGATAAGACTTTCTCACTCGTAGCGATGCTAAAGTCTGTTGAAATTATGCTAGCAGTTGCTGCACTTTCAATTATGAAATCTGGCAGATGGATGTCAAAACATCGTTTCCTTAACGGCTTACTTGAGGAAAGGTTGTATGTGATATAACCAGAAGGTTTTGTCAGTCCTAAGGATGCTAAACGGTGTGCAAGCTTCAGTGATCCTTTTATAGACTGAAGCAAGCATCTCGGAGTTGGAATGTACACTTTGATGAGATGATCAAAGTTTGAGTCTATACAAAGTTTATGAGAAACTTATATTTACATTAAAGTGAGTGGGAGCACTATATAATTTCTGATAAGTATATGTGGATGAATATTCTTGATCGGAAATAATGTAGAATTTCTAGAAAGCATAAACGGTTGTTTCAAAAGTGATTTTCCAAGGAAGACCTGGATAAAAGCTACCTAATTGTTGAGCATCAAGATCTATAGAGATAAATCAAGATGCTTGCTGAGACTTTCAATGAGTACATACCTTGATAAGATTTTGAAAGAGTTCAAAATGGATCAGTCATAGAAAGAGTTCTCGCCTGATTTGTAAGGTGTGAAGTTGAGTGAGACTCAAAGCTCGACAATGGTAGAAGAAAGAGTAAGGACGAACGTTGTCCCCTATGCCTTAGCCATAGGCTCTGTATAGTATGCCATGTTGTGTACCGCACCTGTGTGTGCCTTGCCATGAGTTTGTCAAGGGGTACAAGAGTGATCCAGGAGTGGATCACTGGACAGCGGTCAAGATTATCCTTATTAACTAAAAGACTAAGGAGATGTTTCTCGATTATGCAGGTGATAAAGAGTTCGTCGTAAAGAGTTACGTTGATGCAAGCTTTAACACCAATCCAGATGACTCTTAGTAGCAATCCGGATACGTATAGTGGAGCAACCATTTGGAATAGTACCAAGTGGACTGTGGTAGCAGTGTTTACAATTTGACATAGAGATTTGCAAAGTACACAACGGATCTGAATGTCGCAGACCCGTTGACTATAAGACCTCTCTCACATGCAAAGCATGATCGAACCCCAGAACTCATTGGGTGTTAGATTCATAACAATGCGAATCACATGGTGATGTGAACTAGATTATTGACTCTAGTGCAAGTGGAAGACTGTTGGATATATGCCCTAGAGGCAATAATAAATTATTTATTATCATATTTCCTTGTTCATGATAATCGTTTATTATCCATGCTATAATTGTATTGATCGGAGACTTAGATGCATGTGTGGATAGATAGACAAAACCGTGTCCCTGGTATGCCTCTAATAGACTAGCTCATTGATCAAAAGATGGTTGAGGTTTCCTAGCCATGGACATGAGATGTCATTTGATAACGGGATCACATCATTAGGAGAATGATGTGATGGACAAGACCCAAACTATAAACATAGCATATGATCGTGTCAGTTTAATGCTACTGTTTTCTGCATGTCAAGTATTTGTTCCTATGACCATGAGATCATACAACTCACTGACACCAGAGGAGTGCCTTGTGTGTATCAAACTTCGCAACGTAACTGGGTGACTATAAAGGTACTCTATAGGTATCTCCGAGGGTGTCTGTTGGGTTGGCATGGATCAAGACTGGGATTTGTTACTCCGTGTGACGGAGAGGTATCTCAAGGCCCACTCGGTAATACAACACCACAACAAGCCTTGCAAGCAATGTGACTAATTATTAGTCACGGGATCTTTTATTATGTAACGAGTAAAGAGACTTGCCGGTAACGAGGTTGAACTAGGTATGGAGATACCGACGATCGAATCTCGGGCAACTAACATACCGAAGAATAAAGGGAACATCATACGGGATTAACTGAATCCTTGACATAGAGGTTCGACCGATAAAGATCTTTGTAGAATATGTAGGAACCAATATGGGCATCTAGGTCCCGCTATTGGTTATTGACCGTAGAGGTGTCTCGGTCATGTCTACATAGTTCTCGAACCCGCAGGGTCTGCACACTTAAGGTTCAGTGACGTTTTGGTAGTATAGAGTTATGTATGGTGGTGACCGAAGGTTGTTCGGACTCCTGGATAAGATCCTGTATGTCACGAGGAGCTCTGGAATGGTCTGGAGGTAATGATTGATATATAGGAAGTCCTATTTTGGTCGCCAGAAAAGTTTTGGGCTCATCGGTAGTGTACCCGCGGGAGTGCCGGTAGTGTACCAGGAGACCATCGGTAGGGGTATTTCGACCCAAGAGGCTACATGGGCTGTGGGAGGATGAATAACAGCCCTTAGTGGGCTGGTGGAAGTCCCACACAAGGCCCATGTGGCTGGGAAGAAAAGCCCAAAAGGAAAAAGGTGGAAAAAGGCAAAAAAAGGCTAAATTAGGAAGGAGTCCTAATCCTACTAGGAGTGGAGGAGGAGGACTCCTCCCTCCTGGTTTGGCCGACCCAAGGGCTTCCTCCTTGGGAGGCAAGCCTCCTCCTCTCTTCCTCCTATATATACTAGAGGTTTTAGGGTTTTTGGCACCTGATTTTTAGCCACATGTTGCCCGTTCCTCTAGTGCATAGTTTCTCCTCTAGATCGGATTTCTGCAGTTCTTAGGCGAAGCCCTGCCGGAATAGCTCCACCACCATATCCAGAGCACCGTAACGCTGCCGGAGAACTCTTCTACCTCTCTGCTCCCTCTTGCTGGATCAAGAAAGCGAAGATCATCATCGAGCTGTACGTGTGTTGAACGCGGAGGTGTCGTTCGTTTGGCGCTAGATCGGAAGGATCGTGATCAAGATCGTGAGACGGATCGTGATGAGATCGCGGGACGGATCGTGATGAGTTCACGGGACGGATCATGATTGGATTGCGGGATGGATCGTGATAAGATCACGGGATGCTCGGCGATTTGGATCGCGAAGACGTTCGACTACACCAACCGCGTTTCTTAACGCTTCCCGCTTAGAGTTCTACAAGGGTACATAGATCCACTCTCCCTCTCGTAGATGCTCATCACCATGGATAGATCTGCGTGTGCGTAGGAAAAAATTTGTTTCCCATGTGACGTTCCCCAACAGATGCCATGCTCTCGAAGCACCGAGCAAGCTTCAGTTCGAGCGCGAGGTAGCGTCCCCGCCTCGTCCTCGTCCTCCCCGACGCCGTGGATTGGCCCCTCGTCGTGCCTTTCATCTTCTTCCTCTACGTGCGCATCGTCTACAAGCTAGGAGCGCCCCCTCGTCGTCATCTTCTTCGACCTGGATCGGAGCCGAGGCGCCTAGTTTCCCCTCGAGCCAAGCATCACCTCCAGCCCAACCCCGTCTCCTCTCCTTGCCTTAGGTGAGGTGGTATGCCCCCTGTTCCTTTTCCCCCTCGTAACCATGTCACTAGTCGACCATGCTTATAGATCTGACCATGCTGTCGTCGCGCTCCCATAGCGCCGGCCAAGCCCGCGTTTTTTTGTATCTGTCGAGTGACCTGTGGTGTTGTTGTCGCCGTGTCGTGCTCCCCTCCGCGTAGATGCGTTGTTGCTGTCTCGCGCTGCGCCCCGCCTCGCCCGGCAAGCCCCGAGTCAAGCTAGTGCTCGAGCTCGAGCGCAGCTCCGCTCCCACAGCCCCGCAAGGTGCTCGTGCCCTGCCCCATGCATGTAGAGGCGTTAGATCCGGGGAATGGAAACCCCAGGGCCCCTGCAGCTCCTGCCGGTGCAACCCCGGGCCGGTGGTTGCCGCCGACAAGGGGTTATCTCCTCTGCCATAAGGGAAGCCCCTGTGTTGATGTTATCTTAGGCGCTGCCCCCCTCCTGTCGAAGTCCCACTCGGTAGCGCAGTGGCAGCGAGCCCGTTGTACCACCAAGAGGCCGCGGGATCGATTCCCCCCTTGCCCCTTTTTCTTTTTCTCCTGTGCCAACGTGTGTGTGTGTGTGGCGTTCCGCAAGATCCGGTGTGGCCACGTGGGATCTCGTGTGCATGTGTGCTAGTGCGTGTGTGTGCCAGTGTGTGTGCTGGTGGGGTAGGATCTGTTGTGGTAGATGGATCTAGTGTGTGTCTGTGTGTGTGTGTGTGCTTGGTGTGTGTATGACAGTGGGCCCATGGAACACTTGTCATCCACATAGAGGGGCCCTGGTGTCTATGCCAGGTGGGTCCCCTCCTTTTGTTTTTCTTTTCTGTTAGTTTTGTTTGTTTATTAGATTATTTCCATTTTTAGCAAATGTCCAATTTTGTTCATAGACATTTTTTAAATGAGCATTTATAGCAAGTTTTGACTTATAAGTAGAGAATGATTTTGAAGTAATTTGTAACTTTGAATTGTGGGCATTTTTTCTTGCTAAAAAGTAGCTAAAAATGTTGCTGACTTCAAAATGCTAAATATTTGTAAGTCTGAGAATCTGATAATACTTTTATGCCATGTTGAGTGGATGCTACCAAGTGTTCTGTGGTGTTTTAGCTCAAGCTCACTGCTAGTGTTTTGTAGTAGATATTGTCCTCTACCATCCTGTTAATTTTCATGCCATGAGGTGGTCTCTAGCATCTTTATTTTCTGTTGTCAACATGCTATCAGCTTAACTCAGATTCCAGAAAACTGTGATTTTCACTAAGTCCCTAGAATCTGTTTCATCATGCCATCTTGGGAGCTTCATGCTTAGTGTTATGTTCTTCTTTCCAGTTTGTGTAGTTGGATATTTCGATAAGAATGTTATGTAGTTTCTGTACATGCTTTGTTTGAGGTTGGAAACATCTTGTAGCTCAAGATAATTGTTGTGGAAGTTGCTATGTTGCTGTTTTGGGAAAGATTGTGTGTGGTGGTGTTTTGTGACTTGCGGGAGCTATGATCCATTGTTTTGCTTGATCTTTGGCTCTATTATGGTTGACTTTTAATTTCCTAACCAATGGCTACCTTGGGATACCAAGGAATAGCCCATGGCCTTCCTTGTCTCGTATTTTTGCCTTCGTACCTTGCCGTGAGCGTAGCGTGAGACCCGTTACTCCGTTTCCTACGTTTTACATATGCATTTGCATCGATTTTGCATGAAGCATCCATATATGACATGATCATGCATGTTCAAACAACCTAACATGAGGTTCTGTCCAGAATTGTAAATAACTTAACTATTGCATGAGAAACATGACTAGCTTAGGATTGCCATGTCAAATAATTCAAATGAATCATGCATCATCTTGTTTGTGCATTGCACCGGGGTTGTTTGTTTATAGTTGTTGTTTCTCTTGGGTAGACGCGAGTGTTGAACCTGAGTACGAGGATCCAGGAGAGTACCACTATGAGGACCCAACTCTTTGTCCCTCTGAAGAACCAACACGCAAGATGACCGTAACCGGATCCCGACACTATTTTTGCTTTGCTAGATGTCTCGATCTTATCGTTACATAAGCGTTACCTACCACTTAAATGTCAAGACTCCTACATTGCCATGATAGCCTCTAACCCCTCCACTACCTAGCAAACCTTGTTTGGCTAAGTTACCGATGCTCAGCCCCTCTTATAGCATTCTTAGATGCAGGTGCAGGTTGTTTCCATGTGCCAACATGGATATCTGGAGATATCACAATATTTACTGCTATTAATTTAATGCACATATGTATCTTGGTATGGTGGAAGGCTTGGCCTTTTGCTTGGTGTTTTGTTCCACTTTTACCACCATAGCTACTTGTTACCGGTGTTATGTTTCCATATTTTGCGCTCCTAACATGCTCGGGGTTGTTATGGAGACCCCCTTGATTATTCGTTTGAGATTTAAACTTGTCTGGCAAGACCCAACATTGGTACTATTTTCTTAAATGACTTAATAAAAATGCATAGGGCTTAGCTACCCCATGGATAATTAATCAACAACCCGGGCCAGTGCTCCTCATGAGTGTTGGTCCAAAATGGGCTGCCCGCGGGGCCGCCTCAAGGAAACTTGAGGATTTGTTTTCCTTGTAGCTAGACCCATTTGGTAGTGCCCTGAGGTAGAGATATGTGCGGCTCCTATTGGGATCTAGCCTGCCGGGCGGTCTTGCTGGACTTGTTTTACCTTTCTCGAATGGTTAGCGTTAGGAACTCTGATCTTCTTCAGGCCATCTCGAGGTGTTGGTTTTCCTTTGGAATTTCCTAGGATGATCACGAGGTTCATGGTCGAGGTTATGCCCGCGGAGTGTGGTTACTTTGTGATGGATTAGTTGGAGCACCCCTACAGGGTTAAATCTTTCCGAAAGCCGTGCCCGTCGTTATGTGGCAACTTGGATATTTTGCTTAACACCCAGTTATACTTAACTTGAAGTAAACTCCAATAAAATACGCCAATTGTGTGCGTAACCGTGATCGTCTCTGCTCATGAACATGAACCGAGAAAGAACACGGTGGGGTTATGTTGGACGTAAGTAGGTGTTCAGGATCACTTAGTGATCATGGTATTTCTCGATCGTCTTCCGTAGTCCACTATATTTACATTCATGTTCTCGTGAGTTAGCCACCATACAATTCTTAGTGCTGCTGCAAACTCAACACTTACCCCCATCTAACCCAATAAGCTTACATAGTCTCGGTACCCGGGTTACAAGATTGTTGAGTCCCTGTGGCTCATAGATTACTACAACAAATACAGGTGCAGGTGCAGATGAGACCATGCCAGATGATGTGACCCAGCTCCAGTGGGAGTATGACAAAGAACGTGGTCTAATGTACGTCACATATCCAGACGAGTAGAGAGGCCTTGGTCGTGATCTTCGGGGCTAGCAAGGCAGTTTCATTGCTTCTTTTCTTCGTTTGTTTTCATCCATAGCCGGACCCTGTCTTCTGAATGATGCTTGAATAAACTATGTGGACTTGTAATTTAGCTTGTGGCGAGTGTAAGCCAACTCATATACTCATCTCTTCATACATGTATGCGATGTTACTATACTTGTGAAACGAGTAGATGCGCCTCTATCCCTATCGTGGCCCCCGTGCCTAAATAAGGATAGGCATGCATCTTGGGCGTTACAAGTTGGTATCAGAGCCATACAACCATAGGAGCCCTTTGCTTGGTCGAACTTGGTCGGGTCGAGTCTAGTAAAACTATTTTGAGTCTAATTATACCGGAGAGTAGGTTTCTTTTACTCCTCTTCTATACCCTGGTGAGGTATTAGACTTAGGAATTTTGATTCTACTCCTCTTCTCGCTCAAATTTTTTTAGGATCACGCGGGTATTTTGGAAACTATATGATACCTATGTGATAGAGTTCTGTCTTGGTGCCTCCTGTCTGACTTGATTTCATTCGGGGAGTTGAGCTCCAGTGAATTCTTGGCACATTGTTATCATTCAGTTTTCTTAGTATCTCAGGACGGAGGTTGTTCGGAATCGCTTCAATCCTTGTCGTGGTGAGATAAGGTCGAATTCATCCAGTACTTGGGAGGCGTCCAGGGTACCGCCATGTTGGGTATCATTGTGCTTTCGAAGATTCGAGATAGATGGAGTTCTGAAGCCTCTCGTTATGTGTTGAAGGATGGATACACTTGGGGTGTAGGGATTGTTAGTTGTGTGAGATATTTTTCCTCCTTGTATCCCCAACACCATATTTCATAACCAGAAAGATTTCGGAAGTTCTTAGGTAGGAATTCAAGTAGCTATCTAGGATCATCTTCTTCAGATGTATGTGTTGGGGAACGTATAGTAGTAAATCAAAAAAATTCTACGTGTCACCAAGATCAATCTATGGAGAAACCATCAACGAGCAAAGGGGGAGTGCATCTTCATACCTTTGAAGATCGCAAAGCGGAAGCATTACAAGAACACGGTTGGTGGAGTCGTACTCGCAACGATTCAGATTGCGGTGGATTCCGATCTAAGCGCCGAACAACGGCGCCTCCGCGTTCAACACACGTGCAGCCCGGTGACGTCTCCTATTGCGGTGGATTCAGATTGCAGGGCTTCACCAAGCGCCACAGAGGACGAGGAGGAGGAGGGGTAGGGCTGCACCGAGAGAGAGAGAGAGATTTGTGTGTTCGCAGCCCCAAAACCCTCCACTATTTATAGGAGGAGGAGGAAGGGAGGGCACAACCCCTAGGATTCCCACCCTAGGGTGGCGGCCAGCCCTAGATGGCCCTTGGGGTCGGCGGCCAAGAGAGGGGAGAGGGGGTGCGGCAGCCCTAGGCGCCCTAGGGTGGGCCTGGCCCATCTGCGCTAGGGTTTGCCCCCTGCTCCTCTGCTGAGCCTTGGGCCTGGTGGGAGGCACAGCAGCCCACCCAGAGGCTGGTTCCCTCCCACTTTCGGCCCATGTAGGCCTCTGGTGCCGGTGGCCCCTCACGATGGACCCCCAGAACCCTTCTGGTGGTCCCGGTACGTTACCGGTGATGCCCGAAACACTTCCGGTGACCAAATCCTCACTTCCTATATATGAATCTTTACCTCCGGACCATTCCGGAACTCCTCGTGACATCCGAGATATCATCCAGGACTCCAAACAAGCTTCGGTAACCATGTACACTATTCCCATATAACCCTAGCATCATCGAACCTTAAGTGTGTAGACCCTACGGGATCGGGAGGCATGTAGACATGACCGAGACAACTCTCCGATCAATAACCAACAGCGGATCTGGATACCCATGTTGGCTCCCACATGCTCCATGATGATCTCATCGGATGAACCACGATGTCGGGGATTCAATCAATCCCGTATACAATTCCCTTTGTCCATCGGTATGTTACTTGCCCGAGATTCGATCGTCAGTATCCCTATACCTTGTTCAATCTCGTTACCTGCAAGTCTCTTTACTCGTTCCGTAACACATCATCCCGTGGCTAACTCCTTAGTCACATTGAGCTCATTATGATGATGTCTTACCGAGTGGGCCTAGAGATACCTCTCCGTCACACGGAGTGACAAATCCTAGTCTCGATTCGTACCAACCCAACAGATACTTTCGGGGATACCCGTAGTGTACCTTTATAGCCACCCAGTTATGTTGTGACATTTGGCACACCCAAAGTATTCCTACGGTATCCGAGAGTTGCACAATCTCATGGTCTAAGGAAATGATACTTGACATTAGAAAAGCTTTAGCAGACGAACTACACGATCTTGTGCTATGCTTAGGATTGGGTCTTGTCCATCACATCATTCTCCTAATGATGTGATCCTATTATCAACGACATCCAATGTCCATGGTCATGAAACCGTGACCATCTATTGATAAACGAGCTAGCCAACTAGAGGCTCACTAGGGACATGTTGTGGTCTATGTATTCACACATGTATTACGGTTTCCGGTTAACACAATTATAGCATGAACAATAGACAATTATCATGAACAAGGAAATATAATAATCACTTTATTATTGCCTCTAGGGCATATTTCCAACAGTATGAGGGCATATACATTTGTTCCGAGCAACATTAGCTCAATACTTTTGTGTTATTGCAAGTGGCTTCTAATATCTGATGATGTATCGCAAACCCAAAGAAGGCGTTCTTACTAATTTTTCAGTACGAAGGCTATTATGTTATTCCATTCAATTTCTATCAAATCATTGGATTCAGCTTATTCCATTCATATTTGTCAATGATGTGCTGATGTTCTTGTCCATCTCCAGGATGGCTCCACCAACTCGCAAGAATCTGGGTCAGGGTGAGGGCAGTCTGATCCTCCACCCCCCCCCCCACCACCACCTCCTCCTCTAGAAGCTTGGCAAGCTGTGATGGATGCAACCAATGCGAATACTCAGATGTTGCTCAGGCTGTTGCAAGAAAGAGATCAGGGTCAGCAAGGTTTTCAAGGGAATTTTCAGAATCAGCCTTAGTTCGCGACGCTCAACCAGTTCCTTGCCAACCAGCCCAAGTCTTTCACCTATTGTGAGAAGCCTTTTGATGCATATGATTGGCTCTGTGACATGAGTAAGCATTTTGAGTGCACCAATGTCAGACCAGAGAACTATGTCAGGTTTGCGTCGTTCCAGCTCAAGGGTCAGGCAGTAGATTGGTGGCAGCAGTACAAGGACTCCAGGGGCGGTTGTGTTGTCAGCTGGGAGGATTTTTGTCGTGACTTCAGGGCCCATTACATTCCGACGAGCTTTGTCGAGGAGATGCATGAGAAGTTCTGGCACCTGAAATAGGGAAGCAAGTTTGTCTATCGGTACAACATCGAGTTCCAGAAGCTGGCCCGCTATGCTAAACAAGATGTTCCTGATGACAAGTCCATGATTTATTAGTTCAGAGGTGGTCTCAAGGATGATCTTCTACCGGGTCTGGTCCTTCAATAGCCTCGTGAGTTTGATCAGTTCTACAACATGGGTTTGAAGGTTGACGCAACTCAGCTCAAGTTAGAGAACTCAAGGAAGCATTCTAGGGATTCCTACTCTTCTTCTTCTAGCTCTCAGTTGGTCCCTAAGAAGTAGAAATATTGGGTTCCTCCTCCTCCGTTTCGTTCTCCTCAGCAGCAAAAGTAGTTTGGTGGTCTTGGTTCTTCCCACCCAACCAACCCAGGATATTAGCAGAGGCCCCAGGCACCCAAGTCAGCTAATGTTCGTCCTCCAAGCAACTTCCATCCACTCTTAGAGGTTACTTGTCACAAGTGTGGTCAGACGGGTCACTACTCAAACAAGTGCAACCAGCGGCGTCTTCCGCCGCCTCCTCTAGTCAGACCTCCACGCAATGCTATGGTGAAGCATAATCCCAGGTCATCAAGGGTGAACATGGTGAACGTAGCCGAGGCAGACGATTCTTCTCAAGTGATCATGGATAATCTCTCCATTAATTCTATTCCTGCAAAAGTTTTGTTCGATACTGGTGCTTCGCATTTTTTTATATCATATCCATTCGCATCCAAGCATCATTTTCATCATTAAGAGTTGTCTTCTACATTGCAAGTTGTGTCTCCGGGCAAGCGCATGAGTTCTCGTTGGGTAGTCCCGTATGTTTCTATCAAGATGGGCAATTATTCTTTTCTGGTCTCTCCAATTATTCTCTGCAATTCCGATATTGATCTCATTCTTGGCATGGACTTTATGGCTATGAACAAGGTCCATGTTGATTGTCAAGCCAAAGAAGTCAAACTGACTCATCCTTTAGAAGATGTGATCATTTTCGCAGCTCGCGATGACACGATCCGTCTCTTTGCTTTTAATGAGAAGGGTGAAATCTCGGCTATTTCTCAAATTCTGGTGGTTTGTGAGTATGAAGATGTCTTTCCCGAAGAATTGCCAGGAATGTCTCCGCACCGGCCAGTTGAGTTTGTGATTAACCTCGAGCCCGGAACTGAACCGGTTTGCAAGCGTCCTTATAAACTTGGCCTCGAAGAGCTGCAAGAGTTGAAGAAGCAGCTAGATGAACAAGAATGCCTAGGTCTGATCAGACCAAGTTCTTCTCCATGGGGTTGTGGTGTTTTGTTTGTCAAGAAGAAGGATGGCATGGACCGACTTTGTGTCGATTACCGTCCATTGAATAAAAAGACAATCAGGAACAAGTACCTGCTTCCCAACATCAATGAGTTGTTTGAACAACTGAAAGGTGCCAAGGTTTTCTCGAAGCTTGATCTTCGCATGGGCTATCATCAGATTTGCATTCGTGAGGAAGATATTCCAAAGACTGCTTTCAGGACGAGTTTTGGCTCTTATGAGTACACCGTCATGTCGTTTGGTCTCGCCAATGCTCCTCCAACCTTTAACAAAATGATGAACTTCATATTCTCTCCCTTAAAGAATGAGTTCGTCTTGGTGTATCTGGACGATATCCTCGTGTTCTCGGAGACTGAAGAAGAACATGCAGAGCATCTCCGACTTGTGCTTGACAAGTTAAGAGAGCATCGATTCTATGCAAAGTTTTCCAAGTGTGAGTTTTGTATCAATGAAGTAGTGTACCTTGGGCATGTGATCTCTGCCGAGGGCATTAAAGTGCACCTTGAGAATCGAGGCAATCTTGAAGTGGGAGCCTCCTCAGAATGTCAAGCAGCTTCGTAGCTTCCTCAGGCTGGCAAGTTACTATAGAAGATTCATGGAGAACTTCTCTCAAATTGCTAAGACTGTGTCCAACCTCCTCCAAAAGAATGTCAAGTATGCTTGGTCTCCTGAGTGTGACGTGGCATTCAATACGCTCAAGCAAAAACTGACTTCAGCTCCAGTTCTTGTCCCTCCTGAGCAATCAAAGCCTTTCCATGTTTTTTGTGATGCTTCTCTTCAAGGCCTTGGTGGCATCCTCATGCAAGATAAGAAGATCGTTTCTTATACCTCGCGTCAGTTGAAGCCTGCTGAGGAGAACTACCCCACTCATGATCTTGAGTTGGCGGCAGTTGTGCATGCTCTGATGACTTGGACGCATTTGTTGTTGGGTAGACTAGTTGAGGTGTACACTGACCACAAGAGCTTGAAGTACATTTTCACTCGACCCAATCTCAATCTTCGGCAGTCTTGTTGGGTGGAAATGATTGAGGACTTCAATACAAGCATTGATTATACTCCTGGTATGTCATTGCAGACGCGCTCAGCCGAAAGGCGTACTCCAACAGTCTTATCTTGAAGCCTCTTCAACCCGAGCTTTGTGAAGCCTTCCGCAACCTCAATCTCTGAATGATTCTGCAAGGATTTCTTGCCAATATTCAAGTCTCTCTGACTCTGGAAGATCAGGTTCACCAAGCTCAACTTCTTGATGCGATGGTGAAGAAAGTGAAGAAAGGTGTGGCCAAGGGCATTCCGAAGTATAAGTGCTTTCGCGTTGATGACAAAGATACCTTGTTCTTTGAGGACCGTATGGTGGTTCCGAAAGGTGATCTCAGGAAGGTTATTGATACGTCTCCAACATATCTATAATTTATGAAGTATTCATGCCATGTTTACAATAATTCTATATGATTTTGGTATGATTTTATTAGAACTAACCCGGACTGACGTTGTTTTCAGTAGAACTACCGTGGTGTTGTTTTTGTGCATAAATAAAAGTTCTCAGAATGAGATGAAAATTTATGGAGAATATTTTCAGAAAATATAAAAAAAATACTGGAGCGAAGAGTCACCCGAGAGGAAGGCCGAGGAGGCCACAAGCCCCAGGGCGTGGCACCCCCCTGGCCGCGGCCACCAGGCTTGTGGGCCCCTCGGGAGTCCACCGACCTCCCTCTCAGCTCTATAAATCCTCAAATATTCCAAAACCTCCAAAAAATAACCTAGATCGGGAGTTCCGCCGTCGCACACCTCCAGGGCCACGAAAAACTAATCTTGGTCCTCTCCGGCACCCTACCGGAGGGGGTCACCATCACCGAAGGCCATCTTCATCATCCCGGAGGGGCCATCAACACCATGGAAGTCAAGACCAGAGGGATAAACTCTCCCCATAGAGGGGGGAGGCCATGGAGGAGGAAGCACGAGAAGGAGAACCTTTCCCCCTCTCTCCTAGTGGTGCCGGAGTGCCATCGAGGGAATCATCTCCGCGGTGATCGTCTTCATCAACATCACCTTCTTCATCACCATCCTCATCTCCTTTTAGTGGTCCACTCTCCCGCACCCCGCTGTAATCACCTACTTGAACATGCTGCTTTATGCTACATATTATGATCCAATGATGTGTTGCCATGCTATGATGTTTTGAGTACATTACTTTTGTCCTTTGGGTTGATTGATGATCTAGATTGGTTTGAGTTGCACGCTTTATTATTGGTGCTATCCTATGGTGCCTTCCGTACCACGCACACGTGAGGGATCCCCGTTGTAGGGTTTACAATATGTTTATGATTATCTTATAGTGGGTGGCGTGAATGACAGAAGCACATACCCGAGTAAGTAGGTTGTTTGCGTATGGGATAAAGGGGACTTGATGCTTTAACGCTATGGTTGGGTTTTACCTTAATGATCTTTAGTAGTTGCGGATGCTTGCTAGAGTTCCAATCATAAGTGCATATGATCCAATTAGAGAAAGTATGTTAGCTTATGCCTCTCCCTCATATAAAATTGCAACAATGATTTTCGATCTTGTTAACAATTTCCTAGGATAATTCCGCACATAGACCCATGATTATTCCACACTTGCTATTTGTAATATATCGTAATATTATGATAACAGCACCTATATTTATATTTTAGTTCTCCAATATCATGCTAAGATATCCTCTTCATACCCACAATGTAGTTTTATTTCTCGTTTCTAGTTGGAAGTAAACATTTGGTGTACGTAGAGTCGTATCGGTGGCAGATAGGACTTGAGAGAATATTGATCTTAACTTTAGCTCCTTGTGGGTTCGACACTCCATACTTATCACTTCCACCTTTGGAAATTGCTATGATGATTCCTTGCACTTGGGTATTATCAGTTATCATGGACGAAGCACACAATTCTCTCCTATCCATTCATCCAGGCAGTTCCAAGATGTATTAGGATCTCAAGCAAACCTTCTGGTGGACCCGCATGAAGCGTGAAATTGCTCAGTTCATGAACGAGTGTGATGTTTGTCGCAGAGTGAAGGTGGAACATCGACGTCCAGCAGGTCTCCTTCAGCCTTTGCCTATTCCAGAGTGGAAATTCGATGATGTGGAGATGGATTTCGTCACTGGTTTTCCTAATTCCAAGAGGGGCAACAATGCCATCTTTGTGGTTATCGACAAGCTGACCAAAGTTGCCCATTTCCTTCCAGTCAAAGAGTCCATCTGAGCAGCTCAGCTAGCAGAGCTGTATACGTTAAGGATTGTTTCTTTGCACGGTATTCCTCGGCTCATTTCATCTGACCATGGAAGCCTCTTCACTTCCAAGTTTGGGGAGTCCTTCCAAACTGCTTTGGGTACCAAGATCCGTTTCAGCACTGCATTCCATCTGCAGACAAGTGGTCAAGTTGAGAGAGTTAATCAAATCCTTGAAGACATGCTCAGAGCCTGTGTGATCTCTTTCAGCATGAAATGGGAAGACTGCCTTCCATACGCTGAATTTTCATACAACAACAACTTTCAGGCTAGCTCAGGCAAGGCCCCGTTCGAGATTCTCTACGGTGGGAAGTGTCGTACCCCGCTCAATTGGTCTGAACCCGGTGAGCGTCAAATTCTGGGCAATGGCATGATCACCGAAGCAGAAGAGATGTGACGTGTCATTCGTGAGAACCTCAAAGCAGCTCCATCCTGACAGAAGAGTTATTACGATAACAAACATCGGGATGTCTCCTTCAAATTGATGATCTACTCTATCTCAAAGTTTCTCCCATGAAGGGCACTCAGCAGTTTGGAATTAAAGGGAAGCTAGCTCCTCACTTTGTGGGTCCTTTTAGAGTTATGAGCAAGAGAGGTGACCTTGCCTATCAACTAGAGCTTCCTCCAAATTTCGCAAATGTGCATGATGTTTTCCATGTCTCTCAGCTCCGGAGGTGCTTCAAGACTCCCGAGCGTACCATTGACCTCCAAGACATTGATCTCCAAGAAGACATATCTTATCGTGAGCATCCAGTTGCTATTCTCCAAGAAACTAAGCGTAAGACTCGCAACAAGTCAATCAAGTTTCTCAAGGTGAAGTGGTCTCATCATTCCAACAAAGAAGCTACTTGGGAACGTGAGGATCTTCTCCGTTCCAAATTTCCAGAGTTATTTCGTTCTTAGATCTTGGGTCGAGATCCTCTTGTAGTGTGGGAGAGTTGTAACAACCCAAGTGCACCCCCTGCCATTTTGGTCATGTATCTCTTGTGAACCTCCATGTTTGCCATACAGTTTGAATGATTACTACTTGCTTCATGTCATTCATGCATCATGCATCATGATCATCATATTGCATAATATTTATTTGCTTTGTTTCCATTGTGGATGTGATGTTGAGGTGAGGTTTGTATGTGGATGAATGCATGTGTGTTTGATGTGTTGCTCTTCTCCCTTGTCTCATTTTCCATAACCCCCTCTTTCATTTCACTCAAAACACCCTTTTGCTCCTAATTATCTTATGTCACAAATTAACTTGTCCTAAAAATCTTTTAAAAATGTTCTGGTGCTGAAGTTAATTGTTTAGAGTGGAGTTAGAGAGCTCTTCCATGTGTTGTTGTTATATCATTAATATCTCTAATAAAATATCAGGTCTTATTTAATAAAAATAATTAATTTACTTTGTTAAAAAATGCTAGTTCATTTTCTATGAATAGGTGACATTTGTTTGTAGTGCCAAAGTATTTTGGTTTCCCAAAAATCCTTTTGTTTTCTTCTGTGGGGCTTTATTTGGTTTGGTATTGTTTTATTAAAAAGAAAACCCTTATTTTTTCCGCATAGAGAGTGAGCTTGCCCACCTGGGCCTTCCCTCCCCCACAGCCCAGCTAGCCCCCCGAGCGGCATCGGCCCTCCTCGCGAGACGACCACCTACTCGCCGTCCACCTCTTTCGTCAGCGTCAGAGAGAGAGTGAGAGAAGTGCGCCCGCCATGGCTCGAATGTCGAGACGGTGTTAAGCCCCAAGCCACCTTTTAAGCCTGCCGGTGCGCAACCCTAGGGATCCCTCTCCCCTTCCTCCCTTCTCCTTCCCCCGCCGCTGCAGGTAAGCGCACCCCAAGCCACGTCGACGCCATGCTCTCGGAGCACCCAGCAAGCTTCAGTTCGGTCACGAGGTAGCGTCCCTGCCTCGTCCTCGTCTTCCCCGGCGCTGTCGATCGGCCTCCAGGAGTGCCTTTTGTCTTCTTCCTCTACGTGCGTGTTGTCTGCAAGCCAGGAGCGCCCCCTCGCCGTCATCTTCTTCGACCTGGACCGGAGCCGAGGTGCCCCAGTTTCCCCTCGAGCCAAGCATCGCCTCCAGCTCGACCCCGTCCTCCTCTCCTTGCCCTAGGTGAGGTGGTATGCCCCTATTCCTTTCCCCCTCGTAACAGTGTCGCTAGTCGACCGTGCTCGTATATCTGACCATGCCGTCATCGCGCTGTCGTAGCTCCGGCCAAGCCCGCGTTTTTTGTATCTGTCGAGTGACCTGTGGTGTTGTTGCCGGTGTCGTGCTCCCCTCCGCGTAGATGTGTTGCTGTTGTCTCGCATTGCGCCTCGCCTTGCCCTGCAAGCCCCGAGCCGAGCCAATGCTCGAGCTCGAGCGCAGCTCCGCTCTCGCAGCCCCGCAAGGTGCTCGTGCACTGCCCCGTGCGTGTAGAGGTGTTAGATCTGGGAAATGGAAACCCTAGGGCCCCCGTAGCACCCGCTGGTGCAACTCCGGGCCGGTGGTCGCCTCCGACGCCATCAGCGAGGGGTTTTCTCCTCTGCCATCAGGGAAGCCTTGTGTTGATCTTATCAGGCGCTGCCCCCCTCCTGTTGAAAGTCCCGCTCGGTAGCGTAGTGGGAGCGAGCCTGTTGTACCACTAGGAGGTCGCGGGATCGAGTCCCCCCCGCGCCCCTTTTTCTTTTTCTCCTGTGCCAGCGTGTGTGTGTGTGTGTGGCAATCCGCAGGATCCGGTGTGGCCATGTCGGATCTCATGTGCATGTGTGCTAGTGCGTGTGTGTGCCAGTGTGTGTGCTGGTGGGGCAAGATCTGATGTGACAGATGGATCCAGTGTGTGTATGTGTGTGTGTGTGCTTTTTGTGTGTGTATGACAGTGGGCCCATGGCCCACTTGTCATCCACATATAGGGGGCCTGGTGTCTATGTCAGGTGGGGCCTCTCCTTTTGTTTTTCTTTTCTGTTAGTTTTGTTTGTTTATTAGATTATTTCCATTTTTAGCAAATGTCCAATTCTGTTCATAGACATTTTTGGAATGAGCATTTATAGCAAGTTTTGACTTATAAGTAGAGAATGATTTTGAAGTAATTTGTAACTTTGAATTGTAGGCATTTTATCTACAACAACCTATGAGTATGATATATGAAATTGGGGTAGAATTTCCCAAGGAATTCATTGGTGTAATTTGTTTTACCTTTTGAGGAACTTTTACAAAATGTCATTTTGTCCCAAAATGCAGTTTTGTCAATTTTTGTTACAATTAATTCATGCATGCTATGATAATTGTGTCAACATTGAAGTGATAGTGTTTTATGAGTATTATGCTATGGTATTTTCTTTTGACATGATAAACTTGCATATAAGTGGTGATCTTGCTCCAAAGTAGCTAATAAAATGTTGCTGACTTCAACATGTTAAATATTTCTAAGTCTGAGAATCTGATAATATTTTTATGCCTTGTTGAGTGGATGCTACCAAGTGTTTTGTGGTGTTTTAGCTCAAGCTCAGTGCTAGTGTTTTGTAGTAGATATTGTCCTCTACCATCCTATTAATTTTCATGCCATGAGGTGGTCTCTAGCATCTTTATTTTCTGCTGTCAACTTGCTATCAGCTTGACTCAGATTCCAGAAAACTATGATTTTCACTAAGTCCCTAGAATCTGTTTCATCATGCCATCTTGGGAGCTTTATGCTTAGTGTTATGTTCTTCCTTTCCAGTTTGAGTAGTTGGATGTTTTGATAAGCATATTATGTAGTTTCTGTACATGCTTTGTTTGAGGTTGTAAACATCATGTAGCTCTAGATAATTGTTGTGGAAGTTGCTATGTTGCTGTTTTGGGACAGATTGTGTGTGGTGGTGTTTTATGACTTGTGGGAGCTATGCTCAATTTTTTTGCTTGATCTTTGGCTCTATTATGGTTGGTTTTTAATTTCCTAACCAATGGCTACCTTGGGATACCAAGGAATAGCCCATGGCCTTCCTTGTCTCGTATTTTTGCCTTCGTACCTTGCCGTGAGCGTAGTGTGAAATCCGATACTCCGTTTCCTACGTTTTACATATGCATTTGCATCGATTTTGCATGAAGCATCCATATTTGCCATGATCATGCATCTTCAAACAACCTAACATGAGGTTCTGTCCAGAATTGTAAATAACTTAACTATTGCATGAGAAACATGACTAGCTTAGGATTGCCATGTCAAATACTTCAAATGAATAATGCATCATCTTGTTTGTGCATTGCACCATGGTTGTTTGTTTATTGTTGTTGTTTCTCTTGGGTAGACGCGAGTGTTGAACCTAAGTACGAGGATCAAGGAGAGTGCCACTACAAGTACCCAGCTCTTTGTCCCTCTGAAGAACCAACAGGCAAGATGACCGTACCCGGATCCCGACACTATTTTTGCTTTGTTAGATGTCTTGCTCTTATCATTACATAAACGTTACCTACCACTTGAATGTCAAGCCTCCTGCATTGCCATGATAGACTCTAACCCCTCCAGTACCTAGCAAACCTTGTTTGGCTAAGTTACCGCTGCTCAGCCCCTCTTATAGCGTTCTTAGATGCAGGTGCAGGTTGTTTCCATGTGCCAACATGGATATCTGGAGATATCACAATATTTAACGCACATATATATCTTGGTATTGTGGAAGGCTTGGCCTTTTGCTCGGTGTTTTGTTCCTCTTTTAACGCAATAGCTACTTGTTACCAGTGTTATGTTTCCATATTTTGCGCTCCTGACATGCTCGGGGTTGTTATAGGGACCCCCTTGATTATTTGTTTGAGATTAAAAATTGTCTGGCAAGACTCAACATTGGTACTATTTGCTTAAACAACTTAATAAAAATGCATAGGGCTTAGCAACCCCGTGGATAATTAATCAACAACCCGGGCTAGTGCTCCTCATGAGTGTTGGTCCAAAATGGGCTGCCTGCGGGGCCGCCTCGAGGAAACTTGAGGATTGGTTTTACCTGTAGCTAGGCCCTTCTGGTAGTGCCCTGAGACAGAGATACGTGCGGATCCTATTGGGATCTGGCCTGCCGGGCGGTCTTGCTGGATTTCTTTTACCTTTCTCTAATGGCTTGCATGAGGAACTCTGATCTTCTTCAAGCCATCTCGAGGTGTAGGTTTTCCTTTGGAATTGCCTAGGATGATCACGAGGTCCGTGGTCTAGGTTATTACCGCAGAGTGTGGTTAATTTGTGATGGATTAGTTGGAGCACCCTTGTAGGGTTAAATCTTTCGGAAGGCCGTGCCCGTTGTTATGTGGCAACTTGGATATTTTGTTTAACACTTGGTTATAGTTAACTTGAAGTAAACACCAATAAAATACACCAACTGTGAGCATAATCGTGATCGTCTCTGCTCGTGAACATGTACTGAGAAGGAACACGGTGGGATTATGTTTTACGTAAGTAGGTGTTCAGGATCACTTAGTGATCATGGTAGTTCTTGATTGTCTTTAGTAATCCACTATATTTAGATCCATGTTCTCATAAGTTAGCCACCATACAATGCTTAGTGCTGCTGCAAACTCAACACTTACCTCCATCCAACCCAATAAGCTTACATAGTTTCGGTACTCGTGTTACAAGATTGCTGAGTCCCTGTGGCTCACATATTACTACAACAAATACAGGTGCAGGTGCAGATGAGACCGTGGCAGATGATGTGACCCAGCTCCAGTGGGAGTATGATGAAGAACGTGGCAGAATGTATGTCAAATATCCAGACGAGTAGAGAGGCCTTGGTCGTGATCTTTGGGGCTAGCAAGGCAGTTTCGTTGCTTCTTTTCTTCGTTTATTTTCGTCCATGGCCAGACCCTGTATTCTGTATGATGCTTGAATAAACTATGTGGAATTGTAATTTAGCTTGTGGCGAGTGTAAGCCAACTCATATAATCATCAGTTCATACATGTATGTGATGTTATTGTACTTGCGAAACGACTAGATGCGCCTCTATCCCTATCGCGGCCCCCATGCCTAAATAAGGATAAGCGTGCATCTTGGGCGTTACAACAAGGTCCCAATATCGGCCCCGAGCAAAAGGGATCAACCTTTTGGTTGAGAGTTCATCACCAATTCCATTAACCCAAGAAGTTCTCGTTATACAAGATCAAGAAAAAGCGTAGTTCGGTGTCCCTCTGGAAGCGTTGTAGGGTGATGTCGTGTTTTTTTCACGGAAGATGTCCTCGTGGATGAACTTAAGTGTGAGGCCATCACAACTAGGTGGCACCTTGAAGGAGTTGGTTGGAACCGAGAGACGCGAGTTTTACCCAGGTTCGGCCCCTCGTGGTGGAGGTAAAATCCTACATCCTGCTTGATTGCTATTGATTATGGTTATGATGATCTCGATTACAAGGTTGTTGTTTCGCTACCTTTAGTATCGAGAGATTTTACTTTGATCTTGTCTAAGACATATCTCTCTATCCTCACACTATCCCTCTTGGGGTGCCTTACCCCTCCCTATATAAGTTAAAGGGGTCGTCTTACATGTAGAGTCCTAGTAGCACTATAACTAGTCTCTTTTCTATTACAATTCGGATAATACTCCAGGTCTTTATTCAAATGGTCCAAAACTTGTCTGTAGAGACACCCCGATGATGGGTCACGTTCTACCTCCATAAGGGCTCCCGTATTCTTTTCCGCACCAATCAAACCAGGACAGGTTTGTCCTCCGTCGGGTTATGCTTCCATTGTCGGATCTTACTTCCCTTGTTGGGTCTTGATATTCCTGGTCAGGTTTTGTGCACACTCCCAACTCCTAGTGAGCCAGTCCAAGTTGTTTTGCTCGATAACCCGGGCCTGGGCCTTTTGGTATAGCCGAGTCATGTCTTGGACTACCGGGTCTAGCTGCGGGTAATCCCCCCGACATTAGCCCCCAGGTTAGCTTTAACTTATTCATGATAAGCTCTTTAAATAATAAGAAATAATAAATATGTTAAGGGACCGGCTTGCTCAATTTGCCGATTTACTCAATGAGCCAGCTCCTCGAATATCCGGGTCTCTTTGTCATATCAACATGCGAGCTTCAGAATCAACTTGCTGATGCTGGTTCCATGCAAAAAAATATTGGAAAATAACACATCTAACATTTTGAGTCGGCTTCCAATGTTTTGGCTTGATAAAAATATTGGGGAAAAAGAAACCTGTCTGATGTTGAGCCATCTTTCAATGCTTCAGCTAGATAAAAATATTGGGAAAAAGAAATATGTCTAATGTTAAGCCAGCTTTCAATGCTTCTAGGCCTTCTATGAATAACTTAAAGGAGATGAACCTTGCAAGCCTTCATCAAGGAAATGAGACCCATCTCGCTCAAAGTCAACAACTTGAAGTTGTTCTTCTACTTTTTATATCCATATTACCTGTAGCCCCCAAGCTCTCAGTTTATGAATTCATTATGACTTGGTGCTTTGCATAGAAATAATATCTTGACCGTAGCCCTCAAGTGTCGGGTTGTCTTACCTACAACAACTCGTGATTTGTAATTGTCTTATACTTATATAACTTCAGTCGGTGTAGCCCCCAAGGGCTGGCTCATCAGTATGTGATGGACTGGAGCTTCATTTAGGACCTTATGATCTATTTAAAGAATTGAACATTGTAGCCCCAAAGTGTCGGGTCGCATGCCTACAACGACTTAGGAATTTTAGAAAAAAATGTAGATCTTGAACTGAGTAGTGTAGCCCCCAAGTGCTGGGTCGTATGCCTACAGCGACTCGAGACTTACATGTACTTTTTCTTTGAAAAGAATAACATCATATGATGTAACCCCCAAGTATCAGGTCGCATGCCTGCAATGACTTGGGACTGTGTGAGAATAATATAACTCATTTGTATTTATACAGGAAATGCTAAATCAGGTCGTCTCGGAAATTTCTGAGTTGAAAGAGTAGGACTTGATGCTTTATCTCGCAGTGCCATAATGCCCTTCAGAAATTCTCTTGAACTGATATTAATCTGGCTTGAATGAATCCTTTAACGTGGTTGCAATGCAACCTGGTAATTATCGTTTGTACCAATATCCAGGAATAATGCCTTTGTGCTTGAAATGAAATCCATGTCCGTGGTTGCGGTGCAACCCAGCAATTGACTTTACAAGCTTGTTTTGCTTGGAATAGAAAACCATGAATCCTAGTTGTCATGCAACCCAATAAATCATGTTGCCATAATTGCTATAACTTGGAAATTTACTTACAAGACTCACCCTTCCATAAGATAAAGCCTGCTCAAGTTTGCTCAACCCAGTCATATAGACTTAGTGTTGTTGATCGAATCCTTGGATGTGGTTGTAGTGCAACCCGACAAATATATGCTTGAGAAATCCATAAGTGATGTAGTTTACTACAAAGCAGAAGTTAAAAAAATCTTAGACCCAGTCAATTAAATGACCCGACATTATATGTGACCCGACGGATTTGTAACCCGAAATTTAGAAAAATTAATACATGCAAAGAAAACGCACATACAGACACGTATACATATATAGAAATAAATACCATATGACATATAAAATATAGCATGTCGGCTTTCGAGGCACAACATAAAGACCGGCTTTTGAGGAGTCTGATTCGCTTCTGTGAAGCAGGCCTTGTACGGTTTATCCTAGCTCTCTAAAATCCGGCTCTCACGTGACTTAATCCTATGTTTTAACATTGATAAGTTCAGGATAAACATAGTCCATGATAGGCATCAGTGTGGTTGACTTATCAAAAGTACAACCGGGTCACCTTTTCGGAGTAGCATCAAGATAACATGTAGGTTTAACCAAGTATTATAGTGGTATATGTGTGGGATCACTAAAAGAGTATGTCTAGATGGGGGGTGAATAGACTACTAGCACAAATTAAAATCTACACAAGGTGCAAAGATAAGTGTTGGCAGATTTTAGCAATTTTAGCAAGTCTAGCACACCCTACACGTGCAAGTCATCAAGCATAGCAGCGGAAAGTAAAGACATTGTACATGGAAGTAAGGAGTTGAGATAGGGAGATCAAACGCATGAAGGACATGAAGAATTTTCCTATGGTTCCGATAGGTGGTGCTATCGTACATCCACGTTTATGGAGTCTTCAACCCATGGAGGGTAACGGTCGCAAGAGTCCATGGAGGGCTCTACCCATGGAGGGTTCCACGGAGAAGCAACCTTGACTATACCATGATGGCCTATGCCCATGGAGACCTAGCCTTACTCGGGGTAGATCTTCACGAAGTAGGTGATCTCCTTGCCCTTACAAACTTCTTGGTTCACTCCACAACACGAAGTAGGAGGCTCCCAAGCGACGCCTAACCAATCTGGAGGCACCACCCTCCAAAAGGTAATAGGCTCGATAATGTCAATGAACTCCTTGCTCTTGTGCTTCAAGATGATAGACTCCTCAACACTAAATCACTCTCTCGCGGATTTGGATTTGGTGGAAGAGATTGATTGGTGATAACCCACAAGTATAGGGGATCGCAACAGTTTTCGAGGGTAGAGTATTCAACCAAAATTTATTGATTCGACACAAGGGGAGCCAAAGAATATTCTCGAGTATTAGCAGCCGAGTTGTCAATTCAACCACACCTGAAAGACTTAATATCTGCAACAAAGTGTTCAGTGGCAAAGTAATATGATAGTAATGGTAAAGGTGGCAAAGTGATAGTAGCAGATTTGTAGTGATTGTAATAGTAGCAACCGAAAAGTAACTGAACAAAGATAAATATGTGGAAAGCTCATAGGTAATGGATCAGTGATGGATAATTATGTCAAATGGCATTCATCATGCAACAGTTATAACATAGGGTGACACAGAACTAGCTCCAATTCATTAATGTAATGTAGGCATGTATTCCGTATATAGTCATACGTGCTTACGGAAAAGAACTTCCATGACATCTTTTGTCCTACCCTCCCGTGGCAGAAGGGTCCTATTGGAAACTAAGGGATATTAAGGCCTCCTTTTAATAGAGAACCAGACCAAAGCATTAGTACTTAGTGAATACATGAACTCCTCAAACTGCGGTAATCACCGGAAAGAATCCCAGTTATTGTCACCCTGGGGGATGCTGATCATAACTCGTAATAGGTGTCTACAACTTGCAAGATAGGATCAAGAACACACATATATTCATGAAAACATAAAAGGTTCAGATCTGAAATCATAGCACTCGGGCCCTAGTGACAAGCATTAAGCATAGCAAAGTCATAGCAACATCAATCTCAGAACATAGTGGATACTAGGGATCAAACACTAACCAAACTAACTCTATTACATGATAAATCTCATCCAACCCATCACCATCCAGCAAGCCTACAATGAGATTACTCATGAACGGTGGGGAGCATCATGGAATTGGTGATGAAGGATGGTTGGTAATGACGAATGCGTCGATTTCCCCTCTCCGGAGCCCAAAACGGACTCCAGATCTGGTCTCCCGAGGAAGAACTAGCGAGGGCGGCGGCTCCGTATCGTGAAATGTGATGAACTCTTCTCTCTGATTTTTTTCCTCGACAAATAGGGTTATATGAAGCTGGAGAGGAGGTCGGAGGATCCACGAAGGGCCCACAAGCCTGCCCCACGCGGCTAGGGGGTGGCCGCGGCTAGCAGGCTTGTGGCCTGCTGGTTGCCCTCCTCTAGTTAATTCTTGCGCTAGTATTTTTTATCAATTCCAAAAATATTCTCCGTAAATTTTCAGGACAATCCGAGAACTTTTATTTTTGCACAAAAATAACACCAAGGCCTGAAAACAGCGTCAGTCTAGGTTATTTCCATTCAAATCATGCAAATTAGAGTCCACAACAAGGGCAAAAGAGTTTGAAAACGTAGATATGTTGGAGACGTATCAACTCCCCCAAGCTTAAACCTTTGCTTGTCCTCAAGCAATTCAGTTGATAAACAGAAAGTGATAAATAAAAACTTTTACAAACTTTGTTTGATCTTGCTGTTGTAAATATGTCTAACTTATGTTTAGATTTTCAGCAAAGATTATAAACTAACCACATTCACAATAACATTTAGGTCTCACATTTACTCATGTCAATGGCATAACCAACTAGTGAGCTATAATAACGAGTCCCGGATGACAATAATTTATCAAAATAATCATGATACAATATGACATAATGGTATCTCGGTAGCCCTTTCTGAGACCGCAAAACATAAATGCAGAGCACCTCTGGAGAACAAGGACTGACTAAACATTGTAATTCATAGTAAGAGAGATCCATTCATGCTCATACTCAACATCAATTAATAGCAAGGCATACAAATGACAATGGTGCTCCCTAACTGGTGCCTTTTATAAGAGGATGATGACTTAACAATAAGGTAAATAGATAAGCCCTACGCATAGGGAAGCATTGATTTGCAGAGGTGCTAGAGCTCAAGCTTTTAAAACGGAGATAGGTAATGATTTTGGAGCGGTATGCTTCCATTTGTCACATAACGACTAAGAGGCTTTCAATATCTTTCATGCTAGATACATTCTAGGCGGTTCCCAAATAGAATGGTAAAGTTTTTACTCCCCCTCCACCAATCAGTCACACTCCACGGCGAGCCGAATTCACGGGTACCGTCCATACAAACACATTCCTGGGGAGTTTTGTTTAATTATATTTTCCTTTTTATTTCGAGCATGAAACTGGGCATTCCGATTACCAGCCACTTTTCGTGAACGATAGTGAATCAACACATATTGTGAGAATAACCCACCTAGCATGGAAGATACTGACAGCCCCTAGTCGCCACATGAGCGATTTGGGCATACAAAACAGAAGGTCTATTTGAAGGTTTAAAGTTTAGCACATCCAAATTTACTTGGAACGGCAGGTAAATACCGCATATAGGTAGATATGGTGGACTCATATGGAACAACTTTGGGTTTATTGAGATGGATGCACAAGCAGTATTCCTGCTTAGTACAAGTGAAGGCTAGCAAAAGACTGGGGAGCGACCAACTAGAGAGCGACACAGTCATCAATATGCCTTGAGATTAACCAACATTGAATGCAAGCATCAGTAGCATATAATTCACTATGAACATAAATATCGTGGAGGCTATGTTGATTTGTTTCAACTACATGCGTGAACATGTGCCAAGTCAAGCCACTTGAATCACCCAGAGGAGGGTACCATTCTATCATACTACATCACAACCATTTTAATGCTCATGTTGGCACTCAAGACGAACCATTATCCACTCTTAGCTAATTAAGCATGGCATGAATAAGTATAATATCTAATTGTTATTGCAAACATGGTCAACCCATAATGTACTGAATTTAGAACGATGAGCTAATCATATTTAGAAAAGCAAGATAGGTCGAGTTCATACCAGCTTTTCTCCATCTCAATCTTTTCATCAAATATCATCATTATTGCCTTTCACTTGCACGACCGAACAATGTGAATAATAATAAGAGTGCACGTGCATTGGACTAAGCTAGAATCTGCAAACAATAAACCAAAGGAGAAGACAAGGCAATATGGGCTCTTTGTAAGATAAACAATAGTGCATATGAGAGCCACTCAACACGTCATCGTGGTCTTATCCTTACGACCCAAAGAAAAGAAAGGAAAGTTATTTACACGGGAAAGCTCCCAACAAGCAAAAAGAAAAACGAGAAATCATTTTGGGTTTTCTCTTTAATGCTACAACTAAGCTACTAGGAAATAAACCTACAACTATTTTTTTGTATTTTTCTCAAAGTTTATTAAACACACAAGATGAAAGCAAAACAAGAATATAAACTACCATGGATAGTACAATTAAAAAGTATGAACACCGACAACTGAAATAAGTGTGTGAACATGAATGTAATGTCGGTGAGAAATGCGTACTCCCCCAAGCTTAGGATTTTGGCCTAAGTTGGTCTAGGGCCATGGCTGGAAATAACCTTCTCCGGGGTACTCTGGAGGACACTAAGGGTTCCATTGATTAGAGATCTCTTGTGGCTCCCACTGAAAAACCGTGGTCTGGTATGGATCCAGAGCCGGTGTTGGCTCAGGTGCTGGGAGTTGCTCCAAGCCCCAATATTGGTAGATGTCATCGGGCATAATAGTGTACCTACCTGAATGAATACCGAACAGAGAAGAAACAGGCAGAGTAATAATCTCACAAGTACCCTGACTAAATACTAAGTTGTAAAGCAGCCTCCTATCATCATTCTTCTTAATAAAATCATGGGCTACCATGCGGTCATAATCCAAAAACTTCGCGGGTATAAGCTTTTCATCTTTGTCGTGAATCCTAATGGGTATCTCAAAATGTTTAGCTAAACGAGATGCATAGATACCTCCGAATATGGGCCCCTTCGAACGGTTGGTGTTCAACCGTTGGGCCACCATAGCGCCCAGACTAAAAGTTCTATCAGCAAGTAAAGCGTGGCGCAAAATAGCAAGGTCAGGGGAACTAAGGCTACCACTCTCCCAGCGACCAACTAAACATCTTCCCGCAAATAATGACCAATAGCATAGCACGGGAAAATGTAAACTAGATGATCTTGCCTTTGACACGCCTCTCTCCTCTCCTACAGTGACTGAGGCAATAAAGTCTTCCATGTCCCGAGGACGTGGTTCCCTGATGCTGGCCTCATAGGGTATCTTGCAAACTTTGCAAAAATCATGAAGATTCATTTTCTTAGGCACATCATATAAATGAAATTCTACTGTAGGAGGGTCTTCCCTATGATGAAAGTGAAAATTTTGCACAAAGGTATTAGTGAGCAAGAGGTACTGGTAACACTTATCATTGAGGAAGTCAGTGATGCCTGCATTCTCGGCCAAATAATAGAAATCTTCATAAATTCCAGCCGCCCTCAAGAATGTGTCGCACGGCCATTCACATGGTCGGATTTCTGCGACGCGAGAAAGATTGTATTTGGGTTTCTCCTTCATTTCATTTTCATCTTTCGTAGAACCCCGGCTTGAAGAACCTCTTAATAACCTTCTCATCATTTCTGAAAAAATCTGAATTTTTTAGTGAGTGAAAATAAAGGTGAACAAAACTCAACAAAACTCATAGCCACTACTCCTTCAAGTGCCTAGAGACTATATCATGCATCAAAACTACTTGGGACCATAAGAATTTGACATGCAAGCTCAAGAACAAGGTTACCATAGCAGCAAAAAATTGCAATATAAAAGGCACTAGAACAAAAACTAATTGGACCATTGGAGGAATCACATACCGGTGAGCAATCCGTTAAAACAGTTTTGCAAATGGAGCTTTGAGAAAGGAGATCGAAAATGGCGGCAAGATGAGCTAGAACACGAGTTTGAGCAATGGTGGGATTTTTCTGGAGGAAGATGAAGTGAATGAGTGCTGGAATAAGTGGAGAGGGCACGTGGGACCCACAAGCTTGCTAGGCGTGGCCAGGGGGTGGCCGTGCCCTACAGGCTTGTGGCCCACTGGTGCAGCCCTCTGATTCATTCTCAGTGCCAGAAATTCTTAAATATTCCAGAAAAAATCATACTAAATTTTCAAGGGCTAGGAACTTTTATTTTTAGGTCATTTTTCTATTGCACGGAAAACTCAGAAACAGAAAAATAATAGCATTTTTACTTAATTTCATCTAGGTAATAGAAAGTAAAAGTTAGGTGCAAGAAGTTGTGCTTTCTAAATTCATTCATCGCATGCTCCTCAAAAGGAATCCATCAATAAGGTTGATCAAGTCTTATTAACGAACTTCTTTTGAATGACATGAAACCGAAGAATTTTTGAATATCACTAAGTTACCTCAATGGGGATATGCATTTCCCCAACAATAAGTATATCATATTTCTTCTTTATAGTAGGAAGGGGGAACTCAAAGTCTCCAATAATAATTGTTGGAATTTTTTCAATAGAGTTGATACTTTGGACTTGAGGTTATTTCTTCGGGAAGTGTACCTTATGCTCATTACCATTAATATGAAAAGTGATATTGCCCTTGTTGCAATCAATAACAGCCCCTACAGTATTCAAAAAGGGTCTACCAAGGCTGATCGACATACTGTCGTCCTCGGGAATATCAAGAATAACAAAGTCTGTCAAGATAGTAGCATTTGCAACTATGACAGGTACATCCTCACAAATACCGATAGGTAGAGCAGTTGATTTATCACCTATTTGCAAAGATATTTCAGTAGGTGTCAACTTATTCAAATCAAGTCTACGGTATAAAGAGAAAGGCATAACACTAACACCAGCTCCAAGATCACATGAAGCAGTTTTAACATAATATTCTTTAATAGAGCATGGTATAGTAGGTACTCCTAGATCTCCTAGTTTCTGAGGTATTCCACCTTTAAAAGTATAATTATCAAGCATGGTGGAAATCTTAGCTTTCGGCATCTTTCTTTTATTTTTCACAATATATTTGATATACTTAGCATAAGGAGACATTTTCAAAATATCAATCAAGCGCATACGTAAAAAGACAGGTCTAAGTATTTCAGCAAAGCGCTCAAAGTACTCATCATCTTTTTTCTTGGATGGCTTAGGAGGAAAGGGCATGGGTTTCTGAACCCATGGTTCTATTTCTCTACCATGTTTCCTAGCAATGAAGTCTCTTTTATCATATCTTTTATTCTTAGGTTGTGGGTTATCAAGATCATCAGTAGGTTTGATCTCCACATCATTATCATTACTAGGTTGAGCATCAACATGAACTTCATTATTAAAGTAATCACTAGGCTCATGTTCATCACCAGATTGTGTCTCAGCATCAGAAATAGAAATATCATTTGGATTCTCAGATGTATCTATAACAGGTTCACTAGCAGCATGCAAAGTACTATCGTCATTCTTTTTCCTACTCTTATTGGAAGGAATAGGTGCATCACTATTAACTCTCTAAGAATCTTGCTCAATTCTGCTAGGATGGCCCTCAGGATACAAAGGTTTTTGAGTCATTCTACCACCTCTAGTCACAACTTTAACAGAATGATCATTGTCTTTACTATTCATCTCATTAAGCAAATCATTTTGAGCCTTAAGTACTTGTTCTACTTGAGTGGTTACCATGGAAGCATATTTACTAATAATCTTAAGATCATTGACAGTTCTACTCAAATAATCACCCAAGCGATCAAGAATATAAGCATTATGTTTCAATTGTCTACTAACATAGGCATTGAAATTTTCTTGCTTCATAATAAAATTATCAAATTCATCCAAGCATTGGCTAGCAGGCTTATTATAAGGGATATCTCTTTCATCAAATCTTCTGAGAGAATTTACCTCTACTACCTGTGTCGGGTTATCAAGGCCATGTATATCTTGAATAGGTGGTAGATTCTTAACATCTTCAGCTTTAATACCCTTTTCTTTCATAGATTTCTTTGCCTCTTGCATATCTTCAGGATTGAGGAATAGAATACCTCTTTTCTTCGGAGTTGGCTTTGGAGGTGGTTCAGGAATAGTCTAATCATTATCACTGCTCAATATATTATTCAATAGTAATTCAGCTTGGTCAACAGTTCGTTCCCTGAAAACACAACTAGCACAACTATCTAGGTAGTCCCTAGAAGCATCGATTAGTCCATTATAAAAGATATCAAGTATTTCATTTTTCTTGAGAGGATGATCAGGCAAAGCATTAAGTAATTGGAGAAGCCTCCCCCAAGCTTGTGGGAGACTCTCTTCTTCAATTTGCACAAAGTTAAATATTTCCTGCAAGGCGGCTTGTTTCTTGTGGGCAGGAAAATATTTTTCAGAGAAGTAATAAACCATGTCGTGGGGACTATGCACACAACCAGGAGCAAGAGAATTAAACCATTTCTTAGCATCGCCCTTTAATGAGAAAGGAAAGAACTTAAGAATATAGTAATAGCGAATTTTTTCCTCATGAGTAAATAGGGTGGCTATATCATTCAATTTGGTAATATGTGCCACGACAGTTTCAGATTCATAACCATGGAAAGGATCAAATTCAACCAAAGTAATTAACTTAGGATTGACGGAGAATTCATAATCCTTATCAGTAACAAAGATGGGTGAAGTAGCAAACTTAGGATCATATTGCATTCTAGCATTCAAATATTTTTCCTTCCACTTGCGAAGCAATTTCTTAAGATCATTTCTATCCTGACAAGTGAGTGTATCTAGACAGTGATCTCTGTCGATCTTAAGAAATTGCTTCGCAAGTGGAAGGAAAAAATCTTTGAATGCTAGAATGCAATATGATCCTTAGTTTGCTACTTCACCTATCTTTCTTACTGATAAGGATTATGAATTCTCTGTCGATCCTGAGTTAATTACTTTGGTTGAATCTGATCCTTTCCATGGTTATGAATCTGAAACTGTTGTGGCACATCTTACCAAATTGAATGATATAGCCATCCTATTTACTCATGAGGAAGAAATTCGCTATTACTATATTCTCAAGTTGTTTCCTTTCTCATTAAAGGGTGATGCTAAGATATGGTTTAATTCTCTTGCTCCTGTTTGTGTGTGCAGTCCACAGAATATGATATATTACTTCTCTGAAAAATATTTTCCTACCAATAAGAAACAAGCTGCCTTTGGAGGAAATATTTAACTTTGTGCAAATTGAAGAACAGAGTCTCCCACAAGCTTGGGGGAGGCTTCCCCAGTTACTCAATGATGTGCCTGATCATCCTCTCAAGAAAAATGAAATACTAGATATCTTTTATAATGGACTAACCGATGCTTCTAGGGATCACCTAGATAGTTGTGATGGTTGTGTTTTCAGGGAATGAACTATTGAACAAGTTGAGCTGCTATTGAACAATATATTGAGCAATGATAATGATTGGACTATTCTCGAGCCACCTCCAAATCCAACTCCGAAGAAAAGAGGTATTCTATTTCTCAGTCCTAAAGATATGCAAGAAGCAAAGAAATCTATGAAAGAAAAAGGTATTAAAGCTGAAGATGTTAAGAATCTACCACCTATTGAAGAAATACATGGTCTTGATAACCTGACACAGGTAGTATAGGTAAATTCTCTCCGTAGATTTGATGAAGGAGATATTCCTTATAATAAGCCTGCTAGCCAATGCTTGCATGAATTTGATAACTTTGTAGTCAAGCAAGAAAATTTTAATGCTTATGTTAGTAGACAATTGAAACATAATGCTTATATGCTTTATCGCTTGGGTGACTATTTGAGTAGAACTATCAATGATCTTAAGCTTATTAGTAAACATGCTTCCATGGTAACTACTCAAGTAGAACAAGTACTAAAGGCGCAAAATGAATTACGTAATGAGATGAATAGTAAGAACAATGATTATTTTGCTAAAGTTGTGACTAGAGGTGGTAGAATGACTCAAGAACCTATGTGTACTGAGGACCACCCTAAGAGAATTGAGTAAGATTCTCAAAGAGTTAATACCGATGCACATATTAGTTCTAGTAAGAGTAGGAAAAGGAATGACGATAGTACTTTGCATGCTACTAGCAAACTTGTTATAGATACACCTGAGAACCCAAATGATCTTTTCTGTTTCTGATGCTGAGTCACAATCTGGTGATGAACATTTGCCTAGTGATAATATTAATGATGATGTTAATGTTGATTCTCAACCTAGTAATGATAATGATGTGGAGATTGAACCTGTTGTTGATCTTGATAACCCACAACCTAAGAATAAGAGACATGATAAAAGAGACTTTGTTGCTAGAAAACATGGTAGAGAAAGAGAACCATGGGTTCATAAACCCATGCCCTTCCCCCCTAAGCCATCCAAGAAAAAGTATTATGACGATTTTGAGTGCTTTGTTGAAATGCTTAGACCTGTCTTTTTACGTATGCGTTTGACTGATATTCCGAAAATGTCTCCTTATGCTAAGTATATGAAAGATATTGTGACAAACAAAAGAAAAATACCGGAAACTGAGATTTCCACCATGCTTGCTAATTATACCTTTAAGGGTGGAAAACCAAAGAAACTAGGAGACCCCGGAGTACCTACTATACCATGCTCTATTAAAGGAAATTATGTTAAAACTGATTTATGTGACCTTGGAGGTGGTGTTAGTGTTATGCCTTTCTCTTTATATCGTAGACTTGATTTGAATAAGTTGAAACCTACTGAAATCTCCTTGCAAATGGTTGATAAATCAACTGCTTTACCCATCGGTATTTGTGAAGATGTACATGTTATAGTTGTGAATGTTACTATCTTAACGGACTTTGTTATCCTTGATATTCCCGAGGACGACAGTATGTCGATCATCCTTTGTCGACCCTTCTTTAATACTACAGGGGTTGTTATTGATTGCAATAAGGGCAATGTCACTTTTCATGTTAATGGTAATGAGCATACGGCGCATTTTCCGAAGAAACAACCTCAAGTTCATAGTGTCATCTCCATTGAAAAGGTTTCCACGATTATTATCGGAGGCTTTGAATTCCCTCTTCCTACTGTCAAGAAGAAATATGATATACTTATTGTTGGGAATATGCATATCCCCATTGAGGTATCTTAGTGTTATTCGAAAATTCTTCGGTTTCATGTTATTCAAAAGAAGTTTGTTAGTAAGACTTGATCAACCTTATTGATGGATTCCTTTTGATGAGCATGACATGGATGGATTTAGAAAGCACAACTTCCTGTACCTAACTTTTACTTTTGGTTTCCTAGTTGAAATTAAGTAAAAATGCTATTATTTTTTTGTTTTCCGAGTTTCCCGTGCAATAAAAAAAGTGACCTGAAAATAAAAGTTCTTCAAATGTCCTGAAAATGGAGTATGATTTTTTCTGTAATATTCAAGTATTTTTGGCATTCAGTATGCATCAGGGGGCTGCACCAGTGGGCCACAAGCCTGCAGGACGCGGCCACCCCCCTGGTCGCGCCCTGGTGGCTTGTCGGTTCCACATGGGGCCCCCTCACTTATTCCAGCACCCATTCACTTCATCTTCCTCCAAAAAAATCCACCATTGCTCAAACCCGTGTTCTAGCTCATCGTTCTGCCATTTTCGATCTCCTTGCTCAGAGCTCCATTTGCAAAACTGTTTTAGGGGATTGCTCATTGGTATGTGACTCCTCCAATGGTCCAATTAGTTTTTGTTCTAGTGCCCTATATATTGAAAAAAAATTGTTGTTGTGGTGACCTTGTTCTTGAGCTTGCATGTCAAATTTGTATGGTCCCAAGTAGTTTTGATGCATGATATAGCCTCTAGGCACTTGAGGGAGTAGTTGCTATGAGTTTTGTTCACTTCTATTTTGATTCACTAAAAATTTCAGAAATTTTTCAGAGAAAGAAAAGATGTTGAGGAGAATGTACGAAGGTGGTTCCTCGAGCAAGAAATCTCCGAGACTCGCGTTACGTGAGCCCAATTTTCAACCAATGAGGGAAGCTCGAGTACTGCCTTGTGAATGTCGTCGGATCAATTCATGGACAACGCCGGGTTCAAGGAAGAGTTTTATGCGTGCATAAGTAATGCTGGCCTTGAGGATTTTATTTTAGACCAATGCAAGCAATATTATCAACTCACTCATTCTTTCATGCAGAGGTTTGAATTTTCATCCAGGCGTAATTCTCATTTTGTTCTATTTAATCTTTATGATAAGTCCTATACCATGGGCTTAGAGGATTTTAATGATGCATGCAAAATTCCATAGTGGGGTAGCCATAGCGATCCTCACAAAAATGGATATAATGATTTCCTTGCTAGCATCACGGTGGGAGAAACTGGAATCATTACACAAGCTACTTTGGGGAGCATTCACTTTCCGGCTATACATTATTTTGCTCTCTTCATAGGTAGATGTATTAACGGTAAACATGAGCATAGCCACCTTTGCGTGCCTGATCTTAGTATTCTTAAGAGTGTTGTAATAGTAGATAGACGATATAACTTGGGGGCTATTATTGCCAGGAGGTTACATCTTAATGCTAGGGATGGAGATTTCTTTGGTGGAATTTATGCCACCCGTGTAGCTAAGTATCTTGGGGTACCCATAAGAGAGAATGATATTGAGTTACCCCTTGCTTTTCTTGATCATGAGGCTTTGGTATGCTACCAGTTTTTTTAAAGGAACGAACAATCCCTCCAGTACCGACTAATTTTTGACAGACAACATGTTGTCCATGTTACCCTTCCTACTCCTGCCTTCTTTAACTTTCAGGAGAAACAGAGATACGTTATAACTAGAGAGGAGGCAAACAAGTACGAGAGGAACGCGGAATCAGCTTGCCTTCATGTTGCAGTCGTTCAGGCAGTAGCCGCTGCATCCCAATACAACCCCAACTATGATTTCGAATATTATCCAGGCCAGCAGCGGCCCTAGACCAACTTAGGCCAAAAGCCTAAGCTTGGGGGAGTACGTATTTCTCACCGATATTACATTCATGTTCACACACTCATTTCAGTTGTCGGTGTTCACACTTTTTCATTATACTATCCATGGTAGTTTATTTCTTCTTTATGCTTTCTTCTTGTGTGTTTGATTAATCTTTAAGAAAATCCAAAAAATTAGTTCTAGCTTTACATTTTAGTTTGTTTAGTTGTAGCATTAAAAGAAAACCCAACAAGATTTCTCGTTCTTCTTTTGCTTGTTGGGAGTTTTCCCGTGTAAATAGTTTTTCTCGTTCTTGCTTTGAAACTCCTTTTCTTTGGGTCGTAAGGAGAAGACCATGATGAAATGTTAAGTGGCTCTCATATGCATAATTGTTTATCTTACATAGAGCCGATATTGCCTTGTCTTCTCCTTTGAGTTACTGCTTGCAGATTCCAGCTTAGTCCCATGCACGTGCACTCTTATTATTCACATCGTTCGGTCGTGCAAGTGAAAGGCAATTATGACGATATATGATGAAATGACCGAGATGGAGAAAAGCTGGTATGAACTCTAACTATCTTGTTTTTGTAAATATGATTATCTCATCGTTCGGGATTCAGTTCATTATGGGTTGAACATGTTTGCAATGACAATTAGATACTATAGTTATTCATGCTATGCTTAATTAGCTAAGAGTTAATAATGGTTTGTTTTGAGTGCCAACATTCATATTAAAATAGTTGTGATGTAGTATGATAGAATGGTATCCTCCTCTGAATGATTCGAGTGGCTTGTCTTGGCACATGTTCACGCATGTAGTTGAAACAAAACCAACATAGCCTTCATGATGTTTATGTTCATGGTGATTTATATCCTACTCATGCTTGTATTCAATGTTGGTCAATCTCAAAACATGTTTATGACTGTTGTCGCTCTCTAGTTGGTCGCTCCCCAGTCTTTTGCTAGCCTTCACTTGTACTAAGTGGGAATACCCCTTGTGCATCCATCTCCATAAACCCAAAGTTGTTGCATATGAGTCCACCACACTACCTATATGCGGTATTTACATGTCATCCCAAGTAAATTTGCATGCGCCACTCTCCAAATTTTCAAACGAATATTCCATTTTATATGCCCAAATCGCTCATGTAGTGACTGGGGGTTGTCAGTATATTCCATGCTAGGTGGGTTATTCTCACGATACGTGTTGATTCACTATCATTCACAAGGAAGTGGCTGGTATTCGGGATGCCCAGTCCCATGCTCAAAAATCAAATCAAAGTATAATAAACAAAACTCCCCCAGGATTGTGTTTGTATGGACGATACCCGTGGATTCGGCCCGTCATGGAGTGTGATTAATTTGGTGGAGGGGAAGTAAAAACTTTACTATTCTGTTTGGCAACCGCCTATAATGTATCTAGCATGGAAGATATCAAGATCTCTTAGTTGTTATGTTGGCAATGAAAGCATACCGCTCAAAATTATTATTCATCCCTGTTTTAAAAATTCGAGCTCTGGCACCTCTGCAAATCAATGCTTCCCTCTATGAAGGGCCTATCTATTTTAAATTTTACTGTCAAGTCATCATCCTCTTATAAAGGCACCAGTTAGGGAGCACCACTATCATTTGCATGCTTTGCTATTAATTGATGTTGAGTATGAGTGTCACTGGATCTCTTTTACCATGAATTACAATGTCTAGTCAGTCCTTGTTCTCCAAAGGTGCTCTGCATTTATGTTTTGCGGTCTCAGAATGGGCTAGTGAGATACCATTATGTCATATTATATCATGATTGTTTTGGTAAAATTGTTGTCATCCGAGACTTATTATTATTGCTCGCTAGTTGATTATGCCATTGATATGAGTAAATGTGACACCTAATGTTATTGTGAATGTGATTAGTTCATAATCTTTGCTAAAAACTTGAACATAAGTTAGACATATTTACAACAGCAAGATCAAATAGAGTTTGTAAAAGTTTTTCTTTATCACTTTCAGTTTATCAACTGAATTGCTTGCGGACAACCAAAGGTTTAAGCTTGGGGGAGTTGATACATCTCCAACGTATCTACTTTTCCAAACTCTTTTGCCCTTGTTTTGGACTCTTATTTGCATGATTTGAATGGAACTAACCCGGACTGGCGCTGTTTTTAACAAAAATGCCTTAGTGTTATTTTTGTGCAAAAATAAAAGTTCTTGGATTGACCTGGAAATTTACGGAGAATATTTTTGTAATTAATGAAACATATTGGCGAAATAATCAACTGCAGGGGGGGCCACCACCTGGCCACAAGCCTGGAGGGCACGCCCACCCCCCTATGGCGCGCCCCTATGGCTTGTGGGCCCCCTGACGGTCCTCTGACCTTGTTTACACTTCTATATATTCCTATTTGGGAAGGAAAAAGGAGAAGAGTTCATCGCGTTTCACGATACGGAGCCGCCGCCACCTCTTGTTCTTCCTCGGGAGACCAGATCTGGAGTCCGTTTTGGGCTCCGGAGAGGGGAAATCGACGCCTTCATCATCACTAACCATCCTTCATCACCAATTCCATGATACTATCCACCGTTCGTGAGTAATTCCATCATAGGCTTGCTGGACGGTGATGGGTCGGATGAGATTTACCATGTAATCGAATTAGTTTTGTTAGGGTTTGATCCCTGGTATCCACTATGTTCTGAGATTGATGTTGCTATGACTTTGCTATGCTTAATGCTTGTCACTAGGGCCCGAGTGCCATGATTTCAGATCTGAACCTATTATGTTTTCATGAATATATATGTGGTCTTGATCCTATCTTGCAAGTTGTAGACACCTATTGCGAGTTATGATCCGCCTCCCCCAGGGTGACAATAACTGGGATTCTTTCTGGTGATTACCGTAGTTTGAGGAGTTCATGTATTCACTAAGTGCTAATGCTTTGGTCCATTTCTCTATTAAAAGGAGGCATTAATATCCCTTAGGTTCCATTAGGACCCCGCTGCCACGGGAGGGTACGACAAAAGGTATCATGCAAGTTCTTTTCCATAAGCATGTATGACTATATATGGAATACATGCCTACATTACATTGATGAATTGGAGCTAGTTCCATGTCACCCTATGTTATAACTATTGCATGATCAATTGCATCTGACATAATTATCCATCATCGATCCATTGCCTACGAGCTTTCCACATATTGATCCTTGCTAAGTAACTTCTCCGATGTTACTGTTACAATCACTACAAACTGCTATTGTTACTTTGCCACTGTTACCTTTACTTCCATATTACTTTGCTATTGAAACATTTGCTGCAGGTATTAAGTCTTTCAGGTGTGGTTGAATTGACAACTCAACTGCTAATACTCGAGAATATTCTTTGGCTCCCCTTGTGTCGAATCAATAAATTTGGGTTGAATACTCTACCCTCGAAAATTGTTGTGATCCCCTATACTTGTGGGTTATCAACTAGCACCACATAGTCCACAAAGAGCATACACCATGGGATATCTCCTTGTATATCACTTGTGACCTCATCCATCACCAGGGCAAAAAGATAAGGGCTCAAAGGTGACCCTTGATGCAGTCCTATCCTAACACTAGTGTAGGATCGACCTATAGTGCCGGTTCGTAAGGGCCTTTAGTGTCAGTTCTCAAACCGGCACTAAAGGGTGGGGACTAAAGGCCACCCCCCTTTAGTCCCAGTTCAACACGGCCCGGCACCAAAGGCCCTCCACATGGCACCTGCTAGCGTCATGGGTTGGGGGACCTTTAGTCCCGGTTGGTAACACCAACCGGGACTAAAAGTATTTAATTCTTTTAATTTTGGTTTATTTTTTCTTTTAATCCTTTAGGGGTTTATGAATTAAGTATGGTTTATTTTTCCTTTTAATTTTGTGTTTTCCATTTAATTATTTTTCATTTCAAACATATATTACGCTACTACATACTGTACACGTTGTGCATATATATATATATACAAATGGAATTTCTCATAGAACCGATCATATATATATATCATCGAATTTCTCGTATGACGACCATTCACATACATATATATACAATTTCTCGTACAATTTGCGGATCATTACATATGCAGGCATTACTTCTTGATCTTGTTATGGTATTGTCCTTTGGGATCTATGACCTGGTCGACCAAAAATCCAGCTATTTCCCCTTGAATTGCTCGTATGCGAGCCTCTGGTAGGAGCTGGCCCCGCATCTCCGTCGGCTATTAAGAAGGACATCAAGATGAATATATTAGCTGTGTGTATATATATTATCTAGATCATGATAAAACAATTATGGATAGTGTTATGGCAAACGTACCCAAAGATTTCTTTCGTTTCTGCTCCTTTCAGACGTGATCATGCGAATGTTCTCGCAAACGTAGTATGCACATAAACTATTCCCTTGCTCCTGCCTCATGCACTTTACGAGAATAAAATTCAATCAGGTAATAATTAATCAAGCATGATAATGGTATTGAAACTAGAATTAAAGAGATGCACGGACATAGCTAGCTAGTATTACTTAATTACCTTGGATCGCACCCATGTCAGCTTTTGTGTCCTGTCGCCTGGGACTTTTTTGATGAACTTGGCCCAAGCCCTGCCCGCTGGCAAAGAAAATGAATAAAGGAGTTATTAACTACTTGATATCAGGAAATGAAGTAAAGAGGCCGACATAGTGCGATAATGATTGAAATTACTTGTCGACCATCCCCCTCACGGTTGCGTATTCGGATGGATCCTTATATCGTGAGTCTAGTACTTCAACTTTTGCCTTGTCAACTTCAATGATTAACAAAATCCAGTGGTAACTACATGCGCACATGTTTTGTATAATTAAGCAGGCATGTGCATAACTCATCAACTACACTTATTAACATCTAGTAAGCAAAAAATAGAATTTGTAGTACAAGATATAGTAACACTCACCCGAAGTTGTAAGGAAGTAGTATTTCTGGTTGGGTGTTTAGATGCTTCAAAAAATCTAGCAGGAATCTCTCTGTGTCTTTTCTCGAATATTCAGTTTCCCATATCTTTTGATTAACCGTATTTGGGTCAATGAACCCAATGCCATAGCGTCCAGCTTGTTTCATTTCATACATCTTCATTATGCATAGTACCACATAAAAGATTATAGTGAGGATAATTACAGGTAATGAACGAGAGCATAGCTAGATAGAGACTTAAATTACAGAAAGAAAGCACTTACAGACAATAGCAATTGACTAAAGATTTGTCGAGTGTGTCTTTATTGAATAACTAAAAAAACTCTAAATAATGAATCCACAAATCTTTTTTATGGAAGTAATGCTTCTTATTGACTCTCACCATGAGGGACTCTTGATTGGTATTTGTTGTTTCTTGCATGTACCACGTATGCAAATTGTACAATCTCGTTGGTAGAAGCTTGACATCATCAGGCTTGACCAGAGGTTTGCCGCGGGCATATTGATATTTTAGTGCCTCCTCTTTAAGCCCGGGGATTTCCTCAAGGCCTAGGAGTTGTTCAATAGTGACACCAGGCTCTTTAGCCTTCCTTCTATGATCGTCGGTTACTACCAGCCGATCGGCGGTACTCACGGTTGTTTGTACAATGAGCGGGGGGATCGATTGCACTGCCTGTTCTCCGAGCCAGGGAACAGTTTCCCACTTTTTTGCCAACTCCTTGGCTCGAGCTCGAGCTCGACTCCTTTTGCCCTGCAAGATATGACTTCTTGATAGACCGCACATAGTCAGAGTCCTTCCGATTGACAGCCGGTCCATCCATATCAATAAAGTGTTGTGAGACATGCTTAGGTACTTTCTCCTTTGGCGGCGGAGCGGTTTCGATCCAAAATGGGCCTTCACTTTGGCATCCACTACGGTGTCGAGTTCCTTCATAGTTAGGTGGTAAGGCAACTTCAGAAGAGGCTTGAGGCTTGGACCATATTTGAATTTCTTGTGTGTTGTACTGCTAGTTGTCGTAGCTGCGGCCTCCCTCTTCCGATGTTGCTTAGGCGACGGAGCACGTTGAGTCAGCGGAGATGGCAGACGCGGTGCCAGACTTGGAGTCGACGGACCATGCTGACACCATGGTGCCGGACTTGGAGGAGGAGTCGCCTGACGCGGTGCAGGACTTGGAGGAGGAGGAGTTGGTTGACGTCATGCCAGACTTGGAGGAGGACTCGACTGAGGCGGTGCCATACTTGGAGGAGGATGAGTCAGCTGATGCGGTGCCGAACTTGGAGGAGGACGAGTCGACTGATGCGGCGGCGGACTTGGAGGAGGAGGAGTCGGTGGCCTTGGAAAGACGATGCAATCCTTTTTCCATAGAATGATACGATGTATGGCCTCTCCCAGTGTTCTCTCCTCGTCACCTCCAAGAATGTCAAGTTGTAGCTCGTGATATCCTGACATCACTTCATCAACCCCGACACGAGCATAGCCAGTTGGAATGGGATTGCAATGGAAGGTCACTTATGGGGGATTTGCTAAAGCATAGCCGTGCGCCACCTTCATGGATAAGTTCTTCGCTTTCATGTGTAGCTCACAGTTAGTCGTGTCTTTGATATCACCCATAGGGTAGCTAGCTAGTAGTGCATCATCGATATCGGTCGGGGCAGAACCCACGTTGCTTCTCAACATAGATGGGACGGTGGTATCCAATGCTGGATCGATCTGCTCATGTTGTCGCTGAGACGCCCTTTCCAGGCCGAGTGAGACGATCTGCTCATGCTGCCGCCTGATTCTGGATTCCAACTCGCATTGATTCTGGGCCTTCAAGGCAGAGTGCTTCCTCCTTCTTCTTTCGCTCCTCATGCATCTTCTTTCTCACACGGCTTCTGTAGCCGTCGTTCCAACCCGCAAACCCCTCAAACCATGGAACAACGCCTTTGCCTCATGTTCTTCCTGGATGTTCAGGATTCTTCAGAGCGCGCATAAGCTCGTCGTCCTCTCTGTTGGGCGTGAACACCCCCGTTCAAGCTTCTTCTATTTTCATTAGTATTTCGTCTGCCACTCTTTTAAGACTTGCCTTCACCATAATATCCCCTGTCTCTGGGTCCAAATTCCCCCCATGCACATAAAACCATGTCCTGCACCTGGGGGGCAGGTCATTGTAACTGGAGTGACCCCTGCACTAATCATCTCTTGTTCGGATTGGTCCCACTTAGGTAGGGCCACCTGGTCCCAGAGTATGGTGTCACTTCTTTTTCACATCATTAATCTTGTTTTTTCTCGACCGTTCCTTAGGTAGTTTCGATTCCTTGAACTTCACAAAATCGTCACAGTGATCTTTTGCCTTCACTAGTGCTCCCTCGAATTTTTGAGTCTTCTTGTTTGCTTTGACGTACGCAGTCGATGCATTTTTTGAAGGTGTTGAATGCGATCCTCATCTTTTTAAGAACATAGTTTTTGACTTTCTTCAGATCTGCATCTATCAAATTATCTGATAGTGTGAAATGTGACATCAGCTCAGTCCAAAGCACATCTTTTGCTCTTTCGTTGACAAAAGTAACTCTTGCTCGATCTCTCTTTGCTGGCTTTTTCCATTCTTGAACGGAGATCGAGATTTGGTCCCTAACAATAACTCCGCATTTATTCTTGAACTTGGTTGCATTTTTCCTAGGTTCAAGCGGTTCGCCAGTTGATGTTTTGATGGAATCGATATTGAACTTTATGTCAGGGTCCAACTTTCTTATCGGGCCTCGAACTACCATGTTGCTTATAGAAGATTTGCTCGATCCGTAGGCCTAAAAGAAGAAAGATGGATTCATTAATACATACAACTCAATTAAGACATGTAATGATTACCGGATGGCTTATATAATAAATATACCTCGTCGGTCTTTGTTATTTGAAGAACATTTTCTTCGTCAAAATCGTTGTCGACTTCATCTATCCATTCGTCTTCATCAAATATCATACAACCCTCACCGGAATTGTTTAGATATTGCGAGCCATCATCATCTTCAGGTTCATGCTCTGAGCTCGGGGAGAGTATGGTGTCGAACAGAGCCTCTTCTCCTTCTCTGTCGGTATTGTCCATAGCTTTTATTTAACTAACCCAAAAGAAAGATAAAACAATTTAGTATTCAAATTAGAATGCATGCAATCAATAAGAAAAACTGAATCATAGTACATAATGTGCATCTCGAATAATTCATATAATATGCATCATCGAATATAATCTCGAATAAATTGTCTCGAATATTATCGAATATAATCTTGAATATGTCTCGAGTATTATCACTAATACATCTCGAATATTATTTTCTAATATCACTAATACATATGTAGTTGACGTCCAGCGGTGCAGGCGGTGGACACCCAAAGAGAAGGAACTATGACACGATCATAGCTCGGGTGAGATCCCTGAAGAACCTTCCAGGTATTGGAGAACCTGTCATCCAACGCATCCATATAGCGACGGACGTGCTTGTCCTCCTCCCTGACATGACGACATACCACCTCCAACGGGACCGGCTGTCTCCGCACCGAAAGTGGCCCACGTGAACGCCACCAAAGAAGCTTCGGGTCGACGACGGGACCCGGGTTCCTCACCAAGATGCGCGCCCCTGAAGGTAGCATCTCCCAGTGCCAGCCCGGTGGAGCCTAGTCCCGGACATGGCGCCTCAGAAGCAGGACGTCGTCGCGAACAAGTCAACGACGAGGATGGGGGCCAGGCATCGTTGACGTCGAGAACAAATTCAATACAAAATTAACTTTTTAAAATGCTTGATTGTCATTTCTTATATACGAGGAACCTTCATAATCATAATGGATTCTCTTAACCTTTAAGGGATTTAACAAAATGGCGTCATTGTGGATGTGCAGAAAATGCTCCATATTTTTCCTGATATCATCTATCCTTCTATATGTCACGTTGTCTATCTAGTGTCAAAGGAAAAAAACCATGGCTTCATCATTAGCCGGAATTAACACGCGCATGATGGTACGAAGTTGTCCGAAGTTGTTTTGGAACGGAGTCCCGGATAGGAGAATTAGCTTTTTGGTACGAAGTTCAGCAAGAGCCTTCCGAATATTGCTATTTGGAAGGTCTTTTTGCTGAACTTTGTACCAAAAAGCTAATTATCCTATCCGGGACTCTGTTCCAAAATAACTTTGGAAAGCTTTTCGTACCATCATGCGTTTGTTACTTCCGGCTAATGATAAGCCATGGTTTTCTTGAATTCCTTGACACTAGCTAGACAAAACGTGACATATAGAAGGGTAGATGCATGAGATCGGAAAAAAAATTGATCAACTTGTGCACATCCATAATGGGGGCATTCCTAAATACCTTCAAGGACTAAGAGAATAATCTATTATATACATGCATATACTAATTGCAAATCTAACATTCATCTAACATTTCTATATCTTTTTATATCTAAAATTTATATAGCAATAAAAAAGTATAAAAAACATTTCTATATCTCTTTTATATCTAACATTTATCTAGCTATAACTAAAAGTATTAAAACGAAAAAACATTTATCTAAAATTTATATATCTAACATTTCATCTACATTTTTTTAACTAAAAGTATAAAAAAACTAGAAAAGGGAAAAACAGAAAATAAAAATGTGTGTGTGCAGTGTGTGTGCGCGCGCGTGTGTTCATGCATGTGGGGGGCTCGATCGGGGAGGAGCGCGGCCATGGCGACAGGGGCGAGGGAGAGGGGGAAGATGGAGGGAAAGGGCCTCACGGCGGCCGGGGTAACTGCGACAGCGACGGCGACGATGCGGCGACGTTGAGGAGGATCGGGCCGGGGCGGCGAGGTCGAGGAGGATCGGGTCGGCGAGGTCGATGCACGACGGCGATGGAGCGGCGAGGCGACGACGAGGTGAGGGCAATGGCGAGACGACGGCGCGACGGGGCGGCGACAGCCTGGCGGCGTCGCGCGAGGTGCGTATCGAACTGTGAAAAAATTACAAAGTGTTGTATATATATATGCGGACCTTTAGTCGCGGTTGGTGGTTGCAACCGCGACTAAAGGTACCTGTTGGTGGCTGCAACCATGACTAAAGGTTACCTTTAGTCGCGGTTGGTAGTACATGTTGGTGGCTGCAACCGCGACTAAAGGGTACCAAGCAGCAAGAAGGGTAGACCTTTAGTCGCGGTTGAAGCCACCAACCACGACTAAAGGCTAGTGCTCGCGCAGACATGGTGCAAAGCAAGTTTAGTCCCACCTCGCCAAGCGAGGGGCACCTGCACCAGCTTATAAGCCCCGCAGCGACAGCTCTCTCGAGCTCCTCTCTATGCAGGCTTGTGTGTGTCTAATGAACTTGTGTGGCCCTAGTGGGCGTACTAGGCCTTGCGGGCCTACATTCTGGTCCAACTAGAGGTTGGATTTCTAGTCGTATGCAGGCCGTGGCAGCCGAGTGAGCGCCCTATTTTTTATTTACTTTTTATTTTTCTTTTATTTTTTGCTTTATTTATTTTCTTTCGTTTCTAAGTTTTTGTGTGCTTTATTAGAGTTAATGAGTGACTCTTTTTGTGTTAGGTCAAAAAAATATAAACTTTCTGTTAGTGGTAGTAGTTTTCAAATTTGAATAGTTTAAATTTGAATTATTTGAAATTTGTGTGAATCACTAGTTTGTTAATAACTTTACTTTAAAAATAGATTTTCCTGTGATTCTTTTTTCTACTGTTTAATATTAGTGTGTTTTATCATTATATTCAATTTGGTAATTCTCAGGTTATTTAAAAAATGAAATGCCTTTGTAACAGATGAGTTTTCGTCTGAAACCCTGATACTTCGAAAGAGATTGTCCATTTTGTACTCGAAGTGCATCCAGTTATTGTCGTAACCCTCTCGACTTTTTAGCACATGATATATGGGGAAATGATGATACCATGCCAACTTGCAACCTTTTCAGAGTTCATTTGTAGTGCTTTTCAATTTTAGGGTCATTTAGCTCAAAAAATGAGTAAATGAATGAAAAATAGCAAATGAAGTCGGAAAGGGTTGAAAATTGATGACGTGGCTTTGAATGGTGCATACTGAACGCACTAAAAGTCTAGAGTTGAAATAAGTTTAAGAAAATGAAATGCCTTTATAACAGACGAGTTTTCGTCTAAAACCCTGATACTTCGAAAGAGATTGCCCATTTTGTACACGAAGTGCGTCCAATTTTTGTCATAACCCTCTCAACTTTTTAGCACATGCTATGTGGGTGAAATGATGATACAATGCCAACTTTGAACCTTTTTAGAGTTCAACGATTGAGTTATTCTCCTTCATCTTGCAGGCAAAGAATCTTTGTTGGAGGTCTTATACCTCTCAACACGGGCACGGGCCTGAGATCCCAATTTCAGCTCTTATAACATCTTGTATGTTCCGTGACGTTCAAAATGCTTTGGAGCCTCAATTCTAAGCCATAATGCATGACACACTGAACTATCAAGTAGTCATCGGAACGTGCATGTCATATGTTCACAACATCTACAGACGACGCTAGAGGGGGTAGCGCATCGAGCGGCGCCTTAAGAACATAAGCCTTCTGTGCAGCAATGAGGACAATCCTCAGATGACGGACCCAGTCCACAATATTGCTACCATCATCTTTCAACTGTATTTCTCTAGGAACATATAAAAATTCAAGGGAGCTACAGCGTGAGCTAGTAATCTACAACATAATTTGCAAAGACACTTTGACTATGTTCATGATAATAAGTTCAATTAATCATATTACTTAAGAACTCCCACTCAAATTGACATCCATCCGGTCATTCAAGTGATACATGATCCAAATTCACCAACTCAAGTCCGATCATCATGTGAGTTGATGTGGTTTCAGTGGTGAACATCATCATGTTGATCATATCTGCTATATGACTCATGTTCGACCTTTCAGTCTCTTGTGTTCCGAGGCCATGTAAGTACATGCTAGGCTCGTCAAGTTTAACCCGAGTGTTCTGCATGTGCCACACTGGATTGCACCTATTGTATGTGAATGTAGAGTCTATCACACCCGATCATCATGTGGTGTCTCGACACGACGAACTTTCGCAACGGTGCACACTCGGGGAGAACACAATTTATCTTGAAATTTAAGTGAGGGATCACCTTATAATGCTACCGTCGTCCTAAGCAAAACCAGGTACATAAAAGTATTAATATCACATGCAAATCATAAGTGACATGATATTGCCATGAACTTGTGTTTTTGATCTCCATCCTTAAAGCACCAGCATGATCTCCACTGTCACCGGCATGACACAATGATCTCCATCATCTTGATCTCCATCAATGTGTCGCCATCGGGGTTGTCGTGACCGTCGTGCTTCTACTACTATTGCTACTGTTTAACGATAAAGTAAAGCATTACAAGGCGCTTAATGATTGACACGCAGGTCATACAATAATTAAACACAACCCTGTGTCTCCTGCCGGTTGCCGTACTCATCGACATGCAAGTCGTGATATTCTATACAACACATGCTCATCTCATACATCACATATATCTCATCATGTAATTGGCCATATCACATCACAACATACCCTGCAAAAACAAGTTAGACGTCCTCTAGTTGTTGTTGCAAGTTTTACGTGGCTGCTACGGGTATCTAGCAAGAACAATTCTCACCTACGCAAAACCACAACGGTGATACATAAGTTGATTTTCAACCTTCTCAAGGACCGCCTTTGTCGAATACGATCCAACTAAAGTAGGAGAAACAGACACCCGCTAGCCATCTTTGTGCAACGAAGTTACACGTCAGTCGATGGAACCGGTCTCTCGTAAGCGTACGAGTAAGGTTGGTCCGGGCCTCTTCATCCCATAATACCGCTGAACCAAAACACGACCAAGGGAGGAAGCAATCTAAGAATCAACACCCACAAACTCCTCTGTGTTCTACTCGAGATCTCATCTACACATAGACCTAGCTCTGATACCATTGTTAGGGAACGTTGCATGGGAAACAATTAATTTCCTACGCACACGCAAGATCTGTCCATGGTGATGACCATCCACGAGAGGGAGAGTGGTTCTACATACCCTTGTAGATCGCTAAGCGGAAGCGTTAAGAAACGCGGTTGATGTAGTCAAACGTCTTCGCGATCCAAATTGCCGATCGTCCCGCGATCCCATCATGATCCATCTCGCGATCCAATCACGATCCATCACGCGATCCCATCACGATCCGTCTTGCGACCTTGATCATGGTCCTTTCGATCTAGCACCGAACGGATGGCACCTCCGTGTTCAACACATGTACGGCTGGATGATGCCTTCACCTCCTCGATCCAGCGAGCGATGGTGAAGTAGTAGATGAGTTCCGATAGCATGACGACGTGCTGAGGTGTTGGTGAAGAACAATCTTCGCAAGGCTTTGCCAAGCACAACGAAAACTACGACGGAGGATAAACTAGAGGGACGGGGTTCCCGGCACACAGCTTGGGGATTCTTGATGTGTTCTAGGTGCTAGCCCCACCCCTTTATTTATATGCTCAGCCCTGGGGTCGAAACTTGGAGAAAAATCCTCCTCAAGGTCGGTTTGCCCGCAAGGCAAGAGTCCTCCTCAGACTCCAGGACCAGACGCCAACGTCCTCGGCGTCTCGCCCCAAACGCCAGGCGTCTGGCCCCTAGCCTCCGCAAAACAACTTTTGCACCTTTCTAAAGCCTCATGGGCTTTACCCCATGGCCCAAATAAAGTGTTCTTGTACCCCAAACATTTCGGGAAACATCCGAAACTCTTCCGGTGAATTCCGGAGACCAAAGACTATTATCCCATATATCAATTTTTACCTTCAGACTATTCCGGAGCTCCTCATCATGTTCGTGATCTCATCGGAGACTTTGAACAACTTTCAGTCACCAACATAATAACTCAACTATACTTATATTGTCACCAAACGTTAAGTGTGTAGACCCTATGGGTTCGAGAACTATGCAGACATGACCGAGACACCTCTACAGTCAATAACCAATAGCGGGACCTAGATGCCCATATTGGTTCCTACATATTCTACGAAGATCTTTATTGGTTGAACCTATATATCAAGGATTCAGTTAGTCCTGTATAATGTTCCCTTTGTTCTTTGGTATGTTACTTTCCCGAGATTCGATCGTCGATATCTCTATACCTAGTTCAATCTCGTTACCGGCAAGTCTCTTTACTCGTTTCGTAATACAAGATCCCATGGCTAACACATAGTCACATTGCTTGCAAGGCTTATTGTGATGTTGTATTATCGTATGGGCCCTGAGATACCTCTCCGTCACACGGAGTAACAAATCCCACTCTTGATCCATGCCAACCCTAAATACACCCTCGGAGATACCTGTAGAGCACCTTTATAGTCACCTAGTTATGTTGCAACGTTTGATACACACAAGGTACTCCTCCGGTGTCAGTGTGTTGCATGATCTCATGGTCATAGGAACATATACTTGACATGCAGAAAATTATAGCAATAAACTGACACGGTCATATGCTACGTTTATAGTTTGGGTCTTGTCCATCACATCATTCTCCTAATGATGTGACCCCGTTATCAAATGACATCTCATGTCCATGGCTAGGAAGCCTTGACCATCTTTGATCAACGAGCTAGTCTACTAGAGGCATACTAGGGACACGGTGTTGTCTATATACCCACACATGTATTTAGTTTCCAATTAATACAATTATAGCATGGATAATAAACGATTATCATGAACAAGGAAATATAATAATAAACAATTTATTATTGCCTCTAGGGCATATTTCCAACACCTTTCACCCTCCCCCATCCTACAGGCTCCCCAGCTCCACCTCCCACTCCTGTTGCTCTCTGGTGCTTCCACCCCCGCGTCGATCTCTTCGCTCGTCCACCCATTTTCATATGCAACCCGCATAAACAATAGATCAGGGCTCTCTCCATAGGCCTACGGTATTTTTTTGCTTCCAACTCAATCAAATGTCAACTTTCAACTCGGTTGTGAATTCAGTTCTTATTGGTCACCATTTGTTTGCAGGTAAATGGCTTGCCCATTTTGTCGAGCTCCAGGTGGCCCTTGTTTTTCCTTTGATTCCGGTGTGTATGTATTCACTGTGATTCTAGATCGTCGATGTTCAAGGCGTGTTATAAGATTCTATATCTTGTTTATCTGACTATGGCATATGGTTGATATTGTTTTGGTTGGAATGTATTCGAATGCCTTTGCTTATATGATTATGATGTTTGCTTCCATTCTTGTTGTAGTATGTTCCGTGCAGTGTTAAATAACATCTTGCTCGGTACATTGAGGAGTGCAGGGCTTTAGTTATTTGGAGGGGTGACACAAATATTGATCTTGCTCTTCACAACAGTGAGGGTAACTTATACCATGTTCTGTTTAGACATGGTCGAATCAGCAGTAAATTCCATGGTTCTTCATGGGAGGAACTTGTGAATGATTATGGTCTCCATCATCGTGACATGATGATTGTTAGGCTTGAGCACTATGGAACTATGATTGGTGTCGATTTTCATCGGGATGGTGTTATGTTGTTCCCTTTACCCTGTGTTGGTAAGTTATTTGTTTGACTAGTTTTCAGTTTTGTTTCGGCTTATAGTTTTACTGTTCTGCTCAGTTTGTGAAATTATTATTTTTAGCTCTTGAGGATCTGAGTGAAACTCAGAGGGAACTTATTGAAAGTTGTTTTTATAGTCGTGATGTCACTCTGAATTATCATCAAATGTATGTCATGTTGCGACAGCTCTTAGTTCATAGGATGGATTCCATGAATGTTATTTCTCAACATATTTAGTTTGCAGTACAAGTGTAATCCCTCTAAACCAATTGACCACAGAAATAGAACATGAATATGTCTCATACATGAATATGTCCCATACATGAATATGTCCCATACATAAAATAGACATATGTCTCATACATAATTAGATAGTCATGTCTCATACATAGATAACTATATCACTGCTGAGGACGGCGACGAATCTTGGGCTTCCTCGGACGAGGACTGGAAGGCGATAAGCGCTGAGGCGGTGGACGAGTGTCACGATGACCACGACCGTAGACCACCTCGTCCGTCAGTGATTGTGTCTCCTGCGTCGATGGTGGTGGTGAAGTGACAAGAAATGTCTCCAAGAAATCATAGGTGTTTGCACCTCGGTCATCGTCGTCGCTGTCGCCCGGTAAGTACGAACCAGGACTAGTAAACACAAGTGACTGGACTGAAGTCATGAACGGTTGCGACTGGCTGCCGACTGCGGTAAAGTAAAACATGTAAAATTGATTTACGAGCCTACAATTTTTAAAAGAATGTACAAAGTAGTGTTACCTAGGTCCATCTGATGAAGCCAAGAAGAGCCCCTGGGTTGTGAAGGAGGTGCCTGCTGGTAGAAATAGCTCCCTGGTTGTGTAGGAGGTGTCTGCTGCCAGGAGGAGCTCCCTGGTTGTGAAGGAGGTGTCTGCTGCCAGGAAGAAATCCCTGGTTGCGAAGGAAGTGCCTGCTGCCAGGAGGAGATCCCTGGTTGCGAAGGAGGTGCCTGCTGCCAAGAAGAGCTCCCTGGTTGTGAAGGTCGAGGTTCTTGGCATAGACCGAACTGTCTCATCACCTTATGAACTGTCTCACTGCTTTCTGGATATGTTTTGCTTCCATATCTTTCTTCTCCACTATCTCAGTATACATGAGTTGCGCTATGAGAGTTGAAGTCAGGTTTGAATGACGAACCAACAAGTTTTTCCTCACACAATTATGCAGGACCACATTGGTGACAACCTAGTGGATGTTATACTTTGGCACGTGGTTGTGCACCTTCGTAAGACAAGCCGTTTCAACACACTTCACGGTATATTTTGTTGAACTCGATATGTGTGTCCAGAAAACCCTCTATGTAGACATAGCCCACTTTATCACCGCATACTTCAATTTTTTTCTGTGTGTCAAACATAGCCCCTATCTAGACTTGGTTCAGATTATATTGCCATGGAGTCTCATGGCCATCGTTGATAGTAATGTCGGCGGATATGTCCTGATCCCATGCAGAAGGAATCGGTACCTCCACTTCATCCTCGGAATTTTCAGAATCCAGATCCTCCGCAAACCCATCCTCGTCCTCTTCCTCCATCACCCTCTGCATTTCATCGTCTTCCTCATCCCCATCAGCAACACCAGAGCCAACTAATACTATCGACTAGATACTCTGCCTAGTATCATGACCACTAACATTGTGTGGCACATAGTCTAACTCTTTCTCGGCTTGGCTAGCATCCACATCCGGTGGCTGTGACCCGGATACATAAATCTCGTTAGCCACTTGACTACCCTGGCATGGTTCATACCCCACGTTGAGTTGTACGATATTCTTCTCTTTCGCCACTGGTTGCACTAGGATATATGGGTGGATTCTTCAGTGTCTGGAACGACTTAATGGGGACAACCAATGTTGGCTCCTATCTATCGGCATCAACTCTCACTTGACATTTTTACAGGATTTGGTCCCCAATGCATGAATACTAATGGAACAGACTTCAGGATCCAGCTCAAAACTAGTAGTCAACCAGTGCTTCAACTGCCTAATGTCCAGTCTGTCCGGATCTGAAAGTGTCATGACGACTTTTTTAAACTCGCTAAGATTAATCCATAACTCATTATATCGAATATTACCAGGACCTTAATAAACAGTCAAATTTACTGATTCAAACATTTTCACCTGTCAGACATTGTCAGCTTCTCATTATTTGCAACAACATATTTACACTAAAATAAACCTACACTAAAATAAACCTACGTACACTAAATAAACCTATACTAAAATAAACCTACGTACACTAAATAAACCTACAATAAAATAAACCTACATTACAATAAACCTACCTAAAATGACTACACTAAATAAACTAAATAAACATACACTAAAAATGACTACACTAAATAAACTAAATAAACTAAATAAACTTACACTACCAAAACGTACAATAAAATGACTACACTAAATAAACTAATTTTAGGTACAATAGAAAACTAACCTAAACTAAAAAAATGGTATACATTCGACGCGTCTGTCCCCTTCTTCCTCTCCACCACACCACCTCCTCACCATCCACACCTCCACCACCCCACCATGGCTCCTCCAAACGCACAAAAAACTATCCCATGACACAAAATGAGATCGTAGGCCGGTGGAGATAGGTATGATCTATTGTTTCAGCGGATTGAATAGGAAAATGGGTGGAGGATGGAGGAGATCGGTGGGGGGGCAAAATCGAAGAAGAAGAACGAGAGAGAGAGGAGGAAGAAGGTCCCGGTCGGGCCTTATCTAGGGGATCTTCGGCCTTCTGGAGGCCGATGGGCCCTCTTTGGCCGCCCGCAAGCCGACGGCAGGCTTTTCGGCCACCCGTGGGCCGACGGGCCCTCTTCGGCCGACGGCAAGCCGACCGGTCCCCCTTCGGCCTCCCGCCGGCCGACAGGCCCCTCTTCGGCCCACCAGAGGCCGACGGGGTACTATTTTGAAAAAAAATTCAATTTTGACAAACGGTTTTCAAATTTGGTACAAAATAGGTCGTACTTTTGAAAAAAAAATCCCCAAAAAGGGTTCACAGCGTTGTATGGAAGTGCTTCAGCCCAAACGTCACAGCCTTCATCAGACCACTATACCACAGCGGCCACTATTATATCAGGCTAACTAGCCATAAGAAATCTGTAAACCTACCGCCATGGCCGCAAATGGACCCAGGATTCCAGAACCAGCACAATGCATGCATCGATTGTTACAGAGCAATGTGAAATGTAATTTTCAGTTGTAGGTATAGGGTTCTTGCTTTGCACATAGCTAGTCAAACCGCTAATAATTCTCCGTGAAGTATATGACGACCAAACAAAAAAGGACCAACGTACATCACAATCCTTGTGAGAACAAGACTACATGTAAAAACTACTAATAATGCCTGTATTAGATAACATGCAGGGTCTTTAGTAACTTTCTGGACGGATGATTGCAAATGACATCATGATTAAAACCTCATGTTCATGCCTTTGATTTTCTCTTCCCAAGTAAACTAGGAACAACATGAGAAATGAGGAAATCCTTTATAACACCGGGGCAGCTCTTGGTTAAATACTCGAAACCTTCAGACTCCATGGCCGCTTCCAGATTCGTCGTCGAGCTGAGGAACACCAAGCATGCTGCCTTAAGCTCATTGCAGCGGTGCTGCTCCGCCAATGCCAAGATAGTCGCCACGGAGTTCGTATCGATACGATTGCACAACTTATCTTCACAAATCAGCTTCAACCTGGCCAAAGCATACCTATCTGCTGCAACAAGCATATGCTGAACCATGGCAGATTCCTCTCGCTGATCCATATCCGGAAGCGCATCCGTGTACATGAAAGTAAGCAGAGCCTTGAACACCTCTGCCTCGATGGCATCTATACATATAACATTTGTGGTGGTGCTCTCCTTCATCTGCCCAAACAACTCCGCCCTGAAGACTGAAGACCGCGCCGCGAGCACCGATCGGTGAGCAGAGAATGTTTCCTCTCCGACCCGGAATTCGACATCGACGCCTGCCTTGCTTGACAGGAGATCTCCGAAGTGTCGGTGCATGTCAGACGGTGGCACAGCGATGGACAGTGTCTTCTGTGCGTGGAACTCGCTCATGACAGTGATGTCTACCTTGACAGTGAAGGAATCGTCCTTGAGATGCTCTGATTTCTCCAGCTGCTCCCTTTTGATGAAATTTTCAAATCCCCAGCATGTGCCCGCGGAAAACTCTCTGGTCACGGACGTCCGGGTATAGGGCGGCACTAGCTTCCCATGTTGATCGAGTAAGCTGAACGTGAATTTTGCCTTCACGACGGCCTCTCCCTTGGCGACGGTAGCATCGAGTTTGAGAAAGACGGATATGAAATCGGTGTGCTCGGAGTTCCACCCGTTGGGGCAGTAATACACACGCCATGTGTGGCCTCCCACTTGGAACGGGCAGGAGTCGATCCCCTCGCCATTGGAGACCTCCTTGGTGTGCGAGTAGCCGATGACCTTGAGCAAGTGGTAACCGCTCACGGCCCCGGCAATGATGGAGGATGCGGATCCGGAGGGGAGGCCATCGCCGCCGAGAGGCGTGGAGGTCGCCATCGTGTGCAGCTTGGTCGGTTGGGCCCGGTCGCTGGTGGGGAGGGGCGGCGGCGGCGGTGGCGAGGGGCGGGGAGGAAAGTGGACGGCGGCGAGGGTTTTGGGCGGCGAGGGTTTTGGAAAAGACTAACGAAGAATTTTTTTTCCCAAAAGGAAAAGGACTAGACAAAAAAAGCAACTGGACTCTTCAGCAGGTCTATCCGTGGCCGGTGGCCCAATTGTTGGCGTCTGTATTCATAAAAAAAAACGTTGGCATCTGATGGGAGGACATATAGTACCTTGTATGTTTTTATGGGCAAAGCCCCTTATATTTATTGTATATACACAAGTTTCCTTAAAGAAGAAAATTTATTGTATACAGGTCCCTTCACGCTCTCTTTCTCAAAATACCTCGATTTGCTAAATCTTCCACTTGAAACTATCATCCTCGCATGCACATCGAAATGGAAAACATTCGACAACGCCCTTTCATATTTTTTCCGCTCTACTGATTTGGTTTTCTCTTTTGAAAAAAAATACACGACTCACTTTTTTACATAGATTACTAGATTCCACTTCATTAGGAACTTCTTCTTTTCTTTTTTATTTTTCTTTTTCTCCGGGATATGCCTCAGAGCCCAAACCTTGAAGTGTCAAGCAAGGGAATTAAATAGAGCTAACAACTCGATTTACAGATCCAAATGAAACATATCTTACATGTCTCTTCAAGATAATAATTATCCAGGATTTCCGTTTAGTTTCTTATGGCTTTTGTTTCTCTTCACTAGACTTAATCAAAAGATTATTTTCCGTAACCACGGGGTAAGCGTGGCCGCGTGGGGAGCAATTTCTAAAGGACGTGGCGGCCATTGGCTCGCTGCTGTTCATGAGTAGACCGCACGATCCGTTAAGTCCATGTCCTCCCTTATCCATATTGGGAAACCCATCTGACCATGCGGTGATGGAGCTTCAAATAAATACTTGGGCGGGCTAGACAAAGATACAACACAGTTTCTTGAAAAAAAAATCTCAGACATAGGCATTAGTATATAATACTCTTTCTGTCCTAAAATAAGTGTCTTAAGTTTAATATAATTTTATACTAAAACTAGTATAAAGTTGAGATAGTTATTTTGGGTCGGAGGAAGTACCAGATTACAAGATGGAGTGAGCATATATGTATATATTATAAAAGAATTTTTAAATGATCTATTTTTCTTTTCAAAACCAGATCAATTCTTCTCTAAATGTGACTAAGCTTGCATACCATTTCTTATGGTTACCAAATATATGTTGTGCTATGTAAAATGTAAATAACAATTGAGTGAAAAAAGTCACGTTATCTAATGAAGCAATTGCAGGAAAATTAGATGTACAGTGCAGCGTCGAACCTATCAAATTGAATAGCATCGTCGGACGGACCTAGAAACTATTCTAAGCGGGGGCAAACTATAGGAGTGGGGGCACACTTCATACCAATTTTAATAGTATTGGCATTTTTTCTCAAATTTCAAACAAATTCTACTGAACCTTTAAATTTTGAGTGGGGTCTTAGGCCCCCACTCCCCTGAACGTGAGTTCGCCCCTCGGACCTATCAAATTGAAAATTGAGCAGATTTGAACCCCAGTTCAGGGCAAAGAAAAGGGAAGAAAAAGAGGAGGGAACTCGTCAGGCTTCAAAGGAGGGAGGGAAGAAAGACACATTCCTCTGTTTCTTCACCTTAACTGCAGATTTTGCCGTTCCACCAATCACGATAATTCAAAATTACCAATCACTATATAAGGCGTGTCATGTAAAGTTCTGCAATTTACCCATTTAAAGGCGTCGTTCCAAGTGTAAGGTATGATCATACTAAAGAGTCCAGCGACCAATGAGTAAAGTGACAAGCAGGCAGTCCCAGTCCCATAACTAAGAATAGCTCCAACAGCAGGAGGCAAAGGCAATTAAGTTTTGAATAAATCGATATTCAAACTACAATGTGACGTGACCACTGGTAACAAGGAACTAATATTACACACTCATCTAAATTAGATAAGTTGCGGAAAGCTTTACTTGATATTGGTGCCCATTAAGCATGTGTTTATTACCTTTCTACTTTTAGAATTACTTCCTCTGTCACAGTTTAGAAGGCATGCACGTATGCAGTGGTAGAGCTACATGGGACCAACCTGGGCCATGGCCCCCCCCAGCTCACAAGAAAATTTTCTATATATTGCTTTGTATTAGGCCTATTTTCAATTAAAAACTGTTGAAATTGTTAGGTTTGCCCCCCCCCCCCTCTAGTCCATTGCCCCCCATATATTTGGCTCAAGCTCCGCCACTGCACGTATGTCTAGGTCATCAATTTGACTTGTATAAAATATATTGTTTAACATAAAAATTATATTATTAGAAAAATAGAACATCTAAAGTTTCTAATGATATATTTTTTGTAATATATGCCTCTTATTAAGTTGGTTAAATTGATGAGCTACGTACACGTGTATGCCTTCTAAACTGTGGCGGAGAGAGTACTGTTGTTTATAAATTAATTGAAACTGGGAGCTATTTGATCCTTGATTCGAGAACAAAGAACTTTAGGTCTGAAATAGAACTACTGTTGTTTTATCCTTTTAATGAAATTGGGTGCTATTTCACAGAAGACAGCTGCTCGTTGCAAATCTGCAACAAAGATAAAATGAGATCATAACCTTGTACGATTCACCTGACGCCAAACTCAACAACCTTCATAAGATGACTACATTAGCAGCCACTACTATGTCAGAAGTCATCACCACAAACTGCAGCCATAAAAATAAATTTTATTAAACCCGGCAAGGCCAATGATTTAATTTTCACTGGATCTCAACCTAGCATTTAAACATGTCATGATCTATCTGAACATGCTAAATAAACAGTGCCCTGTAATGAACAGGGGTGCATGAACAGAGGAAGCAGTGCAATGCTCGCATCGATTGTTAGTTGTTACAGAGCAATCAGAAAGACACTGGGCAAAATGTAAAGGGCAACTAGTTGAAAGGCTTACAAGTAATGAACTGACTGATCACAAATTAGCACGCATGGTTCTTGCTTTGTACGTACATAGCTTGTCAAACAATTAATAGTTCTCCACAAAGGATATGACGACTAACGTACATCGCATCCTTGTGAGAACAAGACTACACATAACACTACTAATACTGGATAGCATGAAGACTTGCAGAGTCTGTAGTTACTTTCTGGACTGATGATTGCAAATGGCATCCTGATTGAAACCTCATGTTCATGCCTTTGATTTTCTTTTCCCAAGTAAACTAGGAACAACATGGGCCACGAGGAAATCCTTCATAACACCGGGGCAGTTCTTGGTTAAATACTCAAAAGCTTCAGAATTCATGGCTGCATCCAGATTCGTCGGTGAGCTAAGGAACACCAGGCATGCTGCCTTAAGCGGATGGCAGTGATGCTGCTCCGCCAATGCCAAGATGATCGCCACTGAGCTTGTATCGATATGCTTACACAACTTGTCTGCACAAATCAGCTTCAACCTCTCCAAATCATACCTGTCTGCTGCAACAAGCAAATGCTGAACCATGGCAGATTCCTCTCGCTCATCCATATCCGGAAGCACATCTGTGTACACGAAAGTAAGCAGAGCCTTGAACACCTCTGCCTCCATATCATCTATGCGTATGGCCTCAGTGGTGGTTCCCTCCTTCATCGAACCGAAGAATTCTGCTCTGAAGACCGGAGACCGCGCAGCGAGGACTGACCGGTGAGCGGAAAATGTCTCCCCGGCGACTCGGAATTCGACATCGACGCCCGCCTTGCTCGACAGGAGAACCCCTAAGTGCCGGTGCAAGTCAGACGGTGGCACCAGGATGGATGGAGTCTCCTGTGCGTGGAACTCGCTCATGATAGTGACATCGGCCTTGACAGTGAAGGAATCGTCCTTGAGATGCTCCGATTTCTCCAATTCGTTCCTTTTCATAAACATCGGGAATCCCCAAGTTTTGTCCACGGAAAAGTCTGATCTTGGTAGTCAAGGTATGCAGCGGCACCGGCTTCCCATCTTTGTCGATTAAGCGGAACTTGGCTTGTGCCTTGACGGCCTCGCCCTTGGCGACGGCATCATCGAGTGCGAGATACAGGGATATGGAACCGACGTACTCGGACGTCTGCCCGTTGGGATAGTAACGGAGATGCCACGTGCGGCCTCCCACCCGGAACGGGCAAGAGTCGATCCACTCGCCACGGGGACCTCCTTGGTGCGCGAGTAGCCATCGATAGTCAGCAAGTGGTAGCCGCTCACGGCGCCGGCGACGATGGAGGAAGCGGAACCGGGACCGGTGGAGAGACCATTGCCGGCGGCACGCGAGGAGGTCGCCATGGTGTATGGCTTTGTTGGTTGGGCCGGTTGCGGCGGAGACGGTGACCCAGCGGCAAGGGATCGCCTTGTTTTATAACGGGACGACGAGGGTATTGGCTGCTGTCTCGAGGCCTACACGAATAAAGCAACTAGAGTCGGCTGCGGACACAGGCCGCGTACGTACGTACACAGGCCACCGAGAAAGTGGAGAAGGCTTCTCCGCCCGCGGGCTTTCACGGTCGCCAGCAACACCTCCTCCTTCACGGCATTGTAGCGCCAAACACGGCGCGGCGGTGACGCCGGCTAGTCGATGCGGCTGTATCGACTATGTGTCGTGGGCTCTTCTTTCACGCGGCCTTCGATTTGACACCGCGGTTGGGAGGACACCGGCTCCACCTTCACGAGAAGGAGAGGCGGGGATGCCGGACCCCCTCCTTCACGCGATAGCGCGGCGACGACATCGAATCCTCCTTCATGCGGTAACGTTGCGGCAACGCCGGCTCCTCCTTCACGCGGGCCGGCGGTGGCGAAACACGGTAGCGCAGCGACCGCTCGATCATGAGGTCAATTTGCCACTTGTACTACTAGTTTGTCGTCGTCACCTCCGTCGGGAGGCTTGGTTGACGCGGCGGCTGCTCTTCCTCATCGGACGTGACGACGATCTCCTCCTTCTCGGACGAGGAGGACGCTGTGAAGATCGAAGGCCCCAGTGTCGCCAATATCCCGATGAAGAGGCGTTGTCGGCCGGCGCTGAGAACCATAACTTCAGCATGGTTGGACGGCGCCGGAGTGGATGGGTCGGTGAGGCTGTGAGCAATGAGAGTGGTGCATTGTGATGTGGATGGTGCCGAAGCCGGGCTTAAATAGGTGCGGCCAGGCAAAGGGACGGGAAGTCGACATTGAAGCGCCACCCATACCCCTTGGAGTCACATCTTCTCTAGAGCGACGCTGACCGGCATGAGTACGTGTCAATCGCTTCACACGAAAAGAGTTTTTGAATGGTTGGGTGGGACCAGGGTGTCGATCCGGATTTACGTGTCCAGTTTGTAGGTTTTCAAACAACCAAAACTTGTCCGCGGAACGATAGGGTATCGCGTTTAATGACAAACTACGTCTGAACATATGCTAGCATTTCGAGGGTCCGTGTTGAAGATGCCTTTGTGGATTCTGCTCCTCTTCATTCAGGCCGGTCTAACTAATCAACTTTTGTTGTTCTTTGGAGTTGTTAGCCATCGAAGATTGCTTCCACGCAGAAGGTATAGGCAGAAGGTTTGACGCGTTTGTAGATTTGCGTGTCCGGCTTGTTGAAGATGCCTTTGTTGTTCTTTGGAGTTGTTATCCTTTATGGATTTGCGTGTCCGGTTTGTTGAAGATGCCTTTGCTGTTCTTTGAAGTTGTAACCACGCAGAAGGTATAGGCAGCAATTTTTGGAAAGGCTTGCGAGAGGATGGCAACTTGGTTTCAGAGAATTCATGGACCCCGTTTCCATCCTTCGCGACATCAACCCTGAATCCCTGGCCTCCTATTCCACGAGCACCGTTCGATCTAAGAGCATCCACGGTGTGTACTTTTCCTGCCTCTAAGCCTTTAGTGTGTGTTTGGTAGAGTGCATGAAGGGTGCATGAGCTCAACAGTTCCCTCCTCGACCCACTTTTGGGTGTTTGGTAGCCTGCGGGGCCTCCTTAGCATGCATGACCTCAGCCCAAATATCCTCTTAACATGCATGAAGAGAGAACACCCCAACAGCCGTTCACTGGTCAGCATGCATGAACGAAGCAAGCGATAATGTGTTTCAAATAATGTTGAGGATTTCCATAAAATAATTTAATTTTCAAAAAATGTTTAGAATACCAAAAAAATGTTTAGATTTTCAAAATTTGTTCAAATTTTCAAAAAATGCCAGGATTTTCAAAAAATGTTAAAATTTTCAAAAATGTACATGAATTCATATTTGTTTACATTTTCAAGATATCTTTAAATTTCAAAAAAAATATTTTTTTATTTTTGATTTTTTAAAAAATGTTCATATTTTCATATTTTGTTCAAAATTTAAAAAATATCAATCTTTAAAAATGTGTTCAGTTTTTCAAAAAAACTTCAAAATTCAATAAATGTCATTTTTTCATGTTTTAAAAAATTGTTCGTAAATTTGAAATATTTTGTCCACTTATTTGAAAATACCGGTTGCTACAGTACCGACCGACATGTCTAAATAGATGCAAGCTGACAAACAGAGTCTCAATTTAGCATGTCTTAGCACATACTCCCTCTGTTTCTAAATATAAGATCTTTTAGAGATTTCATTATGGACTACATACAAAACAAAATGAACGAATCTACACTTTAAAATATGTCTACATACATCCGTATGTAGTGCATAGCACAATCTCTAAAAGGTCTTATATTTAGAAACGGGGGGATTATATCGCTACCAAACAACATCAAATGCATGTACCCAGCATGGCTACACTTAACATGTATCAAAGAAGAACAACCATGCTAGGTTGGGAATGCTACCAAACACACCCAGAGGCTGCCTCTATACATTGCACACAGCTGCCTCTAACAAAAAAACCATAGCATCGCCTCCAAGCCTAGAGGCTGCCTCCAAAGAATAAAATAATAGTATTATTTAAAGATGGTTGTTAAAAGCTGAACACACCAGCGCTAGGCAACCGTTATATAGTGCAAATGGAAGAGCTCAGCTTGTTCAGTTCTGAGCATACACATCCAATCCAATACAACCGTTGCATTTAAAAATAATAATAAACAACAGATTATTGCCGTTACAACAAGTGTGTGCATACACACATGCATCAGTATATATACTAGGCTTTTGAACAAGTTTGCACACACACACAAACCAACCGGGAGCCTAGACACCTCAAAAAACTTCACATTCATGGAGCACTCTCCAGGAAGTTTCACTAGGATGCTCAATAGTTGCTCCAGCCAAGATCCAGAAAATCGAAACTATACCCCATCTACCCCCACCTCACCAGTTCACAAGCGCTTCATCCTCTCAACATGGCCAATATTTGCATCCAATGTATGCACAGAAGATGTATCCATTTCCACCTCAAATCAGTCATCCAACTCCACATACCTCAAGTTTCCAAGCACCACATGGAGTGTATGGAGGAGGTTCATATGGTCATTCATCTTCTGTAGCTGCCGGCTTTGCCGGGATTGATCCACATGCTAGGATCAACCAAGATGCCGGATATTAGCATTGTTCGCCTCAGCCTCCTACAACAAGACATAGGGCAGAAGAAGTAGATCAACAAGAGTCAAGTGAAAATAGTCCTGATGAAGCAGAAGAACCAATTGCTAAGAGGAGAAACTGGACAGAGAAAGAAGCTGTCACTTGGAAGGCGCAGTTCACTCGTGGTGATTATCGAGTACCAACAATCATGCCAGAAGTTGTTGCCTCACATGACCTATGGATATGACATGCTTGCTTTGGTGTTTCAGGCTGCAACAATGATATCAATGTGCTTAACCAATTCCCTGTATTCACTCAAATACTACAAGGAAGGGCTCCAGAAGTTCAGTTTGCGGTGAATGGCAATGATTACGATATGGGTTACTATCTAGCTGATGGGATTTATCCTGAGTGGGCAACATTTCTGAAGACAATCCGCTTGCCCCCAACTGAGAAGACAAAACTGTTTGCAAAGATGCAAGAAGGTGCAAGAAAAGATGTTGAACGTGCATTTGGAGTTCTACAATCTCGATTTGCTATTGTACGTGATCCGGTTAATCTTTGGTATAGGCAAGATATTGCTGATATCATGTATGCATGTGTCATATTGCATAACATGATAGTCGAGGATGAGTGTGATTCCTATGAGGTTCGCTTCGACTATGACTATGATCCGGGTACCTTTAACAACGAAATAGATAATCTAAACCATGGGCCAATTCATGAATTTGCGAGAGTGCTGGAGATAGGCTCAGCAATTCGTGATCGAGCTACACATCGACAACTCAAAGGCGATTTGATAGATCATCTATGGCAACGATTCGGGGGTGGCCAGCCTTAGCTTGTATTAGAGCCTCAACAAATAATTTGTAACATTTCTTCTAGACTAATTTGTTCTAGATTTGTTCAAGATGTACTCTATATGTGGCAACCAAAATATTTATACTGATCCTTTGTCTTTCCTGATGTTGAAATAAAAAGGTTATAATGAAGATTTGTGATATTCCTTACTATATTCAACACAAAATCCATCAAAAATAAAATGTCACACACTCACGTACAAATGTTAACCATGGACAACTACATCTCACCTTTCCCTGTACAGCTACATCTCACCTTTCTAGCCTCATCGGCCGCTGCTGCGCGTACGAATACGAACATGCTCATGCTCCAGCCGCACCGGCTCGTCAATTTGTGCGCGTACGAACCTGCTCGCCGCAGCCCATGCTCCAGCCGCACCGCCGCCTAGGCTCCAGCCCAGCCGCACCGTTGCCGTGCGAGCCTGCCATGCTCCAGCCGCGCGAGCCCTCCCACAATGACAGTTGCTACGCTGTCGGCGCGGCGCTTCCCCAGCGTCGCCGGCGCAGTTGGTCAACGGGACCAGACCGGCGGCTGCGCCTCAAGGGCCGGCCAGGAGCAACCCTTGCAGCCCGCGTCCGGCTACCAGATCAACCGCCTCCGCCCTCCGGTCTCGCGAGGGGTGGTTTGTTCGCCTGGTCGCCGGAGGATGTCGAGACGCGGCCGCCGTTCCTGCTGCTGCTGCTAGGGATTGGACTTGGATTGGGGATTTTTTTGCGCGAAGAAAAGTGTGCTCGATGGTTAGAGGTAGCTGGTGGGCCCATGGGCTTAGAGGCTCGCATTGCGGGAATGATAAACTGGCTTAGCGGCACGTGTATGGGGCCTATCTTAGAGGCTGAGTTGCCTCTACACGCTGTGGATGCCATTCAGTTCAGTAGAGCCTTCCATTGTTAAATACTCCCAACAACAAGATCCTGAACCTCCGACGTGCTACTGTGCTAGAGGGAACTTCGGTCAAGGGGCCTCACTGAGTATTGGACAGACATTCTAGGGCCCTTTTGCCTCCCGCAGCAATCATCGGCAGGAAATAAAAACCAAAAGGAGAGGAACGACACGGCAACATATATACCTTCGGAATTCTATTTCTTTTCTATTATTATTCCTTTTCATCATCCCTAATTCCATACTAACGAATTTGGTACAAGAGATGAATCATCCGCAAAGTTGATGCTCTAGCTCAAAATTTACAGTTGAAGGAAGCGAGTAATGCGGTTATTCCAGCTATTCAGGACCCGACAAGACCCTTGTGCCGAGCATAAGCAACGATCGTGACAAACATGAAAGCACAAAACAGCCCTGATACAATAACGACCTGCAACATGGCGAACACAATGTTATGGATGAGTGAGACGATTGCTAAAATGATCCACAATCATATAAGAGAAGTGATGCCATTTACCCATTTGAAGACATATCCATGGCCGTCGTTCCAGGTGTAAGGTATGTTCATACCAAAGACTCCAGCAACCAACGAGTAAAGTGACAAGCAGACGGTCCCAGAACTCAAGAATAGCTCAAGCTGCACCAAGCAAAGAGAAATTAAGTTTTGCTCTAGCAGACTGTTTAGCATGCAATGTGACCACAGTGGTAACTAGTACGAACTATGAATCATCTACATCACACAAGTTTATAAAACCTGTACTTGAGATGGGGTTGCCCACCCATTAAGATTTATTTTAATTAAGTGTATGTTCATTACAAGCCCAAGAATGTCTAAATTGAACTGTTCTGAAGAACTAACATGTTTCACAACGCAAATCATAAGGTTTGTGCTTCCAAAATTACCTGAATCAACTGATTACGGTGATTATCAAGCTGCAAAGAAGAAGAAAAATAAGCAGTGCTCCAAGGGTGAAAAAGTCCACATCAAGAACACATATATTTTACTAGGAACATTACCTGAATGTTAATATAATCTTCCGTGTCATCAATATACTCTCTCAGCTGAAAAAGAAGTTGCAGATAAATACGTCAACAAGGTTATAAACAAAGCTTAACAGAGCTTCAGCAGTACTGTTACGATAAGCCCTGATTTTGATAGCCTATTATGATATTGTGGACTTGACTTAGCTGCCCAAACTTACCGTTGTTAATTTGTTTAATGTGCCATCGATCTGCATGAAATATGCCTGCAAGTATATCTAAATTTCAGTACTCCGCCAGAGAAAGTGCAACCAGGAGATACAAGGTAGAGGAGCAAATAACAACCTCCAGCAACATCTCCAGCTCTTCCACATCATTCTCATTTCCATGTATAGTTGCTGCACTGGCTCTACTAGCTCTTGATATTTTTGAACCAATAGTTGGGGATGCTGGGAACCAATTTGGTCCACCGGAACCACTGACAGGGGATGATGCCCCAGCCAACTTTCTAGACAAGTAAAGATCAGCCATGTCATCGTCATCATCCAATAATTGTTCAAGCTCATCTCTCACCTATAGAAATTAAAATACACCTTGTGATATGCTAGAAGATCGTAAACAAGGAACATAATGATACCAGTCCATAGTACCTACTCGCAAAATATACCAGTAATATATATTCCAAGACAAAAAATGCATAGAGCATACTCATCCATGAGAATGTATGTGATCAGAGGAAAAATATTAACTGGAGCACTATATAGGTTCTGGAACAGCTCACAAATTCCCAAGCTTTTTAAGATACACACAAATGGCCGAAGACAATACATAGAAAAGCTAAGATAATGTTCCAACGAAGTATGCAAGAGAACAAATAAAAAGATACAGTTATTGCGGTAATTAGAATAAAAATAAAAATAATAACAGAAAGAATTCTACATTAAGAAATATAGATAATCTGGTTATACAAATGCTCTTCCGGAGGTTTGGGGTTGTTTACTTCTGTTCGAAATAATCGCTTGGGTACAGTAATTACGAATCATATGCCCTGTCAAGAACTTGAGATAGTGCGTGCGATATGATAGACAAAGGAAAAAAAAGGAAAAGCATGGCGATTCCCATCAGAAGTTCAGAACTGTATGGCCACTTTAATTCACATGACTCGCTCATAATCGGAATTTGGCTAGTACACCGTAGTGTAATTCAGATGATAATATGAGCACATAACATAATAAGAAGTCAGTATTTGAAGAATATACATAGAAGTCACTAAACAACCAAGTGTCAGGTAACAAACTAAATGAAACAGAATGAACAGGAAACCAGACCTTTTGAACCCTTGCAGTCAATCTCGTCATGCCACTTTTTAACTTGCGTACCCTGTCCAAGTTGCGGCTACTAATCTGTGGTGCCAATAGTAGAGCAAATTAATATGGAGAAAATAGGAGAACAAGTCAACAAAGAGTTTGGAGATATTTTAGCCTGACATGCTTTAGTGGTTGCATGGAAAATTAATAAGCATATGTAGATGTTTACGTGCTAATGTGCAATATTATTCCTCAATGAAACTTTATGTTATCATAAGTTTTCAACAAGCCAACAAAGATTTTAGAGATAACTTAGCCTGGCATGCTTTAATGGGTGCATGGTAAGTTCCTAAGCATATAAAGGTGTTGCAGAGATAGGTGTGCTAATGTGACATTTTATTCCTCAACAAAACGTTATGTCATCATAAAGTTCTGCAATGCTACTTTAGCTACTATTATGTTTGGTGGTGAACGAAA